>BQKN01000075.1:469732-485732 GCA_022839385.1 Asparagus kiusianus | reverse complement strand
AGATAGTTTATTTGCTAAATGATATTGTAGTTCATATCTAGTATATCTTATATCGTATGCACGCGTTCACGTGTGTGTTAACTAGCATTTGAAAAAGATTTTTGAAACTTGTTTCAGAACTATTTGAGGTAAAATCACATCAAAACTCAAAAAATAAGCTATTACCCTTGAAGCTTATGCCTCATTGCCTAAAACATAACTAAAAGTGAGCATTTCAAGCTCCTCTTTTGAAGCCCATGCTTTTGATAGGAGGATAAAAAAAAGATTTTTGACTAAATTTGAAATGTGTACCAATAAAGAACCATGTGACTATAAATATTATATGTAGCTATTCAGTATGACACTTAAAACTAGGATGAGTATCTATTCAGTATGATCATGTGACTATACATAAGGTATATATCTTATATACATAACTTCAAGGTTTTAAATATTAGTTATTAAAAATATATCTGATGACCAGAATTCATATTGGATCCCAGTTGTCAGGAATATTTTAGGGATAAGTTAAGTGTTATAGTAATTGGATGGTGAGCATATAAAATATAATGTCCTAAAATGTAATCTGAGAACATATAATAAAATATTGAGGGAGAGAGTCGTCGAGAAAGGTCGTTGATAGAGGCCTTAGAGTGAGAAATTTGCGAGCGATTTGGGGAAGAGAATAGTGAAGGTGAAGAGAATTAGGGTTATACAATGAGCGGATATGAAATAGAGCATGATAGCATGATTTTTGTTTAGCGGATGCGGGCTGGGTATAGAAAAATAGGGGTTTTGCCTCCAAACCCAAACCAGTTCTTAGAATGTAAATTGTAGAAAATTGAGGATTTTTTAATTTTAATCTACGAGAAATCTGTCGTTTTATCGGATCTATAGGAATCGTATTGGGCATGACCCAAACCCTATATATCGACAATAAATCAATAAAATTGGCTTATTTTTAAAACACTGTGTAGCTTAGTTTATTATTTTTATGTCTATACTTAGCATATTTATATCTTATTTGTTAATCAGGATCTGAATGTATCTATTTGTAAGTTATTATACTGCTCCATATTATATATCTATAATACTAACAACTTGTAAAAATGAAATATACTTAACTCATGATGTTTGCGCTTCATCTTTTAAAGCTTACGCCTCGCTTCATAAAAGGGTCTAACATTTCGCATTGCACTTTCACTATTTTAAACATTGGTTCTGATAAAAGTTTGTAGGGAGCTATGTTCGACTTTTTCTCTTTTTGTAGCAGTTAATTGTGATGCTACAAATAGGAAAATTTTCTTCTTTAGCCTTCAATTAAAAGATTTTGTGTTTTTATTCAATGCCCAGGACCAAGTCTTGACTTTTGTACGTGAAAGAGTTACTTCTTTGAGTTGTGATTCTCTTGATGGCTAGTTCTTTTGACATGTTAAAACTTCCAATCTTTCTGAATGTTCAGAACAATTACGCTGTGATCCTAACGGAATTGCATTTGACACTTTTACCATATTATGCAACAGATGATGTTCTTATTCTGCTTTTATAAGGAAAAAGATTGTGTATATGTTTAATGATATATATTAAAATTTACCTTCAATTACCAACCATAATAACTTACAACAACTTGCTATCTGCAGCCTATCTCAGTAGATAAAGAACTGAAGAACTTGAAGGACGCAGTTATGGGGAACAAAACCAATGGAGAGGAAAAGAAAGATTCATTTGATCCTGAGAAGCATATAGATGAATACTTGCCTGTTCGTGTAAATGAACAGAGAGTTACCAACCTGCTGCAGGCTCTCCTTGTGGGTGCTTCCCTTGGAGCTATGCCGGTAATCAAGAAGATTCCCACCTCAGTGCTCTGGGGATATTTTGCTTACATGGCTGTTGATAGTCTCCCTGGAAACCAGTTCTGGGAAAGGCTATTACTTCTGTTTATCACTCCTGGCCGGAGATACAAGTAAGTCTTTGACATTCGTATTACATACATACATACATAGAGAAATGCATAATACATGTATTATTTGTATGCACATACGTAAGTACATATACGCATATAAGCATTTGTTTGCCCGCACAATGTGTACCAGGCTCTTCCTAACAGAAGGTAGAAAAGTAACGTAACCGAAAGAAAGTACATTAAAATTACATGACTTAACGTGGCCTCATCTGAAAACAAAAGGCGACGCGAGTTTCATGGATTAACCCTTGTAAATTGCAACTCCAAAGCATCGGATAGATGAATAACCTTCTCGCCGTCTTCAATAAAGAAAGCACTCTACTGCCCTACTTTTTGTTGTATTGTCCATTTTTATCAAGAAACAATCTTAAACATGAGCTGCCAGCATGTTAAGCAATACATTAGGAAATTATTTCAGAACGTAGGCAGAAAATAGAAAATTAATACTTCTACTTAAGTTTTATTTCTAGCACTTTTAGTCCATAGCCCCAAGGATAATGCGTCTTCCATACCAAATATGATACACTTTGAACTTGTACGTTAAAGCATGCACCCGAGGATTACAATGAGAATCTGATAATCACAAGATGCAGCATAAAGTGGAGCTTTTGGTTTACAGTACAGTCTATACTACTTGTGAAGAACAAAGTGAGGGCACTCAAAATTTGAAGGAATGGCCAAGAACGCCACCATATTTCTCAAAAGTTTGAAAAGTGGAAATTGGATAACCGTGATTTATATAGCTTCAAATGCTGTGGCTTTCAAAAAAATTATGGTTTTTCTAGCATTTATATCTTCTGTTGCTACTGTATAATGTGATCTTTATTCACCGATTTATCATGACTTGATAGATTAGAGAGCGGTTACGGATTCTTTTAACCGATTTCAGTTCTAATTTAATTTGACTTTCGTATTAGGATGCTTTTTAATCCTAAGTGACATAAATATATTTGGCAGGGTTCTAGAAGGTGCACATGCATCATTTGTAGAATCAGTTCCATTCCGGAAAATAGCTGTCTTCACAATTTTCCAACTCGTGTATCTTCTGGCGGTTTTTGGTATTACGTGGATACCAATAGCAGGGATTTTGTTCCCTCTACCCTTCTTCATTCTGATTGGCATCAGGCAGTATCTTCTACCTAAATTTTTCAACCCGTATCACTTATGGGAGCTGGACGCCGCGGAATATGAAGAAATTGAAGGCGTCCCTCAGCGAGAGCGTACTCTCTCCTTCACGGTATGAAATTTATCTTTTCATCTCTTCTTTTTCGTTTTTCAATGTGATAGTATTTTGGAAAGAGCATTATATGGTTTTCTCGTGTCAGCAGGATCAAGATAGGGCACAATTGGGCAGTGAAGAGGGCGCTGTCGATGTTTTTGATGCTGAAATACTGGATGAGCTCACTACGAGCAGAGGAGAACTCAAGCATAGATCTCTGAGCTTCCATGAAGAGAGGACCTTGCAAGACTTGCAGGTAAATATCGATATCCGATCCATATTAGCTAGTGAAGTTGGAATCCTGTAGTAACCCAGAAATTGTAGGCCTCATGTGATCAGCAAATCAATTTAGTAGGACTCTTACAATTAGGTTCTTTTAAATTCATTAAGCCTATGGAAACTGATACTGCGGATGATTAGGGTATCATATCAAAAGATGAAGGCGAGGATCGGTGTTTTGGTATAGATAAATTATATCAAATAGGGATGGATGTATCAGCATTTAAACATTTGTGAAAATTTGCATTTTGAGGGTAAATTATTGAAGGGAAAAAAAAGCACTCTATAGTTTGCAAGGATTACGCTAAATCTCCTTAAGGTTTTAAAAGTGAAACTTTACTCCTTATTTTCAATTTCTAGATCATCAAATTTCCCATTTTCCCTTAATTTTCTACATAATGTTTTCTGAAGAAATTAATTTTCTATGTAACAATCATATACATTTTCTTGTGGGCGTGTAGATAATTTCGTACCCTAAGACTAAATTTATGTTTCATCCAAGTTAATTTCATAGAAATTGAAATGGAATGAACAAAGTCTAGCTTATGGAACTCAAGGGGTTTCCCATTAATCATACAAACGGTTTAGGTGGGTTTGTTTTTACCCTACATTGATCGGTTGTTTGGCGTAGCTACTCTTTGCAGTATAATTTGTACATAATCCAAAACATCATATTAGTTGGCCATCTAGTTTGGAAAATTTACTAGAAGTATTCTCTATTTATCGGTTCCGTTATCTTCCCCCATAATAACCTATAAAGTTTTTTTCTTCTTCATAGGTTCACCCTGAGATAAACTCGCAAAGGAACTAAAACCTGGAGCGTGCTACTGATCACCTTCAAAGCGAGAAACGAAAGGCCGGAGAAGTGTAAACATGTAAAGGGTAGGAAAATGGAGTGCGTCTGATCAGCTTTGTGTCTCTGTGATTTGTGTTAGTTAATTAGTTGAAAGTTTAGAGCTACGTGGAAACTGCGAGCGCTACTTGTTGTTTGTAAATTAAGTTTTCAGAAGGTACCACGTACTGAAAACAGGGAGCATGTATGATATAACACAAGAATATGTGTTGTTGAGCTTCCACTATAAAAGTATAATAACAATGAAGTAGATGGTTTTTTTGGTCTGCCTTTTCTGTGTCTATACGATAATCATATTAGCCCCTAAAGCTGTCTTTTCTACAATACGGACCTTAATTGGGCGTAGATTAGCGAAGAATTTCCCTGTCCAAGAACTGCGCCTACGTGCAGAAAATAGTCAGGTGTAGCTTAAAGCTGTACGTCTTTAATTGGTCATTCAATTCGGCGTACAAAGAACTATGGTATGAAACAATTATAAATTAAGCACGCTTGCGAAATTCCATGACAAAATAAAATGTTAAAATAATGAATTATGCTGAAATAATTTTGATAAGTTTACGTGTTATTTGGAAATATCCCGAACTTCTTTAAGTCGTTAATTCGCAAACATACACTATCTGGGCTCCCTTCTGTTCATAGAACTTGACCAAGGATTTTGACTGGTAAGACAATGTGCGTGAGTCTCAAGGATAACAAATGTTGTTATTATTATTGTTGTTGTTTTGTTTCTTTGAATGTTTTGTGGGATGCAATAATATCAATATTTGCATAGCATAATCTAAAAGAAGGTGGGGGCGATCCCGTAGGAGATATTTAGCGAGGTATTGAATACAGGAATTTCACCCACAATCGTGCCAGGTTATATGACATCCTAGGTTGTGCTCAGCTGGAAAAAAGGATAATGGAAAATCCACCCAGAACGGATTGACATTGCCTATACATGTTAAGATCATCAAAAAAAATTTAGGGACTATACTATCAACTGCCACTATTTTTCTCACTTGCCAATATTTTTATTATAATAATGCATGTTGGATACCAAGGACTATAGTACTAGTTCACTAGATGTGTGTGATATCATGTTTTGTGAGTGAATATAATGGAAAAAGTTGTTTTCACTTTTCAAGTTCACATTATCAATTTTAAGGTACCAACTACCAAAGGTGATTGAATATAGTCTCCTAAACAGTTTTTTATACAATTGTATCTCTATCTAGTGTATTAACAAAGTTTATTCAAAACATGCTTGAGTTGTTCGATGAATATCAACATTGTCAAATTCTAGAAGTCTCAAGTATTGTTGTGTAGGTTTGATGGGGATAAAAATATGCTAAGTTGCAAGTGCACAATAACTAAGTTATAGTATTTATAGATATCGATTCACAAGAAAGAAGAGTAGTAGGAAGACATATTTGGATTCTTAGATTGTGTAGAAAACTAATAAAAAGATAAATGACAGTGGTGCGTGTTTTGGGTAGAGATTTGTCACAAGAATAAAAGGTTAAAACAAGAGGAAAGAATGAGAGCAAGAGAAGAACAAAATAAAAACAAATCAAAAAATAAAAATAAAAAATAAAAAATCAAATCAAATCAAAACAAAAAGTGAATGAAAAGATGAAGAAAATCAAGAAAGAAGAGCAGGAATCTAGGATTGAATCCACTAGTTAATTTCAAATTGCATTAAGAATTACTCTATTTTTATTCACATGTTCCTAAGATTTCCTAATCATAAACTATCAAGTTACTTGAAACAACATAACCCATCAAAGTCATGTCTAAGCAATGTCATCACTCATGAAAAGAAATAAATAACTAGATAATAACCCTAAAATTGAATAAGCATAACTTATCAAACCACTCAAAGAAAGCATAGACTATCAAACTCTTTTTCTACCAGTTAGTTCTCTAGTTGATTATCCTAATATGATCATTTTAAGCACAAAGAGAGCGAATAAAAAATACAAAAGAAAATGAAACTAGTTTCATCTAATCTTAGATTTCTTACAAGAATTAACTACTCATATTATAAAATAAAACGAAGAAGAAAAATCTATACTAGAAAGTATTAAAGACAAGAAAGTAAATCTAAACTACAAAGCAAAGAAAGAAATAAATAAAATAAAGCATAAAAAGAAAGAAAAATAAAATATATACTAGAAAGTTATAAAAGAGTAAGAAAATAAATCTATACTATAAAGCATGAAATAAATCTATACTACTAGGCAAAAAACAAATCTATGCTACAAAGCAATAAATTTATTCCACCAAGCATTAAATTAAAAAAGAACAAAAAATAGAATTCTAAAACATGCAATTTTAAAATAAGAAAATGAAAAGAGGAAATGAAGACTTACATTGCAAGAAGTTGGCCCATAAAGACGCAAATGTTCATCACCAAAGGAGAAGAAGAAGGGAAAAAACGAATTATTTATTTATTTGTTGCAAATAAAAAGTTTATAATTTGAAAGGTCTTCTCAATTAAGAGTAATCTTACTCTCCGAAATGGAGTTTATAAAATTTTACACATCTCTCACCCATAATTTATCCCCCTATTTATAGATAACAAGAATGTCCCACAACCTATAGATTTATCTTGGCCCCCCAAGTAACCCTTACAGTCATAGAATTCGGCTTAGCCCCCAGGTAAAACATAATTATATGATCTCTCAAAATAATCTACAACTTTGATCCTTTTTTCTCTCCAAGACTTGAGAGATGGGCTTTGTGAGATTTATTTATCTTATATTTAATTTATTTAAGGTTCTTAGTATTCTATTGAATGCTCTTGGGGTTCTTAGGATTTGGCTCAGCATTCAAGTAATTGAATATATATTGATTAAATTCAGATTTCTTTCAAAAACTACTACTACTAATGAAATTTCTAGAACATGCAAATATGCATTGCTCTGTCTCATCTAAATAGATGATTTCATATATAATATGTTAGATTCTATTTTTCGGATTCAAAGATGATGCCTTTTTTCACAGTTGACTATCATGAACATGAATTTGACTTGGTTTTTTCTTTCCAGATTTGATTTGATAATCCATTGTAGGCCAAGTTATTGGTAATTGCTAACTAAGAAAGTGATGAGTGCTGTGATTTTGCTTCTAGACTTGGTTGTGGGCTTTGGACTTAAGGCATTTTATGCTTTAATTAGAGATCTTTTGGGCTCGAGATAATCTTTATTTGAGTTCTTATTCATTCAACCTTTTACTTCCTGAAAATATGTTAAAAATATTTAGTAGCAAATAAAATTAAAATGATAGAAAATGAGGATATAAAAAATACAATAAAAATTATTGATATAATTAAACCGTTATGTACATTTCTTTTATATGTTTTACTCTCTTTATTTAACATTATAGAACTCGGTCTCTATCGGATATTATGTGAACATGCATATCAGTAAATTTATGGTTGACTAACTCTTATTCTATGTGTTTAAGGGGTAAGAAAAACTTAGATTGTAATCAATCATTTCAGGCCAATATTATGGGAAAACGTTGTGCCTATTAGAGGAGAGCAATCTTCTCCGCAAGACCCGACTTTTAAGGTAATAATTGATTTAAAAAGATGGCCAAGATCCACCCATATTGATTCAAAACTTTAATTGAAACACAACAGGTTTCTCTTCATAATTTCGGCAAAATCTCTCCATAATCTTGTCATGTATTATGCATAGGCAGTATAATGCTCTATACCCTTATCATGTATGGGCAGAATAATTCTCTATAATTCACCCAACACGGATTGACATTGCCTATACCTGTTATGATCATAAAAAGTATGGGGATTATTTATCATTTGCCACTACTCTTCTCAAGTATAAGTATTTTAATTATTATAAATGCATGTTGGATACTAGTGACAATAATAGTAGTTCAACACATGTGCGTGATATCATATTTTGTGAGTGAATATAACAGAAAAAGTTTCTTTCACATTTAAAGTTCATATTATCAATTTTAAGGTACCAACTATATAAAGGTGAATGGATAGAGTCTTTCAAACAATTTTTTATACATATTTACCTCTATTATTTAATTAAAAAAATAATTTGTTCAAAACATGCTTGAGATGTTTGGGGAAATCAACATTATCAAATTCTAGAAACCTCAAGTATTGTTGGGTAGGTTATCCAATTAAATAATTACGTGTATAGAGGAGAGCAATCTTTTCAACAAGATCCAACGGTTAAGAAAATAATCTAATACTATTATAAAAATGGATTGGGATATTAAAATATTTCTTCCCACAACGCCCTTTTAAACATATACATACATACATAAAATACATGCATCCATACATCCATAACCATACATACATAACCCCCAATTAAATGCATACTCATAACCCCCAAATAATTTTATTTTACCATCACTATGTTGAATCAAATAATTTTATTTTATCATGACTATGTTGTTTACACTTTTGTAACCTCCTATCATCATATTAATCTCTTTCATTAATCTTAATTACTTTACCTCATATATATCACAACTCACACTAACATTTATGGACAACAGAAAAACAAATGCTCCGGAGGATATAAGTGAGTATTTGAATAGACGTGTTTTCATGATTATAACGATCAAAACGTTTATGATAATAACATTTATAAACCCAACTAAATGCATACTCATAACCACCAAATAATTTTATTTTACCAACACTATGTTGAATCAAATAATTTTATTTTATCATGACTATGTTGTTTACACTTTTGTAACCTCCCATCATCATATTAATCTCTTTCATTAATGTTAATTCAGTTACTTCATACCACAACTCACACTGATTTATGGACAACAGAAAAACAAATGCTCCGGAGGGTATAAGTGAGTATTTGAATAGACGTGTTTTCATGATAATAACAACCAAAACGTTTATAATAATAATATTTACAAATTATTATCAGACATTAATTTCGTAATAATGAAATTTAAACGTTGGCATCATTATTAGCTGGAATGTAGCCTGACTTAACAATCAAAACGTTTGTATGCAGATATATACTTTTTTAATAGTGAGTATTTGAATATAGACTAAAAAAATGCTCATCTATCTTTTCATTAATGTTAATTCTGTTACTTTATAATCATAATTATTTGGCAAGTCATTATTACTATATAATTCGGTTATAAGTCAAATCTCATATAAATCTAATCCATACACAACTTCCATCTTAAAAAATCTTACCAAGTCCTACCAAAAAAATAAAAAACAGGAGGAGATGAAAGCAACACTATGTGATTCAAAGAGGTTAGTAAAAACATGTTTTTGTTTGTAAGGTTGTAGGATACTATTTCACTATATTTTGGAAAAACACACCCTTCATCACATTTGTTTGTATGCATATATTTTATTCTTTTTTCGTGAAAGATGTCATCTGGTCAAGATGGAATTAATGATCAAGCCCACATCCCGATCCGAGAGTTAAAAATTTATCAGAAAAAATGGAGTATAAATGTTCGTGCCTTACGTAATACTATATACTCCTTTAAGAATGGAGAAGGGAAGAAGCAAAAGTTGATTCTAATTGATGAAGAGGTGATACGAATTTTACATTGCATAAAATGATTGACCGATTATTTTTATTGACCATATTAAATGAATATTCAAAAGGGAACTTCTTAAGCATAGATATATCTTTAAATGAGCATCATGATTATCCATTACACTTGCTATCTCTGTAATTTTTCTTAGCAAACATCAAGTGATTGGTGCTTTTTTGTATTTAAGATGTTTGAAGTTACCCATGATGACCAATTAGATGGATAGTTCACACACACACAAAATATCATCACAAAAAATAAACATAAAAATAAATACACGTGCAACACACATGCACTATACTAGTTAATCTTAAAAAATAGCCAATATCCAGCAACAACAATTCAAAATTTAAATTGAAATACAACAGGTGTATCTTCATAATTTCAGCAAAAAACTCTCCGTAATCTTGTCATGTATTATATATTGGTAGAAGAATGCTCTATGATCTTGTCATATATAGGCAGAACAATTCTCTGTAATTCTGCTATGCATAGCAAAGTGTTGTACTATATATTCTATACAAGAGAATATTAAAATCATTGGAGTGGTTTCTATGTTCTATTTCTGCTAGTTTCTCATGGTACCAAACTTGTTGCTTCTTCGAGCACTTAATTAGTTTCAGTAACAACAGAAGGAACTAATGAAAATATCAACACTTCATTTTCTTCGACATCTCATTCGGTACTACCAAACAACTCTTGTTATGATCAATGGATCGACACAACTACAGATTAAGCTGATCCCCTCAAAACTTTTCATCACGGAGGCTCGACTTTATTCTCCATAATCTTGCCATGCATTACGTATACATATAATAATTCATATAATCTTGTCATGTACAGGCAGAATAACTCTCCGTAATTTTGCTATGCATAGCAAAGTATTGTATTATTATTATATACAAGAGAATAAGATCATTAGAGCGGTTTCTACGTTCTATTTCTAGTAGTTTCTTGTTATGACAAACTCCCCAGTATGAGCTAATTTTAATCTCACGAGAGCACGAAAAATATAAAGAACACACAAATGCAAAGATATACGTGGTTCGGCTTGTAGCCTACGTCTACGGGCGAAGGAGGAGAAAAACTTTACTAAATTGTGAGGAATACAAAGTGGAATCTCTCAATCCCAAATAACACCCCAAAATTCCTGTACAATCTCTCTAAATAATAGGAACAAAAGAGAAGAATATCAAATAGGCTTCACAAAAAAGCTCTCTCTTCTTGATTGATGCTCTGAAAATTGATGAATCTAATTGGCTTGAAATTAAGATTGTTCTTATATGGCATTGAAGATCTCATCTCCTTGCTGTCTAAGAAATAAGAAAACTAATAGGAATAGAAGTCCACATGTCCTAAAACCCAACAAGAGTCCAAGTAGGATTAAACCTTTAATATGATTGGTTGTGCAAAGTCTAATGTAAGTAGAACTCTTGATCAAAACAAACCAAGGTAAAAAGAAACTCCCAAAGCAATATGGATTTGAGTATTTGAGGCAACCCATAACAAATCTCCACATTGACTCAAATGCGTAGAAAATTCCTCACTCCAAAATAAGTTAATTTACTCCACCTTCTCCAATAGCCCCGCAGGGCATCTAAGTGCAACATGTATCGATCAAGTCCAAGCCCGGCTTGAACTTGCTAATTGAAAGAGGCCTCCTCAACAAATCAACTGAATTGTCCGCACGACTACTGTAAATATTAGCGAAGTCATCACCTAAAGTAGCTCCTGAATAGCTGAAGGGCACAAAATTATCAATTGACAATACATAAGCTATTGTATCTTCATATATTCGTGATGGTCGGATATCTCGTCTAGACTAATCTCTAGCAATAGTGTATTCCCGCTCTTCCTACAGCTACTAAGGTGCTTCATCTACTTAAACGTGATGTAGCTGCTGAATTCCCATAGTTTTATCCTGCTCAAAACCGAATCATGAATTTCTAAAACCACCTTATGTCCTGTAGTGCGCGCCTTATCAACAATTGAAACCAATGACTGTTTCTGGTGGAACATAGTATATTCATCAAAAGTAACATCACGACTAATAATAATCTTAGGAGACTTCAGATCAGGACACCATAACCTAAAACCCTTAACACCCGATGCATAACCTAGGAATATGCACCTGTTCGCTCACAGCTCAAGTTTTCCTTGACTAACATGCACATATGCAGGGCAACCAAATATTCTGAGATTAGAATAATCCGCAGGCTTACTGGACCAAACCTTTTCTGGAGTTTTACAACTAATAGCAGTAGATAGCGACCGATTCACTAAGTAACAAGCCGTATTCACTGCTTCCGCCCAATATTCCTTGCCCAAACCTACATTGAACATCATACAACGAGTTTTCTCTAATAGAGTTCTGCTCATACGTTCTTCCACTCTATTCTGTTGCGGCATGCGAGGGAGTGTACAATGTCTAATAATTCCCTCCTTCTTGTAGAACTCATTAAATTCTCCTCCACAAAACTCAAGGACATTATCAGTTCTAAGCTTCTTAATCAGTTTCTCAGTCTGCTTCTTAATCAAAGACTTCCACTACTTGCAAGTCACAAACACCTCATATTTATTTCTACAAAAGTAGACCCAAAACTTCCTGGAATAGTCATCAATGAAGGTCAATAAATATCTGGAACTACCACCCTTCGAGGCAACTTGAGAAGGTTCACAAAGATCTGAATGGATAAAATCCAAAGTATCTTTAGTTTGATGCACTACCGTACTGAAGCTGACTCTTTTCTGCTTCCCAATGATGCAATGCTCGCAGAATCCCAATTTTCCTATACTATGTCCACATAAAAGACCCTTATTACTCAACTCGGTCAATCCACGCTCACTCATATGACCAAGTCTCATATGCCATAATCTGGTAGTATCAACTTCTAACATCGACAATGCAACTGCAGCCGAGCCGGTAACGGTAGAACCCTGTAAAACATACAAGCTGCCGATCTTCTTTCCTTTCATAACCATGAGAGAGATTTTTGTAACCCTAAGAACACTACCTTCACCTAAAAATTGCACCCAATGCTATCAAGAGTGCCTAAAGAGATGAGCTTCTTCCTTAAACCTAGAACATGCTTCACATCTGTCAAAATCCTGATAACTCCATCATGCATCTTAATCCGAATTGTGCCTTTCCTAACAGTCTTGAATGAGATTTTGTTCACCATAAGAACAATTCCACTATCAATAGCTTCATAAGTGATGAACCAGTCCCAATTAGGACACATATGATAGGAACAATCTGAATCCAAAATCTAATCATCCATTCTCTTGTTTATATCATCTGTAGCCAACGAAATTACATCTTCAGCAATATCAACTTTAGCGGAGTCCTCCTTTGATTTTTCTTCATACTCTTCTTGTTTATTTTTGTTCTTCAATCTATAACAATCGATCTTGATGTGTCATTTCTTCTTGAAATATCTGTAGGTCAGATTCCTATACTTCGACTTATAACTGTTACATCAAAAACCCTTTCTTCCGATCTTCCTCAAATAAACAAATGATAATCATATTTTATTACAATTTTATACCCTCATTATCTATTTTATATGAATAAATATACCACTAATAATTGCTTTGTATCTTTAAATGCGGGTTAATGAAGAATAAATCTTAAACTCTCATCTCTCAACAAAGGCCCCTTGATTTAATGAAGAAAAGTCCAAGCCCAAAAGCCAAAAGAAGAATTGCCAAATTATCCAAAAGCCCAAGCAAATAAAAGAAGAAGAAAAGCCAAAGTGAAAGCCCAAGCCCAAGAGAAGAAGAGAAGCCCAGACAACAAAAGGGAAGCAGCTCACATCGATGGGTATATCGATGGGCACATCGATGGGCGTATCGATACGCTTATCGATGCCCTTATCGATAAGCCTATTTATGCCCTTATCGATAGCTCCGGAAGGCAGTTACGAATCTAAGACTGAAAATTAATGTTTTTGGATAAGATTTCAATCCAAGAGTTCTCATTCACTGATGTTTACTATAAATAGGGGTAGAGAGTGAAGTGTTAGATGTGTGAAAATTTTTGTATCTCTATTTGGATAGGAGGGTTACTCTTAATTGAGAAGACCTTCCAAACTTGTAATTTTTTGCTACAATTAATAAAAGAATTTTTTCACCACTTTAAAATTTTCTTTTCTTCTCTTTGTTGGATGATGAGGATGAAGATGAAGATGGAAATTAATTTGAAGGTTTGTTTTTCTTATTTTCTCTTTTATTGCTTATTAGTTTAGATTTATTTCTATGCTTATAGTTAGATTTTATTGTTTAAATAGCCAAGAGGCTAGAACCCTCTTGCTTTAGATTTATTTCATGCTTATAGATTAGATTTATTTCATGTCTTTATTTTCTCGTATTTAATTCTTGTAATTTATTTTGTAGCTTAGTTTTTACAACTTATTTTTTAGTTTAGATTTTATTTTCTTACACTATTTACCTTGAGGCTAGAACCTTCTTGGGTTTAGTTTTTCTTTTTGTTCATTTTTATTTTTTTTGATTCGCCTTTAGGCTAGAACCCTCTAGGGAATCACCTTTTTCTAAGAAGTGAATTCAATTCTAAATTGCCCATATCTTTAATTGAATCTGTCATCTTTAATTTCTTGAATTTTCTTTTTATTCTTAATTCTTTTTTTGATTCTTGATTTTATTCATCTTTCCTTGTGAAAATCATTCATTCGTTGTCACATCCACTCTCACTTATATTTTGTGCCAATTTACACACTATCACTTTCACTCTCTCTATCTCTCCATAATCATATTCACTCATCACTCCTAATTGTCACGCACACAACATAAGAACCGACTTTAATTTTCTCCTACAAAACTCCTTCCTCGTGGGATCGATAACTTTTTATACTATAACTTGATTAGTTATGCACTTGCAACTTTTTGGTATATGTTTATGCCGCATCAAGTTTTTGGCGTCGTTGTCGGGGAGGGTGCTTAAGTAGAATTTTATTTAATTTGATTCTTTAACTTGTGTGTTTTTTTGTGAAGGAACCGCTTGGAGCTTGAAGATCGCAGATTGGAGATCTAGAATTTGAAGATTTACTTTTGGGTAACTCTTCTTTCTAGAATTTTTAATTCCATCCTTTAGCTACTTCTTCACAATTAGAGACAATTAGGACTTAAAAAAAAGATTTTATTTTTGTCGACCATAATAAAATCCACCCTCCACTTTGACATTTACTAACAAGATATAAATTCAGACAAATTTCCCTCTTCTCATTTGTTTGATTGTTAACCCTAATTAAAAAAAGATTTTTATTTTTATCTTCCTTTTTAGTTGCTTTTAATTCATAGGGTTGCATTGCATATAGTTAGTAGGAATTCACCAAAGTGATTTGAGCATCTTGATTTGGCACACACTTCAAAATATTTTTAAGGGAAAAACCCCATAATCAAGATAAGGTGAGGGATTTTATCACTCTTTCCTTAGCCAAAAATCACTAATTCCTCACTACACCACCCAAGCCTGTAAGGACCATGAAATTTTGATACTAGTTAAAATAATTTTTTGGTTTAAAATATTTAATTATTATTTTTAAAAGTATATTTTTATTTTTCTCGATTTCCTATAATTTCTATGATTTAAAAATCTGATTATATATTTATTTAAATGATTTTGATATTTATAAATTTATTTTGTGCGGTAAAAATTTCTAGAATTAATTTGTTGAGTTATCGATATTATTACGTAATATTTTAAATAATATATTGTATTATTAATATTATTACAAATTATTTCATATAATACATGGTATTATTAAATACGTGTTTTTGATATAATTTATTGTATTATTTCTATTATTACATATTATCTGTCGTATTAGTATAACTGGTACGTTTTACTGTGTATATAATTATCTCATAGTTATTTGATTTTTAAAATAAGTAATTATATGTTTTATTAATTATTATTATTTAAATTGTGTAATTTATAGTATTATTTCTTCCGTTTCGTATCAACTGTTGTATTAGCACAACGGGTACGTTTTTATTTGTAGGTAACTATTATGTAATTAGTTTAATTTTTAAGTACCCAAAAGTATTTATTTTAATTATTTTAACCCAAACCCTAATTTCTTCACACACACACACACACACACACACACACACACACACACACACACAC
>BQKN01000075.1:443029-463457 GCA_022839385.1 Asparagus kiusianus | reverse complement strand
ATATATATATATATATATAAATTGATGATTTCATCCTCCACAAGACTAAAGGTAATTACAGATTTTCATCAGCCAACCAATTGTAAGTACTTCATTTCCTATCTGCTTTACTTTATGCATTGAGGACAATGCAAAATTTAGGTGTGGAGGTGGAACTTAGCTATTTTTTCCTCTTTATTTTACCTTTTTAGTTGCATTTTTGATTCCTTTTTCTTTCTTAAAAAAATTATAAAAATATTATCACTTGCCAAATTGATAGAGTTATGTAATAATTAATTTATTTGATAATTTTTAAAGTTTTCTAATACCTAGTTTGTTATTTACTCAAGTTCACCTTTTATGATAACTCTAAATAGATTTCTTAAAAAATGATTTTTAAAGTAGTATACTTTACTTAAGCCTTAACTTTGATTTTTATTTAAAATAATGGAATTTATGCATGCTTAGGTTAGAGTTGAAAATAATTTTTCACAGTGTCTTGATTTACATATTTTTCAGAATATATGTACATATACATATTGAAAAAAAAAATAACATTACAAAAGAAGAGTGTGAAAAATAGGCACCAAAAGAAAGAAAAAAAGAAAAAACTTTTGAATTCAAGGTAATTCTATCTTATGCCTAAGCTGACCGAGTAATTAAGCCCAAGGAGTATTTCCATACTTAATGACCTAAGCCCAATTGGGTTGGGATCCATTGGCCCAAAACTCATTAAATGGTTACTTAGAAAGCCTGTTAAAGTAGAAAAAAATCACTAAGGAAGAAAGAGTTAAAAATAATAATAATAATAAATAAATAATTAAAAAATAAAAAAATACTAATAAATGTTTTATATATATAGTTATATTTGTATATATGGTCTTGGAAAATATTTTAGATCAAGCAACTTGAAAATTATTTAAAACAAAGAGTTAGAATGTTCTTTTCAAAACTTTTAAATTAAATTTCTAAGTTTGGCATAGTTTTGTATTGCTACAATGAGAAGATTTTCAAGAAAATTTACCTTAGAGTTATTTATAAAAACATTTTCTTGAGTAATAACTAGCTTTAATTAGATTGTCTAAAATTATCAAGTAAATTGAGTTATTCACTGACTTCTTTAATTTGGCAAGTTGACCGAATTTTATGGGTATATTCACTGCAAACCCTCACGAGACTACAACTTGTCCACTATGGTAACCTAGGGGTTTAAAGGCTTGTTGTATGTGCTAAATACAATCGTGATTCCTGCGAAAGTGAGTTAGGATTTTCTTTTTATTTCTGTACTAGAGGACTAGCAAAAGTTTAGGTGTAGGGGTATTTGATAATCATATTTTATTATAATTTTATACCCTCATTATCTATTTTATATAAATAAATATACCACTAATAATTGTTTTTTATCTTTAAATGCAGGTTAATGAAGAATAAATCTCAAACTCCCATCTCTCAACAAAAGCCCCTTTATTTAATGAAGAAAAGCCCAAGCCTAAAAGCTAAAAGAAGAATTGTCAAATTATCCAAAAGCCCAAGCTAATAAAAGAAGAAGAAAAGCCAAAGTGAAAGCCCAAGCCCAAGAGAAGAAGAAAAGCCAAAGTGAAAGCCCAAGCCCAAGAGAATAAGAGAAGCCCGGACAGCAAAAGGGAAGCAGCTTATATCGATAGGCATATCGATGGGCACATCGATGGGCGCATCGATGCGCTTATCGATGCCCTTATTGATAAGCCTATCGATGTCCTTATCAATAGCTCCGGCAGACAGTTACAAATCTAATGTTAAAAATTAATATTTTTGGATAAGATTTTAATCCAAGGGCTCTCATTCACTGATGTTTACTATAAATAGGGGTAGAGAGTGAGGGGTTAGAGATGTGAAACATTTTGTATCTCCATTTGGAGAGGAGAGTTACTCTTAATTGAGAAGATCTTCCAAACTTATAACTTTTTATTACAATTAATAAAAAAAATTTCACCACTTTAAAATTTTCTTTTCTTCTCTTTGTTGGATGATGAAGATGAAGATGAAGATGGAGATTAATTTGAAGGTTTATTTTTCTTATTTTCTCTTTTATTGCTTATTAGTTTAGATTTATTTCTATGCTTGTAGTTAGATTTTATTGTTTAAATAGCCAAGAGGCTAGAACCCTCTTGCCTTAGATTTATTTCATGCTTATAGATTAGATTTATTTCATGTCTTTATTTTCTCACATTTAATTCTTGCAATTTATTTTATAGCTTAGTTTTTACAATTTATTTTATAGTTTAGATTTTATTTTCTTGTACTATTCACCTTGAGGCTAGAACCCTCTTGAGTTTAGTTTTTCTTTTTGTTTATTTTTATTTTTTTATTCGCCTTTAGGCTAGAACCCTCTAGGAAATCATTATTTTCTAAGAAGTGGATTCAATTCTAGATTGCCCATATCTTTAATTGAATCCGCCATCTTTAATTTCTTGAATTTTCTTTTTATTCGTAATTCTCCTTTTTGATTCTTGATTTTGTTCATCTTTTCTTGTGAAAATCATTCATTCTTTGTCACATCCACTCTCACTTACATTTTGTGCTGATTTACACACTATCACTTTCACTCTCTCTATCTCTCCATAATCACATTCACTTATCACTCCTAATTGTCACGCACACAACATAATAACCAACTTTAATTTTCTCCTACAAAACACCTTCCTTGTGGGATCGATAACTTTTTATATTATAACTTGATTAGTTGTGCACTTGCAACTTTTTGGTATATGTTTATGCCGCATAAACAAACCATTAGTTTTATCACTACTTTCACTTGTGTTTAACTCTTTGTCGATCTTCTCCTTATTCAATATGTTCTCTTTGACGTCCTTGATACTAATAGAATCTTGTCCATAAATCATAGGATCCGTAAAGTACTTGATACCAATCATGTGGCTTCTTCCTATACTTCTAACTCTGTATGACATTTGGATTCTGATGCAACACGCCACATTACTGGCAATCTACAAAAAATCTCTCTTTTCTCTGAATACTATGGTCTAGATGAGTTCTTAACCGGTGATGGATCAGGTTTTAATGCAGCGTGGAAGTAAGAAAACTCGGAATCCATTAAGGGGTATTCTCTAAATCCATAAAGAACAATTTCGATCCACGAAGAGATAATCTCGAATCCACAAAGTAATATAAAATAGAAATTTATTGATAACAGTGATCTGATCATTCTAGGGTTACATGACTCTTCTTAAACAGAAAATAAAATAGACCCATAATAAGACTAGAATTATAAAGAAATCAAAAGTATCAAATCCTACCCTAAAGAATTACAAAGAAATAGAAAGTATCAAATCCTACCTGAAAAGACTCCCTATAATAGAGGAAACAAATTAGTCCAGTATAAATCAAAATTGAATTTGTTTCCAAATCTAAATAGAATTTATGATGCAGCGCAAAAGTAAGAAACCTTGGAATCTACCAATGGGTGTTCGCTGAATCCATAAAGAACAATTTTTGAATCCACGAAGAGAAAAACTCGAATCCATGAAGTAATATTAAAAGAGAAATTTATTGATAAAAGTGATCTGATCATTCTAGGGTTACATGATTCTTCTTAAATAGAAAACATAATAGACTTCTAATAAGACTAGAATTAAAACAAATAGAAAGTATCAAATTCTACCCTAAAGAATTACAAAGAAATAAAAATTATTAAATCCTACCCTAAAAAGACTCTCTATAATAAAGGAATCAAATTAGTCCAACATGAATCAAAATTAAATTTATTTCCTAATCTAAATAGACTCTAACTTTATTACTAAAAATAAACTAAATATTAATTATTTTTGAATTTCTGCTAATAACTAGTGATGTTGATTAGATTTCAAAAATCTAACAATTCGCTTGGCTTCGTCTCATTGAAGTAGGCGACATAGCTTGTGATTATCTCAATCCTCCTTTTGGGTTGGAAGATATGACTTTCTCTTTCTAAAAATTAATAATGCATGTGCATTTAGCTTGTGATTGTTCCAATCCTCCATGAAATTGTCTGTTAAGCGTCATACATTAGGTTTGCCTATATCTCGTGTTGACCCTGCTTGTCTTCAAAACCAGGTTAAAAATATTTTTCAATAAAGAAAGTTCCTTGTGTTAACTTCAATTAAACAAAATTTAGTTTCTATTGCTAAAATTTATCATTCTAATAATATTTCCACTGAGTTCTTTTCTTCTCATAATTTGTTGGTTAAAGATCGTCTCATGACGAGGTGAAGAGAATTTTGGATGTTGGTTATGAGGAGGAATTATTCAAGTTTCTAGTTTTGAACGAGGAGGAAATTTTGTTCCCATTGAGTTCAATTCTTCTTATTTGTTGGTGAAGGTTCTTCTCGTGGATGAGGTAAAGGTAAATTTAGATGTGAGTTATTAGGAGGAATTATTCAAGTTTAATTTTAATTTTGGATGAGGAGGAATTTTGTTTATTCAAATTACTCCACTTCTCCTCTTCAACATTTTACTTCTCTATTAGACCATCATCGTGTTTTCTTCTCTTAAGTTCCTTTTCTTGTTGATTAAAGTTTTTATTTTTTTAACTAAATAAATTTTGAACTATTAGGGATTTTATTGAGATTAATCTGCAGAAGTAAATACTAAACGAATAACGACACCAATGAAAATACCACAAGCAAGCAAACACTATGATTTAGCATGGTTTGACAAACCATGCCTATGTCTATGAGGCAATCCAGAGAGAAATATTTTACTATGAATCAAGAGTACAATCCCTCCAAGTTACACCTAAACTTGAGGATTAAATCACAAGAGAAAGATACATTGTTATCTCTTGGGTACCAAAAATCTAAAACTCATCTCACCAAAAATCTCCAATACTCACAGAGAAACTAATACCTTATCCTCGACGGCGTCATCATTCTGAAGATATCAACTTTTGAATCACTATAATCAGACAATCGAGTTATCCGGAATCTGAACTTTTTTCTCTCTCTTTCTCTCTCCCCTCTTTTCTTCTCTATAGTTACTATTCACGGCTTACTGTAGCAAAAAAAAAAAAAAAAAAAAAAATTTTTAAAGGTTTTTTTAATAAAATTCCTTTATAAATGAATTTTATTTTCATGTCCTCCAAACCTATTTCTATTACAAATATCCTCCAAATTCTCTTCTAGATAGAATTTTAATTCATATGAACCTCTTGTGGGCCTTATCTTGTGCTGGACCCACAACAATCTCCCCCTCCAGTCCAACGAGGGGAGTATGCCAATCTATAACTTCTTAACGGGAGTTCATATCGGCCAATCATTGACATAACTCGGTCTTTTCTCTAGAAACAGTCTTCATTAAAAAATCTGCTGGATTTTTATCTGTGTAAATCTTTTGTAGCTTTAGCTCCTATTTCTCCACGATTTCTCTAAGCTAATGATATCTCACATCAATGTGTTTCATCCTAGAATGGAATGTAAAATTCTGGCGTAAATCAAGAGCACTTTGACTATCAATAAAGATTTAATAATTATCCTGCTGCAAGCCTAACTCCTGCAGAAATTTTCTCAACCAAATTATCTTCTTACCAGCTTCTGCAGCTACAATATATTCCACCTATGTTGTAGATAAAGTAACACACTGCTGCAATCTGGATTGCTAAGTTACTGCTCCCTACAAAACTAAACAATCAACTTGAGGTAGACTTCCTATGATCTAAATCACCTGCCATATCCGCATCTGCAAAACCATATAATACTGCCTTCGAACCTCTAAAACTCAAACACAATCTGGAACCACCTTTCAAATATTTTATGATCCACTTTACACCTTCGCAAATAAACTTTTCCTGGATTAGAAAGAAATCTGTTCACAACGCCAACTGCATGAGCTATATCTAGCCGTGTGCAAACCATGGCATACATCAAACTCCCTACAGCTAAAGAGTAAAGAATATTCCTCAGCTCACTTTTTTCCTTATCTGTAGCTGGGAAAAACTTTTTCTAAGCTACAAATAACCAGTAAGAGGAGTACTGACTGACTTAACATCTTTTATGTTGAATCTATCAGGTAGTCGTTCAACATATTTCTCTAGTGATAACCACAACTTCCTGGCTTTCCTATCACGAGCAATATCCATACTAAGAATCTGCTATACTGAGCCTAAATCCTTCATGTCAAATGATTTAAATAACTCCTTCTTCAGCCCACCAATTATCTGACTATTCTGACCAACAATCAACATATCGTCGACATAAAAGCAAAAGGATATTGAAGCTAGAATCTAAAATTCTCCTGAAATATACACACGAATATGCAACTATCATCTGATATCCATGACTCAATATGAAAGAATCAATTTTTTTGTAGTATTGCCTGGGTGCCTGCTTCAAACCATAGAGGCTCTTCTTCAACCTACAAACCATGTGCTCTTTTACATTTACTTCAAAACCCTCCGGCTGCTCCATGTAGATCTCCTCATCTAAAAAAAGCATGAAGAAATGCAGTCTTCACATCAAGCTACTTAATCTCTAGGTCTAAATGAGATGCTAACCCTAAGATAACCCTAATAGACATTATCTTTACAACCGGTGAAAAAATCTCATCAAAATCAATACCCTTTTTCTAACCAAAGCTTTTCACCACTAATCTGGCTTTGTATTTCTGAATCTCTTTGTAGCCATCCTTCTTTAACTTGAACACCCACTTGTTCTTCAAAGCTTTTCTATCCTTTGGCAAATCCACCAACTCATTAGTATCGTTCTTCTCAAAAGACTTCATCTCTTTCTTCATAGCCTAGAACCATATGTCCTTGTCTTTATGAGTATGTGTCTCCTGAAAGCTTTCTGGCTCGTCCTCTTTTGTAAGCAAAGAATACTCCGAAAAAGGATATCCCATGGATGGTCGATGCTCTCTAGTTGATCTTCTAAGTTGTGGCTCTGCAAACTCCTGCTGCTGGTGATGCTCCCCTTACTGAGGAGTCTCCTGCTCATGATCCTGATTACTATCTCTCTGCTCTGGTATCTAACCATCATCATCAACATCATCATCATGCACCTACTCTATATCTGTAGGATACAACTATACTGGAGACAAAACGGGTGCCATATCCAGAATCTCACTAGCAATACTCTCTGACTACTCTATTCTCCTAAGATCTGCAATAGTCTGATCCTCCTGAAAAATCACATTTACTCGTCTGATAATTCGTCTCTTTTTTGGATCCCATAGTTGTAGCTGAACTTATCTTCTCCATAACCAAGGAAGAAGCAAGGAACTTCTCTATCTTCAAGCTTCCGTCTCTTCTCCTTCGGAATGCGTGCAAACGCCTTGTAACCAAACACCTTCAGATGAGAATAGGAAAGATCTTTTCTGGACCAAACTCTCTCTGGAATATCAAAACCCAAAGGAACTAAAAGAGACCTGTTGATTATGTAGCATGCAGTACGAACAACTTCAGCCCAGAAGCTCTTAGGTAACTTCGTCATCTTCAACATGCATCTGACTTTCTCTATAATGATCCTATTGTATCTCTCTACAACTCCATTATGCTGCGGTGTACCGAGCTCTATCCTTTG
Organism: Asparagus kiusianus; assembly: GCA_022839385.1. Lineage (NCBI taxonomy): Eukaryota > Viridiplantae > Streptophyta > Magnoliopsida > Asparagales > Asparagaceae > Asparagus > Asparagus kiusianus. The sequence goes on along the minus strand of BQKN01000075.1, from coordinate 455,931 downwards.
ATGCCAAATACCATGCTCGAAGAAATAATTTCTAAACTCAATGGAAGTGTACTCTCCTCCATTATCGGTGCAAACACTTCAACTTCTTTCCTGTCCGTCTCTCCACCATGGCATGAAATTGCTGGAAGACTGAAAACACCTGATTCTTCATCCTCAATAAGAAGACTCACATATTTCGCGATGTATCATCAATAAATACGACAAAATATTTATTATCACCCAAGGACTCCACCTTAATAGGACCGCAAACATCAAAATAAATCAAATCCAGAATTTTATCTTTTCTTTTAGAAGGCTTACTAAAAGAAACTCTATGTTGTTTGCCAAACAAATAATAATCATAAGGGGTGAGTGACAAACCTTTGGCAAAGGGAGTTCAAGACTTCTTTGCCAATATCTACAACACCTTCTCGCTCATGTGCTTAAGCCTTCTATGCCATAAACTGACTATGTCACCGTCTTGAGCCACGCTCAAAGAATCATATGAAGGCTTTGCTTGAGTCTTATATAAATTGTAATATATACTTCCTCTAGCCGCCACAAGAGAGTCTTTGGTGATTTTATATTTTCCTCCACCAAATTGAATTTCATATCTTATTCGGTCCAAAGTAAGACGCGAAATTAAGTTGAGCCACAAATTTAGAACATGTCGTACATTCTTTAAGATCAATCTATATCTGGTATCTGTCTGCAAGTATATATCACCAAGTCCCACAATCTTCGAATAGATGATATTTCCTATCTTCACATTGCCAAAATCACCTGCTTTATACGACGTGAAAAGGTATCGATTGGAGTTAGCATGACATGTAGATCTTGTATCCACTATCCACTCAGATTTCTGACTTGTAACGTGAATACAGTCTTCTTCCCTGCAAATGAGAATAACATCGGTATCAGACTGTGACGCCCCTAGGTTCACACAAGGCTGCAGTCCTTGGCGAAACCAGGAATGTCAAACCTGCCATGCACCACACCGTGCAATAACATGTTTCACCATCACAATTAACATCTCTCTAGTAGAGTCAACAACAGGTGTAGGTACAAAGCAAGTAAAAGATAATACAAGAGATACTGATGAAATGAAAGGGATCAAATAGTATTTCATCATCCAACACACAGGAATACAAAGTAAATATCTGAAATGCATAAACAGGAATTCTTAACAAGTCTCAAATACAATAAGTCTGGGTTGAGAAAATAAGGCACACCGCCTTTACAACTTCTAGAATAAACTCTCAAATGTCTAAACCAAAAAGTCTACAGTGGAGCTCAAAAGTAAAATATATCTAAAGTAGACAGCTGACGCTAAAGTGCATCGTGTCAACCTGCGACACTCCGGGCTCCTGGCTCGTTACCTGAAAGGGGGAGGGACAACGAGCATCAAAGCGCTAGCGAGTAACATCACAACCAAACCCCAAGGGAAAAGGGCTCGTTGTATATGAAAAATACAGTTAATATATAATGGATCTAAAATCATTGATCTAACTAAAGAGGGTTTTAGTATTTAGAAGTTTACAACACGAGCATAGGTACGTCGAGCGAAATAATCCAAACAAGGAAACCCTCATGTATATACCTTGTATCTCAAATTGTAAACCTCTAGACACCAAACCCGAGATTCTAGTATAATAAAAGAAATACAGCTAATCTCAGAACATAAGTATAGTACCATATCATAGTTTACATGATTATCATGTTATCACTTACATGAATATCATGTCAAAATCTACACAAGTGTTATATCATAAACTTCCGTGGAAGTATCATACACAGGGTCAAGAGAATATATCCGATATAGGAACTATATACTGTGGTTTTCCAAACTCTTGGAATAAGTGGCAAATGTCCAACATAGGAACTGGGATGAATCATAATCCAACACGAGGACCTCTATAAATCACAGTCCAACACGAGGACTGAAAGTAGTGAATGTCCAACACGAGGACTGAATATAACCGCTGTCCAACGCGTGGACCGGATGTGACCGTTGTCCAACTCCTGGACCGGATGTGACCGTTGTCCAATTCATGGACCGGATGTGACCGTTGTCCAATTCATGGACCGGATGTGACCGTTGTCCAATTCATGGACCGGATGTGACCGTTGTCCAATTCATGGACCGGATGTGAATGCATATCCAACACGAGGATTTAATAGCAACGCATGTCCCACTCGAGGACTGTGAAAACGTGCAACGGTCGCTGTGATATATATAGAGTAGTCTACTTATATCAATCCATACTTAAATTAGTGTGTAAGTCCCCACTTTATACCCTCAGGTCAACTATCACACATGGTTACATAGTGGGACAATTTACCATGGTCAGATAAACCAAACAAAACCCCAAATAGGAGTGAAAATATTCAAATACAGCAAACCTGGAAATCTGCAACAGAGTATCGTCGGTCGACCGATACGGTCGACCGAACTCTGATAAAAATTAGAACGGTCGACCGAAAAATGACGCGGTCGACCGAAATCAAATCGCGGTCGACCGAATAATGCTTCGGTCGACCGAAATCCAGTCGCGGTCGACCGTGTCCCTAACTCGAGCTCAGCGGTCGACCGTGTCGGTCGACCGCCGAGCGACAGAACCCACATCTTGGGTTTTCTGTCAGCTATCCAACCTGAAATAAAATTTGATGATCTGATATAACAAGGGTTACACGACTAAACCAAAGTTCAAAATCTACCTTTTGATATACGCAAATCTTGGAAAACCAAAACAAAAGTGTTTTAAAAGCCCGTAGGAATAATTTACTCTTGTTTAGGAAAACTGTTCAGATCCAAATCTTCATTTTTACAGAACATTGGTGAATTTGAAAACTGGAAACTTGATTCTTATAATCCCTAACATAAAGATCTCGATTTTATATGAAGATACCTCTTTGGCTTATCAGAAACTCATAAAACAAAAAAAAAATCGAAATAAATCAGAAATGAATAGGGGTGAGGGATTGGGCGAGATGATACTCGCCTTGGTTGCTGTTCGAACTCCCGCTGAGGATCTCCTTCTACCTGAGCTGTAAACTCCCAAGCAGCTCCTCCAGATTTCCCAAAATCACCAGGTCCAGATTAGGGTTTTGAGGAAGAAGAAGAAGAAGAAGAAAAAGAAGGAGAAGGAGGAGGCTAGGGTTACGTTTTGGGGGTTCAGCCTTGTCTCCTGGGTTGAGTTGGTTTATATACCAACTCCCCAACCCGACCCGAAACCCAATAGCCCAAATAACTAAAACCCGCACCCAAACATGAAATAAAACTCTCTGATTGCTGATCAGCACAAAAATGCCTGCCGAAGGCATTTTACCTGCTGATCGCCGACTCACTCGATTTTCTCTCACTTGCAAACACCTGCTGGGTTCCCAAACACTGATAAACATATATATATACATATATACTACAGAAATTTTCGGGGTTTTACACAGACAAAGTAGTTGTAGGGTCACTGTCAGCTTTCTTCTTCTCATCTTTCTTCTCATCTTTGTTCCTAGCTTTCTCTATCTTCAATGCGCAACAATTCTTCTTGATATGACCTGACTTCTCATAATAAAAACAACCTCTCCTTTTAGACTTTGATTTGCCCTTAGATGTGCAACGACCTTTGGACTGATCCATGTACCTGCTTTTGTCCCTGTTCTCCATGACAAGTGTCTGTGAGTTATATGTGCTGGTAGACTTCCCCCGAGTCTCCTCATTGAATAAAATACTAGTAACCATACTCATAGATAACACACCATCTGAAGATGTGTTGTTGACTGTCACAACCAGTGTCTCTCAACTATTTGGCAAAGAACCCAATAGCAATAAAGCTTGTAGCTCATCGTCGATAGTCATCGTCATGGTAGCTAACTGATTAATCAAACTCTTGAACTCATTCAAGTGTCCTGCTATGTTACTTCCTTCTTTGAATTTTAAGTTCACCAACTGTTTATAATAAACGCCTTGTTTCTCACGGTCTTCTGCTCGTAGAGATCCTCAAGCTTCTTCTAAAGAGACTTCACATTAGTCTCACCTGATACATGATGAAACACACTAACGTCGATCCACATCCGAATATAACTGATCGTCTTTCTGGGTTATTTCTCCCATTCTTTATCAGTCATCTTTTCTGGCTTGGCTTCATCTTCCTCAATAGGGTCATGTAAATCTTTATAATATAGAATATCTTCCATCTTGGACTTCTATACTTAACAATTGAAACTATCCAATTTCATCATTGTGCCAAACTCTCCATCTTTTCCATCCCAAAGCACGCCTCAAACTAGGGCTCTGATATCACTTGTTAGGGATTTTATAGAGATTAATCAACAGAATTAAACACTAAACGAATAACGGAACCAGTAAAAATACCATAAGTAAGAAAATACCAAGATTTAACGTGGTTCAGCAAATCGTACCTACGTCCATAGGGCAATCTGGAGAGAAATATTTTACAATGAATCAAAAGTACAATCCCTCCTAGTCACTTGAACTTGAGGATTAAATCATAAGAGAAATATACAGTGTTAACTCTCGAACACCAAAACTCTAAAACCAATCTCACCGAAAATCTCTAACACCCCTGGAGAAATAACACCGTACCCTCGACGGCGTCGTTGTTCTGAAAATAATGGCTTTTGAATCACTGTAATCAAACAACCAAGCTATCCGGACTCTGAACTTTCTCTCTCTCTCTCTCTCTCTCTCTCTCTCTCTCTCTCTCTCTCTCCCCTCTTTTCTTCTCTTGTGTTACTATTCATAGTTTACTATAGCACCAAAATTATTTTACGATTTCTCATGAATAGAATTTTTTTATAAAGGAAATTTATTTTCAGGTCCTCTAAAACAATTTCTATTATAAGTAGATCCTCCAAATCCTCTTCTAGATAGAATTTTAATTCATGTGGACCTCTTATGGGTCTTATCTTGGGCTGAACCCACAACACGAACATAGAAAAAGTTATCTTCAATTGAATATTAATAATCAGCAGCATCATATAATGATGTTGTAAGTGCAATTATTTTATTCATCCCCCATTATTATCATCACTAACTTTTTTGCAAGGGCAATGCACGTGGTTAAATATCATGGTTAAGTATTTTTGAATTATTTTCTTACTAAAATTTATTCATCAGTTTCACTTTAATAGTTTTCTCTCACTTATGTCTCTAAACCTTAGCATTATGATTATATTTTTTTGATGTTCATTTAAATGAGCTACATCCGATTTAAATTTTCATGTTGATAATTAGATTGACAGGGAATGAATATAATCCGAAGCTAACTTGAATTATCATGTTTTTTGGACCAACATAAAATCAAGCTTAGCTAGAGAAAGTACAGTGTTGAAAAAGTAAAAAAAATACACTTAAAAAATAGCATTATACAAGAAAGATGAAAAATTGAAGCTAAAAATATAAGATGATTGGTTAAAAGTGAGCTAAAAATAACACAAAAGATATTATGGAGTCTATTCCTAATACTCAATTGACTTTAAAAATCATCATAAATTAAAGATTAATGCTAACTATAGTAAACTTTTATATAATAAAAGCATTCAAATAAGTATATAAGAATATGAACTTTTTTATGAAAATTCCTTCTAAAGATTCATAATTTACTTAAATAATAAACAATTTTATAAAATATTTTAAAAACAGTATCTTTCATTCCTTCTGTTTTATTTTTTATTGAGCCAACATTAATCATTCTCCACCTTTATCCTTTTTGATAAATTAAATTACATTTAGATATTATAAAAGAATAGTAAACCTTAAATTAGAAGTTATATTTATATATTTTAATAAAAAAATATCAAACAACTATGTTTTTCCTTGCTAAGTTTTGAAATTTTTAGTCTTTTTTATGATTTTGAATTTTTGAGGGTGTAAATTTTAAATTTTAAGTTGGGTGATTATAATTTCCATGTTTCATGTATTGGTGACACGCTTTTGAATGCCATGATACTCTTGCAACTCTAAAATTTTAATGGTGTTTTTTATAATTACTTAAAATTTGGATTCTTTATTGTAAAATATAAATTTTTAGTGGTTTATTGATAATCTCTAGATTTGATATGTACTAGTTATAAGTTTTGAAATTCTAGGGTCTTTTTTATGATTTTTAACTTTTGAACGTGTGTTTTTGTAATTTTAATATATTTTTGAGGCTATTTTTTATAAATTTTAAATTTTCAGATGCTTGAAAGTAATCCTTGAATTCATCTTTGTTGTTTCCAAGTTTTAAAATTTTAGAATTTTATGGAACTTTTTATTATTTGAACCTTTGAGTGTGTTTCTATAATTTTTAAGACATTAAGGGTGTTAATTGTATATTTTAAATTCTTCGAAGGCTACTGTTAATTTTTAAATTTCATGTTTGTTATTTTAAACTTAACATTAGGATGTTTTGTGTAAATTTAATCTTTTGAAGATATTTTGTGCACTTTTTGAAACTTTTTGAGTTATTTTGTAATACTTCATATATTATAACATGTTAGTTCTTTACTTTAACAAACTAATACCGTGAAGCTATTTCATGTACTTTATTAATCTTATTTTTTTTTAAATTGTTGAGTTGTAGGTAGTTCACATGGGATTAGGGGAGGATATAATTATGATTAGGATAAATTAATATTTAAATAAAATATTCTAAATAATGAAGGGTAATATTGACCATGGAAAGCTTTTCACGAACTCGTACTTATAAAGAATTTCTAGATTTTGTGTTTGTTATTTTAAGTTTAACATCAGAAAATTTTCTATAATTTTAAACTTTTGAGGGTATTTTATTCAATTTCTAAAAAAAATTAGTTATTTTGTCATGCTTCATATGTTATAACATGTTAGTTCTTTTCTTTAACAAGCTAATAACGAGAAGCCATTTCATGTATTTTATTAATCTTATTTTTTTAATTGTTGAGCGATAGGTAGTTCACATGGGATTAGGGTAGGATATAATTATAATTAGGATATATTAAGATTTAAATGAAATATTCTAAATAATGAAGGGTAATATTGACTATGAAAACTTTTCATGAATTCGTACTTTTAAAGGATTTCCAGATTTCATGTTTGTTATTTTATGTTTAACATCAAACTGTTTTATGTAATTTTAAACTTTTGAGGATATTTTGTGCAATTTCTAAAACTTTTTGGGTTATTTTGTAATACTTCATATATTATAGCATGTTAGTTCTTTACTTTAACAAACTAATGTCATGAACCAGTCTTATATATTTTATTAATCTTATTTTTTTAAATTGTTGAGCTGTAGATAGTTTACATGAGATTAGAATAGGATATAATTATGATTATGATAGATTAGGATTGAAATAAAATATTATAAATAGTTAAGGATAATATTGATCATGAAAAGCCTTTTTTAAACTCCTATTTTTAATGAGAGTATGATTATAATAAAAAATCTTAAGAAGAAAATTATACAATTGTTGTTGCATACCACTTAAATGAGGCTTGCGGGCTTTGCCTTCTAGGACGTGTTACGATGTTTGAACCTGACATCTTAATAAATTTGTACCAAAACTTAGAATATGATGGGCTTTCTTCCATATCTTGATAGAAAGAATGGAGAGTCTCTCTTAATAATTACCTTTTTATAAAACATAGAATTTTTGCTAATTTAAACTAAACTCGGGCTTTAAATTAGTTAAAGAAACCTATAAGCTATAATTAACCGTGACCTATATATCATACTCCCTTTAAAAGCACGAGTTCGAAAAAATCTTTCTGTAGACAAAAATACCCCTATAAAGTTTGAACTATCCTATCGCTAATCAATTCTAAATTTTAAATTGTATTTAATGATTTATTCTAATCCTAATCAAAAATAACTTCAAAGTTTGAACTATCCTAATCCTAATAAAATTCTAACTTAATCAAATTCTTATAACTTTTAAATTAAGTTTAAACTAATATATCTATCCTTAATACAACTAATATATCTATCCTTAATACATGATATTATATAATAATGATATTGTACTATTTTAAGTTTAAAATATTATACACTATCTAAAAGTTTAAACTAATTTATCTACTTTTCATGTGTAAAATCATATTATGATTAATTTATTAACAGTAATATAAGAAGTTTATATTACAGAAAGATATCATATTGCACGTGCTATGATTGTATCTATCTTTTAATACGTGCATTCACAAAGATAACCGAATTCTTATTATAACCAAATTCTTATTATAGCAATAGAACTCTTCGGGTATAAATGAAGCACCAAATCCACTTTCGTCTCTCACCAAATAATTCTCAGACTTTGAAGCAATTATCAACTGTTCTCTCTCAAAAGTACGGTCTAGGTGTCTCTTTTTTTTTATTTAATAATGATGACTTTTTATCTTTGTTATTTTCTTCTTATTAGAATTAGATTAGATTGTTTAAAGTTTATGAATTAGATTAGATATTGTTCTTCTTATTTTAGTCAATTAATCATGGTATCTAATTACAATAATTTTTACAACACTTCCATCTATTTTCTTCTTATTAGATTAGATTAGATTATTTTAAAGTAATTAATTATAATTGTTTGCAAAAGTCAGCTTGATAGTGGGGGAAATAAAATTGTAATTTTTTTTAAACTTTCATGCATCTTGTGATTTGTATATGTGATAGTGTAAATTTTATTTAATAGTTCTCGAAAGGAAATTTGTTGGTCCTTTATTTTTCTTATTCATTATCTTAATCTTCCATTATTTGAATCCTTTATCCACTGAACCAATCAACTTCAGTTTCATATCACCAGTAGTTATCCCCATGGAAAAGTAACATGCTTTCAGCACTGTTTCATTGGATAATGACTTCGATTACTTCTAATGCAAAGTTTTCTAAATTTAATAAACATGGAATTTTTATGTAAGATTAATATAGACCAATATGTCTCTTGTCTTTCATTCCGCAAAAATACAGAAGAAAATCACAAACACATAAATTTGAAAATTTTAGTTTTGGAGTCTACAAGAATATGCCTGATTCTCTTAAGAGTTTTGATACTTGCACAAAAATTCAAAAATATATGATATCAGCAAATTGAAATTGGTGTATGCACAAAAAATTATAAGACCAAAGAAAGCACAATCATGAGACTACATACAAAAAGCGGTATATACTTTTCAAGACTCAAGAAATAATAACAGCTGAAGAAACAAGATCACTAAAACTTTCAAAAGGTAACATGTGAAAGTATTCTAATGATACAATTGTAAGGTGAATTCGTGTAGTCACTTTAGTCAGTGAATTTGTGTAGTCACCCGAGTTCTGCTTGAGTTCGGACCAGGCCGAAATCGGATTGTGTGTAGTCCTCTGATCGATTCGTGTAGCGGTATTGGATGCACGTAGAGGATTTGTGAACAGTCAGTTATCCGATGATATGAGTGTTGACTCTATGTGAGATGTTGTAGAACCCCGTAAATTTTACATGAATATATGTGAATTATTAGTAAATAAATAATTCTTTTATGACAATTAGCTTGAGGTTATTGATGTACATGATAACAAGCTATTTGAGATGATATGAGAGTATGGGTGTAGAGTTTTGTGCGTTGGATTTTGCAAATTAGCAAAACGTGCAAAAACTGGAATTTCCCAGTTCAGTCGACACATCAGTCGACTGACGGTGTCGGTCGACACATCAGTCGACTGATACGCTGATTTCCAGTTTTTCCAGGTTTCTGGTCTGTTTTGTTTTGGTTCGGGTTTGGGTCGGGTTAAATGGTTAGTATATTTTTCTTCTTCACCCGAAATCACCCCCTCTCCCCTTCAGATCAGAGAAAACCTAGCCCCCTCTCTCCTCTCTCAAACCCTAGGGTAGTTCTTGGTGATTTGGGGCGAAATGGGAGGATTTTCGGCGGGATTTTCAGTTTGCGGCGAAAGGAATCACTCCCCCTCAGATCCAGGAGCTCTTCATCACCTCAGAGGCGAGTAACATCTCGCCCAACCTTGTCCCATTCTTTTTAAACGTTTTCAAATGGTTTTATTGAGATTTCTTTGGCCTAAAACGTATTTTGTGTACAAAGATTGGATTTTTATTGCATATAACATGAAGATATGCAAATTTCAGTTTGATAAACAACCTACTAATGTTTTGTGAATTTAAAATCCAGATCTGAAATGTTTTATAAGAGATTTAACATGGGTTTTGTTTTAAAAAGGATTTTTAAAACATAAATACACATGTTTAGAGTTTTGTTTATGTATTTGTACATGAAAGTTATGTTTCAGTTAGTTCATACATGTTAATATACGTATGGTACATGCTTGGGATTGATGGGGATGTGTTTAAATCAGTTTTGGGGTGAAAAACAACCTGTGCAGAGTTTCTGCAGGCCATCGGTCGACTGATCAGTCGACCGACTGGCTGAAATTTCAGCGTCAGTCGACTGATCAGTCCACTGACGAGCTGTTTGTGTTTTCTTAGTTCCTCAGTCGACAGACCAGTCGACTGGTGAGCTGAGACTGTGTTGCCTGTGCGGTTTCGGTCGACACATGAGTCGACTGACGTCATCAGTCGACACACCAGGCGACTGATGAGGTGTTTTACAGATTTTTGATCTGTTCGAGTTGTTCTTCAGGGTCGCCTCGATGACCTGACACTGGTTCACCATGTTAATGATTTATCTGTACATGTGGGTTGACTTTTGACATAAGTTTAGACATGTACATTGGGATGCGTGTGAGTTTAGATTTGGTGTATCTTTCCGCATATACCTTACACAGTTACACAGTCCTCGTGTTGGACTATAATCCACAAAAGTCCTCGTGTTGGACTATAATCCACTTCAGTCCTCGTGTTGGACATTTGCCACTTACTCCATGTGTTTGGAAACCACGGTACTTAGTTCCTGTATCGGACATATTTCTTAACCCTGTATACGACTTGCTCATAGGAGTTTATGACATGACACTTATGTAGACTATGTCATGATTACATGATGCTAGTGTAGGCTATGATATGACACGGTGTTCATGCTCTGAGATTTTGTTGTATTTCTTTTATTATTGTTTCTGTACTAGGACCTCGGGTTTGGTGTTTAGGGATTTACAATTTGAGATACAAGGTATATACATGAGGGTTTCCTTGTTTGGATTATTTCGCTCGACGTACCTATGCTCGTGTTGTAAATTTTTAAATACTAAAATCCTCTTTAGTAGGATCAATGATTTTAGATTTATTATGTATTATCTGTATTTTTATATACAACGAGCCCTGTTCCCTTGGGGTTGGTTGTGATGTTGCTCGCTAGCGCTTTGACGCTCATTGTCCCTCCCCATTTCAGGTAACGAGCCAGGAGCCCGGAGATTCGTAGGTTGATGGCGACACACTTTAGTGTTTAGCTGTTAGTTATGCTTATGTTGGAGCTCCACTATAGATTTTGTTAGACATTTGAGAGTATTGTTTTAGAAGTTGTAAAGGCCGTGTGCCTTATTTTCTTCTTGTCAGATATTTGTATTTGAGACTTGTTGACTACTCCAGTTTATTTATTCAGACATTGACTATGTATTTCTATTTGTTGGATGATGAGATATTTATTTGATCACTATCATTTCATCAGCCATTCGTGTATTATCTTTTACTTGCTTTTGTACCTACACCTGTTATTGATTCTACTAGATAGATGTTAATTGTGATGGTGAAACTTATTGTTGCACGGTGTGGTGCATAGCAGGTTTGATATTCTTGGTTTCACCTTGGACTGCAGCCTTGTGTGAACCCAGGGGCGTCACAGATGTGGACCAGTGAGTTGAGATAGGATGGTTAGTTACATGACCTTGATTCTTAACTAAGTATGATTCTTGTAAGATGTAGGCCAGTTGTGTTTCTTTTCATACATAGATCGGGGTTAATATTTAATTATCTACAATTTGAGACATATGGTATATACATGAGGGTTTTCTTATTTGGATTATTTCTGTGACGCCCCAGGGTTCACACAAGGCTGCAGTCCCAGGTGAAACCCGGATTGTCAAACCTGCTAAGCACCAACCACCATGCTATGATAAGTTTCACCATCACAATCACTACCTCTCTAGTGGAAACAATAAATAGGTGAAGGTACAGACAGGTAAAAATAGAAATAGGATAATACTGGATATACACAGAAGAAGCATAAGAAAAATCAATAATGAGCCCAACTGGAATAAAATAGACATATCTCTGAGTCTGAACTGAATCTCAAATACAATGAGTCACATAAACAAAGTCTCACAATAGCTCTCAACTCTATGAAACAAAATACCAATCTAGATTCTGAGATTTATCAACAACATGTGGAGTTCTGTAATAACTACAAAATATGATAAGTAACTAAATGGACAACTAAGAAGTTCCATCAACCTGCGACTCTCCGTGCGCCAGACTCGCTGCCTGAAAGGGGGGAAAACAACGAGCGTCAAAGCGCTAGCGAGATCATCACTACCTCTCCCCAGGGGAAGGGGTAGGAGTATATAAGAAAATAGAATCAGTACATACATATATCAAATCATTCATATAACTCTCTATGAATGAACAACAAATAATCAATGATAAATACTCCAATCTCTAACATAAAGAATAATCATCTCATCTCGAACTACGTCCGAGTGACCTGCTCTATAATAAGAGGATATTAACAATTGCTAAAATAAATATATTTGCCGTTCATAACGGGTGCCTCAAAATCTCAAAGGAAAATACCCTACTCGCGGGCAATCCATCTGGAAAGTAAAACTTACAACTGATCAAAAATCTATGTGTGCATCATATTGTACTATAGCGATACTTTTGTAATGCTCGTTACTCAATCGCTCTGCGGCAATAGGATTTATTATTTTCCTATTCCGGATACATATAATAACGATACTGTTGTAATACTATTACTCAATCGTTCTGCGGCAATAGGTTTTATCTCC
>BQKN01000075.1:401623-431973 GCA_022839385.1 Asparagus kiusianus | reverse complement strand
TTTAATTCTAGATTACACATATCTTTAATTGAATCCGCCATCTTTAATTTCTTGAATTTTCTTTTTATTCTTAATTCTCCTTTTTGATTCTTGATTTTATTCATCTTTCCTTGTGAAAATCATTCATTCTTTGTCACATCCACTCTTACTTACATTTCGTGCCGATTTACACACTATCACTTCCACTATCTCTATCTCTCCACAACCACATTCACACATCACTCCTAATTGTCACGCACACAACATAAGAACTGATTCTAATTTTCTCCTACAAAACACCTTTCTCGTGGGATCGATAACTTTTTATACTATACTTGACATGGTTGTGCACTTGCAATATTTTTGGTACATGTTTATGTCGCATCAAGTTTTTGGCGCCGTTGCCGGGAAGGGTGCTTAAGTAGGGTTTTATTTAATTTGGTTCACTAACTTGTGTGTTTTTTGTGAAGGAACCGCTTAGAACTTGAAGATCGCAGATTGGAGATTTAGAACTTGGAGAATTGCTTTTAGGCAACTCTTCTTTCTAGCATTTTCAATTCCACCCTTTTTAGTTAGCTTCACAATTAGAGACAATTAGGATAAAAAAAGGGGGGGTTTTATTTTTTTTGTTGACCATAATAAAATCCACCCTCCACTTTGGCATTTACTAACAAGATAATAAATTCAGACAAATTTCCCCCTTCTCATTTGTTTGATTGTTAACCCTAATTAAAAAAAAAGATTTTTTATTTTTACCATCCTTTTTAGTTTCTTTTAATTCATAGGGTTGCATTGTATATAGTTAGTAGGAATTCACCAAAGTGATTTGAGCATCTTGATTTGGCACACACTTAAAAATATTTTTAAGGGCAAAATCCTATAATCAAGATAAGGTGAGGGATTTCATCACCCTTTCCTTTGCCCAAAAATCACTAATTCCTCACTACACCACCCAAGCCTAATAAAACTCATTTGACGTTGGCCCTAAGGATTCAAGCTCAATAAGGAACAAAGAATCCTTAAATGAACCGGTTTAAGTTTTCTTAGATTAGTTGGTATCTAAGGCAATGTTTAGGGGTTGCGTAAAGCGTTCCGTAAGGAACGATGTACTTAATTGATCTCTGATCACCCTCTAGTACTATCCTTACCTGGCTGACTACCCGGATAAAACTTTAATCTTTTCACTTTAGGAGTTTTTGGTTAGGAGCTAGTCAAGTTGAGTTAGCTAAACCCTAGAGTTAGAGAGATTAAAAAGTGATTGCTTTTAATTTATTTTAGTTAGGATTTTCCTTTTTCTTCTCATAAAAAAACTATTTTTTTCTCAAAAAAATTGTTTTGGGTGTATGCAAACATGGATTCGGGATAATACACATTGATTAATTCGCTTTGAACCAATCATAGAAATGGCGTATCCTAATCCACCCGTTCTTCAAGATATGTGCTATCCTATTAGGAATGCAATCCCCTCTTGCATTAGGCTCCCCGAGGCAAATGGAACTAACTTTGAGCTTCGACCGCACTATATCAACATGCTTCCAAAATTTCTAGGGAATGAAACTGAAGATGCATATATTTTTATCTCAGAATTTGAGGAAGTGTGTATGATGATTAAAATGAGAGAATTAACTGAAGATGCAATCAAACTCAGATTTATTCCTTTTGCCCTCAAAGACAAAGAAAAAAAAATGACTATACAGCTTACCCATAAATTCCATCACAACTTGGGAGGAGCTTATCACCGTTTTTCTTAAGAAATTTTTTCCGATCCATAAAACGGTGAAGCTAAGAAATAGCATCATGAATTTTAAAATTATCCCGGGAGAATCTTTTTGGAAGTATTTTGACTGATTTAAAGATCTTCTCATCCAATGTCCTCATCACGGTTTAGAAAAATGACGATTGTGCCAAATAATTTATGAAGGATTAGATTATTCTGCAAAAACTTCCTTAGAGTCAATGTGCCATGGGGATTTCATGAGGAAAAACGCTAATGAAGATTGGGAGTTTTTAGGGAGTCTTTTTAAAAAAACCATGCAATGGGAACACTGTGATGACCGAGTGTCATCAGTTCCCCAACCCAAGTCCAGTGGTATTTCCTTAGAGTCGAACATTGCATCTAAAGCTAAGATGGCCACAATCATGCGTAGGTTAGAAGCCTTAGAAATCAAGGAAAGAGCCTCGGCTCAAATCAATCAAGTTTCAGCCTCAGGATGTCACAACTGTCTATCACCATCTCTTGTTTCAGAAGAATGTCCTCTCTTAGGAAATAATCAGCCATTAGGACAAGTCAACGTTACATTCCAACGTTACGCAAATGATCAATTCTCTCCAACCTACAACCCAGGTTGGAGAAATCACCAAAACTTTGCATGTAATCAGGGAACTCACTCCGGAACTCAAAACTTCACTCTCTCTTCAAACCAACAATTTTCTACGGGAAACACGGTTCCTTTCAATTCTCATCCACAATTTTAATAACCCAATCTGTCGTATCAAAACCAGTCTCCTCTTCATCAAGCTGTAATTCAGACTCCTCACAATCCAGATCAGGATAAACGTCTTAATGTCTTGGAAAGGGGTTTGGAAACCATAATTAAGGCCTCCACTCAAACAACGAATATGTTGACTCAAAAGTCCAGCACTTTGAATTCCTTTATGCAATCAACCGAACAAATGCTCAACTCCAACACTCAAGCTATGGCTAGATTAGAATCCCAACTTGGTCAACTAGCTAGTGCCGTGAGTTAAAGAGAGAAAAGAAAATTTTTGAGTCAACCCGTGGTCAACCCTAAGGACACAGGATACACTTCACCCTATGAAGCTCAAGTGAATGCAATCCATTCACTTCGGTCAGGTAGACAGGTCGATAATTAAGTAAGAACTCCTCCAAGTCAAACTCTTGATCCAGTATAAATTCCTTCTCCTTCTCCTTCTGATGAATCTATTTAACAACCACCCCCCTCAGATGACCAAGAACCTGAACTCGAACCTGAGCCTACTTTTGATAGGTTTAGACCAGTTGCTCCTTTTTCAGATAGACTCAGGCCTAGGAAACACTCCCCTCAAGAGGAGAATATCCTAGAAACATTCATGCAGGTTAAGGTCAATATTCCTCTCTTAGATATAATTGAAAAAATTCCATCTTATGCCAAATTTTTGAAAGAATTATGCACTAAAAAGAGGAGAATAAATGTTCCAAAGAAAGTCTTTTTAGCCGCCAATATCAGTGATATGCTCTCAAATCCCATACCTTTGAAACGTAAGGATCCAGGTTCTCCTATCATTTCATGTGTCATTGGTAATACTCATATTGATAAGGCACTTTTAGACTTAGGGGCCAGTGTTAATTTGCTTCCATATTCAGTCTACCAGCAATTGGGTCTAGGTGTACTAAACCCAACACGCTGCACTTTGCAGTTAGCTGATAGATCTGTCAAGGTTCCTATGGGTGAGTTAGAGGATGTTCTGATTAAGGTTGGAGATTTTATTTTTCAGTAGATTTTGTAGTCTTGGAAACACAGCCTGTTTCCAATCCCA
Organism: Asparagus kiusianus; assembly: GCA_022839385.1. NCBI lineage: Eukaryota > Viridiplantae > Streptophyta > Magnoliopsida > Asparagales > Asparagaceae > Asparagus > Asparagus kiusianus. The sequence goes on along the minus strand of BQKN01000075.1, from coordinate 428,457 downwards.
AAGGACAGACACGTGTCATCTTTGGACAACCATTCTTAGCCACTTCTAATGCTCTCATTAACTGTAGAACTGATCAAATGAAACTGTCCTTTAGGAATTTGACTGCTGATCTCAACATTTTTAATCCAGAGGACCAACCAAATAATCAGCCTCTAGAAATAAATTACATTCAGGAAAGATCAAAAGAAGAAGAAGAAGAAGAAGAAGAGTCTGATTTGAGTTTTGAGGAAATTTTTGATGTAGAGTTAGAGTTTTTAGAAGAAGCAAATCAGGTCATTGAGAATGATGAAACTGTGTTAAATATTTACTGCCTTGAATTACATTTTGAAGAACTATTTCTTGATGAACTTAGATTCTTGGAGAATAATCAACAACCAAATTTTTAGAACTCAACCATGAATCTTGGGGTTGAGGAAAATGCTACAGAAGAATTGGTTGTTAGAAAACAAAAATTCACAGTACAAGAGTCTAAGTTCATTAAGAAATGTAAAATGCATGACACCAATAATACATATCTTACTTTGTTGTAAGAATTATTGAATACCCCGAAATGCTTAGAATTTCATATTATTGATTATATCATTCTGAATGTGTTTAAAATCCGGGAAAGAATTTTCAACAATAAGGTAGGATTCAATGTAGAATATGAGCTCTTCATGTTAAACCCTTTATTCTATATTGTTTGTTTTGTTTTATTTCAGAATAATAAAAAGAAATTATTCTTCTCTCATTCGAGAGTTTCTTATTCAGTTGTAAAAAAAAGAAGAAAAAAGAAAAAAGAAGAGGAAAAAAAGAAGTATAAATTTTTTCAATCCTCCTCAGACCAAAGGTAATTACAGATTTTTATCAGCCAACCAAATATAAGTACTTCACTTCTTATCTGCTTTTCTTTGTGCATCATAGAGTTTGCATTGAGGACAATGCAAAATTTAGGTGTGGGGTGGGAATTAGCTATTTTTTTCTCTTTATTTTACCTTTTTAGTTGCATTTTTTCTTTTCCTTAAAAAAATTATAAAAATATTGTCACTTACCAAATTGATAGAGCTATGAAATAATTAATTTATTTGATAAATTTTAAAATTTTCTAATCCCTAGTTTGTTATTTACTCAAGTTTACCTTTTATGATAACTCTAAATAAATTTCTTAAGAAATGATTTTCAAAGTAGTATATTTTACTTAAGTCTTAACTTAGATTTTTATTTAGAATAGTGAAATTTATGCATGCTTAGTTTCGAGTTGAAAATAATTTTTCAAAGTGTCTTGATTTACATATTTTTCAGAATATATATACATATACATAATAAATTGCAAAAGAAGAGTGCAAAAAATAGGCACAAAAAAGAACTCTTGAATTCAAGGTGATTCTATCTTATAAAGCCTAAGCTGATCAAGTAATTAAGCCCAAGGAGTATTTCCATACTTAATTACCTAAGCCCAATTGGGTTATGATTCATTGGCCCAAAACTCATTAAATGGTTACTTAGAAAGCCCGTAAAGTAGAAAAAATCATCAAGGAAGAAAGAGTTAAAAAAAGAAAGTAAAAAAATAATATTAAAAATAAAAATACTAATAAATGTTATATATATATATAGTTATATTTGTATATATGGTCTTGGAAAATATTTTAGATCAAGTAACTTGAAAATTATTTAAAACAATGAGTTAGCATGTTCTTTTCAAAACTTTTAAATTAAATTTCTAAGTTTGGCTTGGTTTTGTATTGCTATAATGAGAAGATTTTCTAGAAAATTTACCTTAGAGTTATATATAAAAATGTTTTCTTGAGTAATAAATAGCTTCAATTATCAAGTAAATTTAGTTTTTTACTAACTTTTTTAATTTGGCAAGATGACCGAATTTTGTGGGTATATTCACTACAAACCCTCACAAGACTACAACTCGTCCACTAGGGTAACCTAGGGATTTAAAGGCTTGTTGTATGCGCTAAATACAACCGCGATTCATGCGAAAGTGAGTTAGGATTTTTCTTTCTTTGCTAGAGGACTAGCAAAAGTTTAGGTGTGGGGGTATTTGATAATCATATATTATTATAATTTTATACCCTCATTATCTATTTTATATGAATAAATATACCACTACTAATTATTTTAATCTTTAATTACAGGTTAATGAAGAATAAATCTCAAAAATCTCATATCTCAACAAAAGCCCATTGATTTAATGAAGAAAACAAGTGTGAAGCCCAAAAGTCCAAGAGCCAAAAGCCCAAGAGCCAAAAGCCCAAAGCCAAATATAAGAGGAATTCTCGGACAGCAACCAGAAAGGGGTGCACATCGATGTCAGCATCGATGGTGGCATCGATGCTAGCATCAATGCCAGTATCGATGCCAGCATCGATACCCCTATCGATGCTAGTATCGATACCATCAGCAGGCAGTTACAAATCTAAGACTGAAATTCATGGTTTTTGGATAAGATTTTGATCCAATAGCTCTCATTCATTGATATTTACCATAAATAGGAGTAGAGAGTGAGGGGTTAGAGGTGTAAAAATTTTTGTAACTCCATTTGGAGAGGATGACCACTCTTAATTGAGAAGGCCTTCCAAATTTGTAACTTTTGTTACAATTAATAAAATAATTATTTTCACCACTTTAAATATTTCTTCTCTTTGTTGGATGATGAAGATGGAGATGAAAAATTATTTGGAGGTTTGTATTTCCTTTATTTTTCTCTTTTATTTCTTTTTTATTGCTTATTAGTTTAGATTTATTTCTATGCTTGTAGTTAGATTTTTTTCTTGTTAAATAGCTAAGAGGCTAGAACCCTCTTGCCTTAGATTTATTTCATGCTTATAGGTTAGATTTATTTTTTTGCATTTAATTTTTGTAATTTATTTTGTAGTTTAGATTTTACAATTTATTTTGTAGTTAGATTTTAATTTTTTGAACTATTCACCTTGAGGCAAGAACCCTCTTAGGTTTAGTTTTTCTTTTTGTTTATTTTTATTTTCTTTGATTCACCTTGAGGCTAGAATCCTCTAGGGAATTACCATTTTATTTTCTTGCACTATTCACCATGAGGCTAGAACCCTCTTGGGTTTAGTTTTTCTTTTTGTTTATTTTTATTTTCTTTGATTCGCCTTTAGGCTAGAACCCTCTAGGGAATTGCCCTTTTCTAAAAAGTGGATTCAATTCTAGATTACCCATATGTTTAATTGAATCCGCCATCTTTAATTTCTTAAATTTTCTTTTTATTCTTAATTCTCCTTTTTGATTCTTGATTTTATTCATCTTTCCTTGTGAAAATCATTCATTCTTTGTCACATCCACTCTCACTTACATTTCGTGCCGATTTATACACTATCACTTCCACTATCTCTATCTCTCCACAACCACATTCACTCATCACTCCTAATTGTCACACACACAACATAAGAACTGATTCTAATTTTCTCCTACAAAACACCTTCCCCGTGGGATCGATAACTTTTTATATTATAACTTAACACGATTGTGCACTTGCAACATTTTTAGTACTTGTTTATGCCGCATCATGTTTACGGTAACTCTAAGCTCATCGTCAGACAGATGACAGGGGAATACGAAGTCAAAAACGATGACTTAATCCTATGTCATAAAGCGGCTATCAAACTAGTCGAATCATTCAAAAGCTTCCGCATTGAGCATGTGCTTCATTCCATGAACAAGCACGTGGATGCCCTGGCATCATCAATCTATCTTAACCGTTGGGAACAAGTCAACGCGTCACCATCGCAAGCCGACAACTCTTCCGACTGAAGTATGTTCTGGAAGTGAATGCAACTCACCAGGCTACGGGTCAACTCAAACTGAGAGATTGGCATTTTCCAATCATCGACTACGTCTTATACGACATACTATCCAAAGACGTAATGGAGCAAGATTCTGTTCACATGCGCGCTCCGAGATTCTACTACGATTCAACAACAAAGCGTTGTATCATAAGTTGTACAACTGCATGTTGCTTCGGTGTCTCTCAATGATAGAAGCACATGAAGTCATGCGAGAAGTCTATGCTGGTACTTACGACGCTCACCAACCTGGACCCTAAGCTCTAGGATCGATTATGAAGAATGTGCTTTTATTAGCCCAGAATGGTCAACGACACTGTCGCTTATACCAAGCGTTGCCATGCGTGTCAAATCCATGCTAACTACATTCATAAACCACCTGAAGACTTGCATCCGACAGCGACTTCATGGCCGTTTGAGACATGGGGGATGGATGTCGTCGGATCGATATCTCCACCATCAGCCAAAGGTCATCGCTTCATCCTTACGATAACCGACTACTTCTCTAAGCGGGTCAAAGCTGTTCCCATAAGAGAAGTCAAAACCAATGATGTGTTCAAGTTCATCAAACATCACATTTGTCTATGGATACAACATAACATTCCATGACGTATCATTCATGATAAGGGATCATAATTCATTAGTCATGCATTCACTCGATTCTGTGACAAGTTCAGAATACAAAACCTGACATCCATGGCTTACAATCCATCAGCAAATGGACTAGCTGAGGCTTTCAACAAGATGATCGTCAAGATCTTAACTAAGCTGATATCCAATAGCAAGCGCGATTGGGATGAAAAGCTTAGTGAAAGCTTGTGGGTGTATCGCACGACGGTACACCAACCAGCATCACGCCCTACTCATTGGTATACGGTTGTGAAGTCGTATTACCTCTTAAAATTCAGATTCTATCCCTACGCATCGCACTTGCAACAGGGATGACTGCTTGCGTCAAAAGTTAGTTTATTCAAGGAACTCATTACAACTTCAATCGTTTACAACAAGTTTAAAAGATGTAGTCTTTTTATAAGACTTTCTTACACGAATAAAAAAAAATAAAAATACAACTCTCTTCAAACACACATAGAGGATGTTTATCACCTGCTGGTTGTGTGGGATCTTTATCTATGCTGGGGACGTGTTTTCTGATGGTTCATCATTTGACGGCTCGTCATTTCGAGCTGTGTTCGGAGACCTATAACAATTTTTGACGCCTACAGATACCCCCTCCAAAGTGTTTTAGTCTCATTCTTTTATAAAAGAGCCTAGAATATTTTGGATATGATATGCCCAATCTTTAATTCGTCAATTTCTTTAGCTTTCAGTTTATTAAGTATTTTGTCGAATAGCTAAAATTCTTTCGGTGCCGCATTTATCGTCTGACCGTGTCGAAATCTTAAAGTGAGACTGACGTGTTGATATCTGAATTAGCTCGTGCTATTGAATCAATGTTGAGCTGATTATCTTTGTCTGGAGTTTATATCTGAATTGTGGTTAAGCTCCCTGGGGATTATCCTTTGACCTGGAATTGATTTGAGCCTTGTTTTGGCGAAATTAACAATGCGTTAGTTGGTGCTAACCTTCATAGCAACGGGTTGACCCACGTTGGCCTTCTTTGCAACACGTGGACCAGCGTTTGACCTTCGTCGTAATGCGTTGATCGGCGTGAACACGGTTTATACTCATACGTTAACTAGAGTTTACACAGTTTAAGCTTTTAAGGTGTTGGAGCAGGGAGGACCAGTTTATACTCGTATACTCCTGGAAGTTCGAGTCACGAGACCGACTGGTGAAGTTGGTGCATCAGTGACTTTTGTATCTTATTACAATTACTCATTCTGTTAAGAATAAAGAACCATAATACTTATAGGATTTTTGGTAAACCCTCAGCCATAAATAGATTTGGCAAACCTTTACCAACTACCGTTTGAGTCGGGCTAGCATGTGGATTGTTTAAGTCTGTTCTACAGGTGACGTTATGCTAAAAGAATAAACTCTCTTAGACTTAATACTATGATATTGAATACATAGACTTCGTCATTTTTCGTAGACTTCGTCATTTTTCGTGGGAATAGACTACCCGGCAACGCGTGTTAGGCGTAAACTTTAGGATTTTTGGCAAACCCTCAACATCAACGGATTTGATATGTCTTTACCAATTACCATTTGAATCGGGCTTGCATTTGAATTATCTAAATCCGTTTCACATGTGATGTTGTGCTACGAGAATGAACTCTCTGTGATAGGATCCCTGTAATTCATTGCCTTGTTGCGAAAGCGTTTGATAAAACTATCAACTGACTCACCATCCTTTTGCTTCTCATCCAGAAGAGCTCAGTTCGACACTTTGGCATCATCGTCGAAGAAGTTGTTGAGGAACGAGCTTTTCATATTGTCCCAGCAGTTGATGCTCCCTGGCTTGAGCCGTTGATACTAATCGAAGGTAGCCCTACGAAGGGTGCCCACGAATGACCGAATCATCAGAGGTTCATTCCCAGAGATTACTCTCAAGTGGGACTTGACATAAATTAGGTGCTGAGTGGGTGAACCATTCCCGTAAAATGGCATAAAGTTAATTAGATTAAACTTCACTGGGTACGAGAATGAATCCCACTCTTAGATATGGATACGGAATACCGGTCCTCTTTACTTCTTGAGCCGATAGCAAGGTGTTGACCTTATCTTCTAGCTCCTGCATCATCTTGTTGTCCCCGTCCACTTCTTTCTTCGGAGGATGTCAAGAAAGATCAACTGAACCACCCCTAGTGATATTAAGGGTGCAATTGAACCACCCTTAGTGTTACTGAGGGGTGAAATTGGGCCACCCCTAGTATTTTTGAGGGGTACGTTAGCCATGAAGACTTCTTCCACTTCTAGATCGCTGTCAACTATGACGTTCTGAGTGTGGCGACTGGATTCAGTCTGCTAACTAGACTCAGGTGGTGGTTGAAGTCATTGAGCCTGTAACTCTCTCATCTGCTACATGGTCAACTCCATCTCCATTTTTATTTTAGTTCTGAGTTCCTCTCGCTGTCGAGCTAAAGCCTCTTGAAGCATTTGAGCCACTAGGTCAGGAGTGATTGTGAACAACTCCCTTGCTTCCCCCATGCTAGATATTGTATCGTTGGAGGCGATTACGGAGCAAGTATCTGACAGTTCGTCTTCCAAAGATAGTCCTTCGTGCATCGTCGGGTAATCCCTATGTTCGATGGCTGCTGGCTGGAGCTGAGATATTCATTGGGCTATCTCTAAATTGACTTTTCTTCTGGGAGAAAAGTCAAGATTAGAGCCATTTGAAGCAATCGCAGACTTTTCTTTGTCAACCATGTTGATGGTGTCTTTAGGGAATTCATCATCCTGGACGGTGAATTTTCTCTCACGGAAGCGTCTTGTTTTGGGCTTTGATGCTTCGGTGGCAAGTTTCTCGAATACCGAGACCCTTTTTGAAATGGTCCTGGGGTAGCTACATTTTAATAATACTATCCTGATAAGTCTCTCACATATATTGTGAGAGTTGGTTTCTCGGACATCTTCATTTTGGGATTTGTTCACACCTCCAGCTTGATGGTGCAGCTCATTGGAGCAATCCATCACTTGTTGGTGTGATGCCCCAAGTATAATATTATCTTTTGACGGACATGTCTTCTTTTGGGGATTAAGAACCTTGTTGACATTCTCGGGACGATTTGTTGTCGCCTTTGAACGATCCAAGGTTACATCAGGAGTCGTACGCTTAGAACTACCCCCTTGCGAGTGTGAGGTCTTAACGTGTTCCTGGGCTTCAAAATGAACCCCCAGACTCTGATTAGATAAGACTGGCTCCTTGTCTCTTTTGTGCTTGGTGCATGAACAACTACAATGAATTACCCCAGTTTGTTTGGAGGTGGTGGGACACCTTTGAGCAGTAGATGGCTTGACGGGAGAACGTGTATGACCCCCCTGTCTAAAGAACTACTCGGGCTTTATTTATCAGAGCTTTGCCTCGATCTTCGTTTGAATGACTAATGTGATTTACCATCTTAACCACGAATTTTGACAGGTCAACACTACCGTCAGACTTTACCGAAGGTTCAGGAGCAGACGAAGCGGGACCAGGGGCTGTCGGAGGCTGAGAAACAGTCTCAGAGATGGAATCGGGCAAGAGACACGAGTCGTGTCTCGCCCTTGGTGGGAGACACAAGTCATGTCTTTTCCTAGGTGCGAGACACGAGTGGTGTCTCACCCCAGGTGAAATCGTTTCAGCTGTTTTCGGTACTGTTTTGGCTTCGACACCCAGACTCATTTGGATTTCGATGATTCTTTGACCACCTCTTTCTTCTTCATGTCTTGAGCTTTTTGCACAAAGGCACGCCCGCATGCGGCATGTGCACGTAGCTTTTGGATGTGTTCCTTCAAGGTTGAACAAGTCCTTTTGATGAGAACCCATTCTGCCGTTAATTGTTTGGAGGAGGTAGCAGCAACTTGTTGTTGAGGCGGCTGGATTACCTGACACTTCCTAGACTCCAAGTCTACGTAGTAACTAACTTCATCGACTTGTTCCAATGCCTTGCCAATTTGAGGAGCTTGGCGTTGGTGTCACCTCTGATGAGCCCTCTTCATCAGAGTTGGTGTAGCTTGATTGAACAACTCCTTGACTGGAGAGGAGTTCTGGTGAGCGGAGTCATTTGTAGCCTTCATCGGTGAATACGCCTCCTTCAAAGATGTGATCTTTCCGCACTTGCAGGAAGAGGAGGATTTTGATGAAGATGAGGAGAAATATTCCTTGAACATGGCTTCATCGAACTCGTACTCGACCTCTGAATCAACCGGGATATTAATCTTCGGTTGCGACACGACAGCCTTGGTGATGAGACTGTTGGCTCCCACTATGGTCGCCAGCATGTTTGGGTCAAAAGTTGGTTTATTCATGGAACTCATTACAACTTTAATCGTTTACAATAAGTTCAAAAGAGTAAGTCTTTTTATAAGACTTTCGTACATGAATAAAAAAAATGAAAATACAACTCTCTTCAAACACATGTAGAGGAGTTTATCACCCGCTGCTTGCATGGGATCTTTGCTTGTGCTGGGGATGCATTTTCTGACGGTTCATCATTTGACGGCATATTATCTCGAGCTGTGTTCAGGGACCTATAGGTAATTTTTGATGCCTACAATGACGACTGAAGAGAGTCATCGACGACGTCTCGCAGAATTGGTGGCGCTAGATGAAAAGCAGGTCGAAGATCAATAACACATTGAGTTTTATTAAGTCTGAATATCCAAGGCTTTCGTCAAAAAAGCCAAGCACAGATTTTTCAAGGAGGGAGAGTTAGTCCTCATTGTTCGATGACCTATGATACTCAACTCCAAGAAGAAAGGTAAATTCCAACCTAAATGGGAATGACCATTTATAATAGAAGCAGTCTATTCAAATGGATCTTATTGCCTAATCAACCCGAACGGAGATATAATCATGATGCTTATTAACGGTAAATTTCTAAAGAATTACTATCTGTAGTCTTCCTTCAACTCCTACAAAAGTTATCATATTAACAGTCACCTCTGATAACTAATTTTCCCACCAATTTTCTTTAACAGGATGGTAGGTCCAACCAAAGCTATCATGTTAACAATCACCTCTGATAGTCAATCCTCCTACCAATCATCTTCAGCAGGATGGTGGGTCCACCCAAAACTATCATGTTAATAATTGCCTCTGACAGTCTTCTCTAAATTTCCCCCGTCAATCCTCTCCAACAGGATGACGGGTCCACTTCCACTATCACGTTAACACTACACCTCTGACAATCTACTTATCAATCTTCTTCAACAGGATGATAAGTCCACAAAGTTGCTCCGATCGTGACAATCTTATCATGTTAACACTATACCTCTGACAATCAACCTACCAATCCTCTTCGATAGGATGATAAGTCCTCAAAGTCGCTTCGATCACGACAATCCTGTCATGTTAACACTATCCTCTTCAACAAGATGATAAGTCCACAAAGTCGCTCTGATCGCGACAATCTTATCACATTAATAGTCACCTCTGATAACTGATTTCCTCCAAAATCCCCCACCAATCCTCGCCAATAGGATGGTGGGTCAACAAAACTATCACGTTAATGATTACCTCTGATATTCAACTTTGTTATTCTTGCAAATGACGTTGTCTGATCAGTCATCCTGAACAATTTGATCCATTTCGAGCATTCTAAATATCCATAGAACAATCAATGATAGTAGCCTACCATGCGATGTGCTACTATTCAAATCAATCGTCACACTTATACATCTCTGAATGATCTGATAACCCCAACATCGTTATTCCCACAAATGACATTGTTCATCGATAATGGCCTACCAAGCGATATGTCCTATCGACTGCCCATTCCCTAGTAACGACCTACCAATCGATGAATCGTTATTCAGACCCTTGAGTGATCATTCATACAAGCGGTCACTCATTTTTTTGGGCCAAGTTGTTATATTTAACACAATGGACTAACCGAATTACAGCTTAACGGTTGTAGTTAACCTAACCTAACTCTTCGAACAACTAATGACAGAGAAGAAATTTTAGTGTTAAGTTTAAAAAAACTTCTCACTTATTATACTGGGGGAAATAGTATGGCTAGCCCAATTCAAACGGTAATTGGTAATAGAAATTTAAATCCATTGATAGCTGAAGGTTTGCTAAAAATCCTAAGTGTTGGTCAACAGAGAAAACAAGAGCGAGAAAATGCGCAAGATATTGAAGAGTGACAACCGGATGACAAAAGCATAATTTCATTCAAGGAGAAGTTCTGACAATACATTCAAACAAAAATATGACAATACATTCAAACAAAGTCAAAATCTTCTTAGTTGCAACTCAACATCTTGAATCGCTCTTGCGTACTCCCTTTCTAGTGTGAGACTACTCGCGTCTCGCTTAACTCGCCACCCCGATCCCGTATCATCACTTCCTCGACATATGTCAAAAGTGACTCCGCAAACTGGTTGCCCTATGAGGTCACTACTATCAACTCAGACTAATCAGACGCTCGCAAGCTGACTGTTTTAGAAAAATAGTTGATACTAACATGGTAGGCTGATAGCCAATCCATACTGAGAATGACGTCAAAGTCTGACATCCAAAAAATGATCAGATTAAAAATGAACTCTGACTCATCTAGACTTATGACGCATCTCCTACAGATACTCTCAATAGGGATACCTCCCCTAAAGGGATACAGATGGATAATGGAAATTCTAAGGGATGTGTAACTAGTTGAAACCTATCCATGAAGGTATGAGAGATAAAAGAATACGAAGCTCCTGAATCGAACAAGATCCGAGCTAGAAAGGACTAATCTGTTAGACCCTAGAGGGGGGGTGATTAGGGTCTTATGCTAATCTAATCCGATTTTATGTCAATTAAAACTATTAACAAGTTATCCTAGCAAGATTGAAATACAATAAGGTAAATGAACTAGGATAAGCAATATGAACAATGAAAAATATCCTAGTAAAGAGATATACTATGAGATATATATACAAGGATATGAATCTAACACAAGGGTAAACAAAATGAAACAAGATAGTGGATGATATAAATAATGAGACAACGACGAAATGAGCAATGAGCACAAATAAGAATAAATGCAAAAGCACACTCAAACACAATCAAATGATCACGGAGTTCGGACCTTCCGTCCTACGTCTCCGCTCCCCACTCCCAGGAAGAAATCCACTATCACGACCGGGTTTTCTACGCTCACCCAAATAACGTTTACAACCACACTATGTCAGTTTTCAACGCTCACCGATCAACGTACATAATACTCACAATGTCGGTTTTTAACGTTCACCGATCAACGTCCACTCCTCACACTCGGTTTTCTAGTTCACCGAAAACTTCATAACACACTCGGTTTTCTAGCTCACCGAAAGCCTTACAACACTCACAATGTAATAATAAATGATTTGTTCTCTAATACAATGCGAGAACTCAATTAAAGCTCACACTCAATTGTTACAACTCTTACCAACCAAAATATACTATGTATGAAAATACAATAAGCTCAATGTGGGTGTGTGTGTAACAATGAGATAATATAAATCAAATCTAAACTCAATATGAAAACTAGCTTTAAAGAATGATAATCAAATAACTAAGCAAATGTAAAGCTTGATAAGAGTTTAGAAAACTTCTCAATAGATCAAGAGGTGGAGGGAGAATAATTGGAAGCTCAAACTTCAATAGATGATCTCCTCAAGCTCTTGTGGAATTGATTCACAAAATCGAAACACTCAAATGCTTAAAAGATTCTTAAACCAAACTTAAACAAAAAACCTAAACCCTTGTTAAAATCTTTTTAAACCATTCTTATTGGTATTGAGAACTGAGATCAATGGGGTATTTATAGCCTCCCAAAACCTCAGCCAAAAACCTCAACCAAAAGACCAAAAAACCCCAGCCAACGGTAACAGGAAATAGCCGTTGGAACAGATTTGACAGAGCGGCGGTCAACCGCGAGCAACAAAAAACAACACTATGGCTCTGGACAAGCGACGGTCGATCACGAAAGTCTCTGGACTACGTACGGTCGACTGCCACGGTCGACCGCGAGCTAACAAAACACATTCTGAGTTTTTTGAACTCAGGGCGGTCGACCGCAAACAGATACTAAATAAAAATTGTTACTTTGAGACTTTTATAAATATGTTAAAAATAACAAATGAAGTCCAAAAATAATGAAACTTTGGGAAATGTATATAAACATGTAAATGAATATATTACAAAAAGAATTTTCCAAATAGCATTTCCCATTTGTAAAAAATCATCATTTTACAGAATAGTCCAAAACATAATATGAACATATGAGTTTTGACAATTTAGCTTTAACCATGTTTTGAAACTATGCAAAATGATTTTGTAGACTTAATAAAAGATGTATATAATGATTGTTAAGTCTATAAACTGATAATATGATATTTTCACAAATACATTAGAAAATGAAACATAGGAGTATGTATATGAAAATATATTTGTTTCATATCTAAGTAGTTAAACCAAATCACAATAATAAATATGAAATATGTAATTTCATATTTATAAACATGAAAACCCAAAACCATACATGTATATATATAACTATATATATACATAGAAACCAACTACGTGTGTGTATATGATATTGAGCTTAGAGTATCTAACACACATAATATAAAACCTAAACTAGATTACTCAAGCCGATCTTGATCTTTATTGTAGCTCAACTTGGTACACGTTGCGGATGAAGCTTGAACTTGATCTTTAACTTGAATTGTACATTGCTTCACTCCATAATTCCGCCAACCTCCATTTGATATCGTCGTTGAAGCGCTATTCCATCCATCCTCCAACTCGTTGTTTTCCTAGAATAAATACGAAAACATAAACACTAGACAAACAACATTAGAAGTAAATTGTTTGTTAAACATCATCAAAACAAGAAGGCCAACATAATCACTATGAAAGCTCCGCTTGCACCATGATAATGCAGTACGACTGCATAAACTTTATCGATGGTTGGCGACTGCTGTGCTACTAGCGGTGGAATCTATAGGACTATCTATCCCTCAGAAATCTCCTAGATAGCATGCATTTGGCTTTCTGGCCCCTTGGTCCTCAGAATGGTAGGTGGTGCCTCAATCCTCTGTTACTGATCATAACCATGGCCCTACGATTGCTGACCCTGACCACTGTTCTGCTGGTGGTGATAAAAATCCTTACCCTGTTGCTGGGGTCCTCCCGGTCTTACAAAAGATTTCTTATCCTTGCCCTGGTCTCCCGACAATTCTGCTTCCAAAATTAACTCTTAGTACGTCTCCCTACCCCATTCAGGTTAGTTCTAGTTGCTTATCAAAATAGTAGATGAAATCCTTCTATAAAATTGACATATGCTGCTCCGACATAACTAAAACTAGTGCTATCCTCCAACGTCGTCCTTTAAGCTGAATATAACAAATCTCCGCTTATGTACTGAGTCGACGTTAAGCATATCTAAAAATAATTCCTACATATTCCTTCCACTTATAGGCTGCAAATGAATCTGATGTGCCTTGAAACTCTAGTTCTCTCATCTTCTGATGTATTTCTCATTCTTATAAAGCTAAGCTTCCTGCTCTGTGTCTCTATTAATAGATGGTTATTATGATGGTGTAATCATCGGTATTGCCTCTTCAATAGGTACGACTGGTATGACTGGTAGTAGAACTTCAGAAAGTATAATCTGGCTCGTTACTCACTCCTCGAGAATTACTAGTCTCTACCTCTACAATCGGTGTTACCAAGTCGATCAAATACTATGAAGCCTGTTGTGGCTCGGGATCTACTTGCCCAGCTCTTCGGGTATGAGTTTTACCTCGACCACATCCTCGTCCTGATATTTATAATACCAAGAGGAGAGCTTCACATACATACATAACATAACATAAAATAGTAGAAAAATCCTATCATATATCATTCATGCAATTACTTATCAATCAAAGTAAGGTCGTCATAAAAAAATTTGTAAATTTTAGAACATATGTATATAACGTATTCACTCATTCTAGGAATTCTAGCGGACTCTATACATGAATCCTAGAAAACTTTATACTAGCCCCACGACTTGACACAGGAAAGATCCTAATGATGCTAGAACTAGAGCTCTGATACCAACTGTGACGCTCCTGTTTTCACACATGGCTGCAGTCTAAGGTGAACCCAGAGATGTCAAACGTACCATGCACCTACACTGTGTATAAACACGTTTCACCAATCACAGTTATATCCTCTAGTGGAATCAAATAAAAGTACAGGTACAAAATAGGCAAAATAAGGAAATACATGCATAGACATGACGTAGGAAGATATATCACATACAGAAATCATGTCTCAACGAAATATCTGTATACAACGGAAATAATGAAACAGTCTCAACATGAATCAACTAAACATCGTACTAAGGCACACTTCCTTTACAATATGAAAATAAAACTCTATTGTCTCAATAAGAATATAATAATTACTGTAGAGCCTCTACTAATAACTCATGTAACGACGACTATACAAGAACTCCGTCATCCTGTGACTCTCTGAGCCTCGGCACTACCTAAAAGAAAGTTTAAAATAAAAAGAACAACAACAAGAGCGTCCGAGCGCTAAAGCAAGATTACCTCCATCTGTCCTCAGGGGAAGGGCTGGTAGATGAAGTGAAGGCTCTATCTATTAAGCATAGTCTACCTATATCATTTTTTCGTATCTAATAGAATTAATATTTAGAAACCTACAACACGAGACGTAGTTCGTCGAGAGAAATAATCCAAACAAGAAAACCCTCATGTATGTAGGATCTAAAATAGATACACTAGAATACTAGAGGGGGGTGAATAGTGTTCTTTTAAAATTTATGCAAAGTAGATTATAAATTGCAAATAAAGAATGGTAATCTCAGAAAATCACAATTACAAACAAAAAGTTTTATTCTGGTTTCACCAACCCGGTATACGTCCAGTCCCCAAGCAAATCCCACTTGAGAGTTTCTACTATGATTTTAAATAAACTTACAAAATCAAAAGCAAACCTGACCAATTTGCAAGTCCCTACAAATTGTAATACCAATTGACAAATACCTTGCCAATTTGCACATCAATCTCTAAACCAAGAGATTAACACCTCTCACAAATCGAGAGAACTTTTCTTTGAAGCAACAACTCAATTCCTATAAGCCTTGATTTGTAGTGTTGTGTAATAGTGGCTTAGGAATGATTCTAACTTCTATAAATTGTCTGAATAATAAGTATTTGAATGAGGATCAAATACAATTTCAGAAACTTCTTTTTTTCTTCAAAATCAGAATTTTTGATACTTGAAAAAATGCACAAAGATCAAAGCTTATGGGTATAGAATCATGTTCGATTTTTCTGAACAAATAACCTATTTATAGCCCTTAAAAAGACAAGTTTTTGAACTTTAAAATGTTTAAAAAATGGCTAAAAACTATCACAAGTTTAAATTTAAACGTTCAAAAAAATTATCTTAGTAGTCGACTATAATGCATAGTAGTCGACTACTCTGTAATACAGAAAGTCTGGAATTCAAAAATTAAAGCTTAGTAGTCGACTATTCTTCTTTGTAGTCGACTACTCTGTATTACTGAAAGTCTGGAAAACAAAAATCAAAGATCAGTAGTCGACTATAATTGTTAGTGGTCGACTACACTGTAAAATAAACGTTCTGTAAAATAATTTTCAAAGCTCAGTAGTCGACTATATTTACTTGTAGTCGACTACTCTGTAAAACTAAAGTTCTGTAAATCAAAATACAAAGCTGAGTAGTCGACTATAATTCTTAGTAGTCGACTACTCTGTAGTTTTATAGAAACTTATATCTTGAACTTAGACTATAGTAGTCGACTATTCTTCTTATTAGTCGACTACTAAAGAGTAAAAATGTTATGTATAAACTATTTTTAGACTTAATGATAAACTAAATACTCTAATGGTTAACATAGAGGATTTCTATTATTAACCAACACACTAAGCCTGTGTTAATGTGTTCTAATTTCTATGTGTGTGTGTGAGTGATCAAGGCTTGTACAAAAATTCTAAGTAAAGAAAGATGTAAAAATTACATCGATGTACTTGTTCTTCATCTTCTTTACTTTATAATGCCTTGAACTCATATTGCACTTGTTCATATTTGATGTTGAAAGCTGCATTTAAATGTTAGTGCATATGTATAACACACATAGTGATTCTCAATATGAATAAATTGTTATCATTAAAATTATATCATGGGGACATGATATCCAACAATGTACATACTATATGTCTCAAATTGTAGATACCAAAACATTAACACCGAACTAGGAAAAAACAAACTAAGGAGATCAACAATTAGAAATTCACGACACGAGACTAGTACGTTGAGCGAAATAATCCAAACATGGAAACCCTCATGTATATACCGTATGTCTTAAATTGTGAATCGCTATAAATTGTGAATCGCTAATCATTGATCCCAACAAACAAGTAAAGAAAATAGTAAAGAAATATAAAGATATCATTATATCATATTTATAATATTTTCCATAATCATTGGGGAGATAAAATAAATACTAACATATAATCCCGTATTCTTTCAAGAGCAAAGTATCTCGGCCATATATCTCAAATATGAGTTGAACTCATAACTGACATCCGCCTAAAACTTAGGCTACAAATCAACAGTCTTAAAGTCACGGATTACCATGTAGATATCCTGAACTGTGTACATGGCTCATTAGTCTCATCGCAATCTCAGCACGTAGCCTGAGTGCGGAATGGCCTACCTCATAGGTATCTAAATAGATGGCTCATAATCGCCATAAATCGACGGCTTACCAGCCGCATCAGCCTCATCGCCACTTGTACAGACGGACTGCTATACAAAGCATCCAAACCCGACTCAATGGCCTGTACATATAGAATATCGACGCATTACCTCATGTAGCACTGAACTAGGCTCATCAACGATATCTATCTTATGCATAAATTGTGTATATGTGGTATATTAACATACTATCCTATATAGTACTGAGCTGTGCTCACTAACGATATCCAACGAGTGTATGAACAATTACTACTATATTATAAACAATCCAACTCTTGTCAAAAAACCCTTTGGGTTTCTCATGTGTGTGCAACCAAATGTACTGGTGTATGCGTGAATGTACGTGTACAAAAGTGCGGTTCGAACTCCGCAAACGCGTCTCAAAATAGTGCAAAAACAAAACTCATAAAATTTGGAAAAATACCTGTAAGTCAACTTATGCCTGACATAAGTCGACTTGTGGCAAATCGACTCATAAGTCGACTTAGTCAGCTTCCAGGTTGATGTTTCGATGTTTTCTGTGATATTTCTCAGACAAAACTCGTTCTATTCAATATGGAACATAAGAACCAGGTTATAAACATGTACAACTAATTAACAGAGATCGGATTACATGATTTAGCATTTGGATTAAAACTAATTAGGGTTAGTAACATGATTATACAAGATTTTCAATAAAGACATGAAATATCACATGATTGCCATAGCATGATCATTTATAAATATGAACAGAGACATAAATTCCTTTACATGTCTAAGTTATTTAGGTATCACAAACATAGGGTTTAAGCATGATTAATTAGCATGAAAAGATAATTAAACATCAAACTATGGTTATTACATAAGTTAAGCATGTTTAAAAGATTTAAAATAAAAATAATTGAAACCTTAAAGATCAAGATCATTATTCTGTCATAAACAATAATAAAAGATTACTGATCTAGTATTTGTTTAAGATTTAATATCAAAAACTAACTTTTAACACCACATGTTAAGATTAAAGTATGAAAATATGTATTCAACATCATATTAAATATCTAAACTAGTTATTTAACCATGGGGATAGGTTTGGATGAAGATAATCTTACCTCACGTTGCTGTTGATCCTTCCAACACGCGTGCAAGACCTCTTCCTTTGGTACAAACATAGATCTCGCTTTCGTCTCAATGAATCCTTCACCAAACTCTTTCAAAAACTTGAATTAGGGTTTTTAGAGGAGGGGTGACTGTTGTATTCTTATAAAAAAGTGCAGCAAAATAGGATCTAAATGAGTATATATAAGTTTGGGATTAAAACAGCACGGATACGACCCGAAGACCCAAAAGAAAACTAGAAACAGTCCGTAAGTCGACTTATAAGTGTATGGTAAAAAAATTTATGATTGAATTTCTTGTTTTAAGAAATGAGTTCGATCACTTGATATGAATACCTTACAATCACTTAGTCTCTCGATTACAGAGGAAGAAAAGATTAATTTGACTTCTCTTTTGTTTAAAAGTGGGTTCTTAGTAGCGAAAGGATGCTTTTCTCGATGCTCAATCTGAGATTGCTTCCCGTTGATGATCAGAACAAGATCACAAAAGATTCTAATAGTAGCTTAGATCACGAAGATGTAGACACTAATCTCTCTTCACGCGATAGCCAAAGATCTTCCAAAAGTCCTCCCTTCATAGCTGCTCATGGCTATTTATAGAGTTCGTAGCATGTAACTAACGTGCTTGAATTATAGGTAGAGGGCGTAACTGCCTCCTCCAATTCAGCTCACATTGGTTAATAGGGCGTAATGTGCTCCTGAAGTTTAGCCAACATGGCTGACTAGGTCTTCGAAGCTGTTACAGTTTGATCTTCCACAACTGACGAGCCTCGCTGCATGATAAGGTTCGTCAGATCAGATGAGCCTTAATACGCAGCGAGGTTCATCTGGTATGGTAGGCTTTTTCCAGTATAGTGAGCTTCTTCTGACGAACTTTGCCTTCACTGGCTTTCTTGGACGAGCTTTGTATTCACTAACGAACCTCGTTTTTGGCAACTGAGTCTAACTGCGTAGCAAGTCTTGTGGCTTTCTTTTTGATGAGCCTCGTCTTCACTAGTGATCTTTAAGTGTGATGATGAGCTTCGAGCCTCATATCTAATGACTAGCTTCGAACCTTGTTTCTACTGGTGAGCTTCAAACCTTGTATCCAACGATGAGTTTTGAACCTCGTATCCAATGACGAGCTTCAAACCTCATATCCATTGACGAGTTTTGAACCTCGTATCCAACGATGAGCTTCGGACCTCATTTTTGATATGGCTCATCGCTGGGTGATAAGTCTCCTTTTAGACTAAGACAAAGTTTGTCCCTATGACAACCTTCGTCATATCTTGAACTTCGGCATTTTTTAATGCCTACAAAACCCTCTTCAAAGTTTTTAGACTTGAATTGTGTTGTATGGAGTCTGAAACACTTTGATTCTTGCTAGAACGAACTTAGCCTCATTGTTCGTAATTCAATGCTTCTAAATGCCCCGCCACGAGGTTCGACAATTGGCTGACCCTAGTCTTTCCATGTGAACATCGTGAGACCCGCACCTATATAACTCATTTCAGCCTTATCAGCAGTGATAGTTACGCACTTTTCCTAGGCCCGATTGGTGGCTGCCAGCTGGTGCCTCGAGATCTCCTCCCTGGATCTCACCTGCAGATCTCGTTGGGAAGGGGATTTATCTAACAATCTCAACTGAAGATCCCGACCCTTGATTCGATTTCTCCCGTCTCTATATATATATATGGCGTCATCATATGAAGAGTCTTTTCTTCTTCTGATCTCTTGAGTTATCAAAACCCTTCATCTCCCAAATTCGAAACTTTTCATCTTGGAGAACTTCTAATCCGAGACCAATGGCTCCTAAAACCGCCATAAACAAAGGCAAGGGCAAGAAGGTGGCCGGTGCTTCAAATGATCCCATGGCTTCGTCCGCTTTCTCAGGTAAAAGATCTAAACGCAAGATCTGCGCTTCAACGCAGATGAATCCTGTCTATTTTAGACTTAGGTTTCTTGAGGGAGATGAATAGTTTCTCTCTTTTTGAGACAAAATCCATCTGAAAGTCGACGTCTTTTGATTTGATAAAGTTCGTCTGCCCATTGAACTTCATATGTCCAACCGTGTTGGCTATTCTGATGAGGTTCATCCTCAATGTCTGTCAAATGAGTTTTTGCTTAACCAACAAACTTCTTCTTCACTGACGATGCTCGTTAAATTGACAAACTTTGTCTTCACTGATGAGGTTCATCCAACATACAAAGTTAGTTCAATTAACAAGGCTAGAGGTTCGTTGTTAGATGAGGTTCGTTGTTAGATGAAGTTCGTCTATTAATGAAGTTCAAGGTTCGTCTATTTAACGAGGTTTATTATTAGATGAGGTTTATCTGTTTAACAAAGTTTGTTATTGGACGAGGGTTGTCTATTTAACGATGTTCGTTATTGGATGAGGTTCGTCTATTTAACTAAGTTCGTTGTTGGAGTGATCTTTGTGTCATTGGACAGTGACTCATTCTTTGAGCTAACTTTGTTTGCCCTTTGTGCGGTTGTGCATCCACCTATTCCAATTCCCCAACATGACTCCTTTAGAGTAGATGGTATCCAAGTGATGGAATATGATTTCCACTATTCCCCTCTTGAGGGCATGCCTATGTTCGGGGATCGAGAACAAGAAGAACTTGGACTTCTTTCTGAGCCTTCAATCTCCACTTTTAGGCGCTTGATCACTGACACTCCCTTAGAATCAATCAACCGTGACCACATCGTGAAGCCTGTTTTCTTGTTTGGAGACTCTTCAGAGGATCCAGTATTATTAGAATTGGGCACCTATCGATGGCTTAGGACTGTGAATAGGCACAATATGTTCTTGCCCCTGATGGAACATGACTATTATCTCACTGCCCTAAAGATTGTTTTTGCTCCAAGGAAGATGGACTGGGACTTAACCCCGACACAAGATGGGGTGATATGTGGCCATTTCTCCAGAAGTGGCTCTAAGATAGACAGTAGTAGTTGCTACATAATCGAACTGCACCCAGGACTATTTCAGAGAGAATTGCCCATCGGCGAGACAGCCGAGGAAGCTAACACCTTTGGCTGTGTATTCTTCAACTTAAAGGGGCAAATCCTAGCTAAGGACTTTAGGAATTCTGGTTGGTCTCATTAGAGTCCAACCCAGTGGTGGTCTCGTGTCACTGAAAACATCTTGCAGGAGAATCAAGAGGACCTGCAGAGATTTGGGCTTTATGCGCCCATTAGGACGACACAACTTGGTTTAAGAACTAACTCTCACCAATCTTTCGGTGTGTTGGAGTTATATAATTCTGACACTCATACCTTCTTCACTCCAAATGGTAAATTGGTGATTCCTCTTCATGAGATGGCTGAAGTCTCCGGGTTGCCATACGTAAGATACCCTTATGTGGAATATATCAAAGGGTACAATGAGCTAACCAATTTAGAGAAGGAACACCCTCAAGTTGTTAAAACTTATTGGGAGGTAATGTGCCACTACTATATTTGTCTGAATGTAGAGGGACAGGCTGATAAGAAAGGTGAAAAGCTCTCCAGCCACAACATCTGGGCGCATTACCTCTTTTAGAATTTTAATCATAAGAAGAACCCCATAGTGCCATTGGTCCTTGTGAGGTGGGGAAACTGTCTCGACGTATACTCACCAATCTAACACTGTATTATGTGACATCTTCAGATGAGCATGGCTACCCAACATGCACGACATTTGATAGTTACTTTTTCCAATGTGGGGAACCGATTTCTTCCAAGGCTTTACAGGTAGGATATCTCATGTTATGGATCAAACATATTGTTGTTCCTTTCGGCAGTTTTGATGCATTGCCAGTAGAGGTGGTATTTCTAGCCATTTGTTTGGTGCACAGCCATCAATATGCTCTTCTACCCATCATGCTCGCCCGTGTCCATTGGGGATTACAGCGTTTATGTTATACTTTTTCTCACGGTGCTAAAAACCCGAAAGTAGAATTGCCCTATGGCTATCTCATGGTGTGGTTCGTTATGCACAGTCCCACACTTATGGGTGCGCCTTGCGCTTGCATAGAGGGACGGGCTTCTCCTTTCATCTAGAGGTTGGAAAACTCAGATTGAAGTAAGCATTATATGGCCTTGGTAAGACGTATTCTCCGGGATCATAAAAGTTTTTCTTTTAACCTGTATTTTCCTCATTTTTTCCAGGACCATCTACTACCAAGCTGTAGTAGATGAATCCAATGGTTAGGGCTACACTACCCTATCACTTGGTTGCTTCATATGGCTCATGAACATTCGTCCTGGGTATCTCATTTACCGCTTTGGCCCCAGAGCCATATCTACCATACCATTTTGCACGCTAATTCGGTTATGACTAATTATACATGGCAACCTAACACCTAATTATAATCTAAGAGTTGTAGTCTAGTTATTGGAGCAATGGCTTGGTATTGGACCATCACTGGTGGTACCGGTGCTCGCTTCTCACTCCCACAATAAGATCCTCAGCCCCGGGCGACACTTATTATAAATGGCATTGCATGGTGAAAGCGGTGATCCTAAATTTTAACATCAACTCATCGGGATTACGTTTCATTCGACATCGCTATAGATATAGGAATACTTCTAATAGGAGTCATATATCGGGACTTAAAGAATTCTTATATGCCAAAGAAAATGTCGGTGCGGAAGAATCCCAACCTTCTAGTCCTCATGAGACACAAGAAGAGGTGGATGCAGCTCTGGATGAGAGCATACTTTCAGGATCTTTACATGTTGATGAATATGGGAGCAATATACCCGCCGCTACTAGGGAGGATGAGGCTCTTGGAGCCGAAGCTGCTTTTGATAAATTTGGGGATCCTGCTCGTGCTCACGAATCGTTTGAGCATTTTTAGCATGAGGCTCCTGAGAGTATACCCTCACCTCGATAATCCACTGAATCTGTGCTTAGGGAATCCAGCCCCACCATGGGACCTACTGGTATGCTAGTCTTAACTTTGAATTATCATTTTGTTGATGTTTATCTTTTGACATTCCTTTCACATAACAAGTTGAAGGAGTTGAAGCTTCAAGGCAAGTGGGCAAGAAGCCAAAGAGGCTAGGATTTTTGCGAAGAATTAAACGTGTCGTGAAGAGGCCAAGGCGAGAAGCTCCTGTGGTGATCTCTCCTCCCGTCACACTAATTGGAGTTGACACAGAGTCAGTCTGAGGATGATGTTCCACTATCTCGACTCCATGTGAGATCACACTATGAACTAAGTGTGACTGCTGAGGATGCTGCCACTACCCCCGTTATTCTAATCGAAGATGAGGTCACTTTGGGTACAACTATTGATGCTGGAGCAGCTACGGATACAACTGTTGCTCATGAAACAATTGTTGGAAACGAGATTCCTTTGGATGTAACTTCCAGAGCTGAGGCTGAGATGACTACGAGCGTTGCACCCGACAACTCTATCGCCTGAATAGAAATTCCCACTCCAGCATCAATCATGTTTGTCGCCACTCCTGCTACCACAGTTGTCGCTTCTGCAACCGTTGTCGCTGCTCCTATGACCATTGCGGTAGCCACTGTGTTCACTTTGTCAGAAATAATGATGATATCTACTAGTCATTCGGAAGCGGTGCCTTTCCATGTTACACCATCTTCTTCTTTTGACTTGTCAAAAGAATTTGGGGTATTGATAGTCCATAATAATTTCTTTACCATTCTAATGGAATCCACTACTCATGTATTAGATCGTGGTGCTTGGATTAAGGCGGTGCTGGAACCTTTTTTGCATGTGATGCAGAACTTGACTGGAGATATAGTCACGCTGCCCTATTGGATTCATTTGATAAATATTGAAAGCCTTTTCAAAAAATGGCAAGATCATCGCAATTAGTCCCTCCTTCCTATAGCTGAAGAACACGCTATACAGCTTTTGAGGCAAAGGGATGATTCTCTATTTGAGCTTGAATGTCAAGTGCTTGGGAAGAAGCAAAAGGTCAAAGAGCTCGGGACGTCAGTGAAAAATTATCTAGCGAGAAAAAAAAGGCCACTGATACTAAACACAACTGGCAACGCTTAGTCAAATCTTATAGGGCTGCACTTGCTGACATACAGGCTAAGTTGGCCGAAGTAGAGAATGAGTTGAAGAGCGCAACCGAAAGACGATAAACTTTGGAAACCCAGCAAGCAGAACATCAAACATTGCTTCAGGCTAAGTCAGATGATTTAGAGAGGCTAAGCAATATCGTAAGTAATGTGGAAGTGACTTCTGATGATGATTTACGCAAGCAAGTAATGACTGAGGTCAAAGCGGCACACCAAGAATCTATAGGTCAACTTGCTAAAGAAATCCGTAAAACTATTGAGCAATTGTAATGATATTTTACTAATACAGTTATGCTCTTATCGATCCACTTTCTCCTTTGTGTACTTTGGTTCTTTGTTAATAAAGTTTATTAATCACGTAATGCATAAGGCTTGTCTTAACGAGTCTCAACACTTAGAGCTTTTTCGAAGTTGCTCTGACGAGACTTACTTCATTGAAGCAAGGTTCATTGGTTTTGACGAACTTTTTCATGATAAAATTAGTCTTGGAAGTTCAAGACGAAGCTTAAGTTTTGTTGAACCTCATTCTGAATAAGTCTCATCATTCAATGAACTTCGTCCATTAGAAGTTTTAGGGTGAGGTTCGACCTAATTTCAACTAAGTCTCACTATTCGAGTCTAGTCCGAAATCATGACCTTTGTTCCTCCAATATAAGGTTCGAAGCATCTCAATTTAATCTCGATATCAGGGTTTGATTGAGATAACGACCTTTGTCTATTTTGAAATTGAAGACGAGGTTCGATCTGGTCTCAACCGAGTCTCGAAATTCGAACTTAGTCGAGATAGTAACCTTCATCTTTTTGGCCTTCAAAGACGAGGTTCAAACTGGTCTCAACTGAGTCTCAAAATTCAAACTCAATTAAGATAGTGACCTTCATTGTTTTGGAATTCAAAGACGATGTTCAAACTGGTCTTAACTTAGTCTCGAAGTTCAAACTCAATTGAGGTAGTGACCTTCGTCATTTTGGATTTTGGAATAAGAATTAATCTTTTAAATGAAGATAGCTAGACTCCAGCAATTCCCGAGCTATTGATCCACATGAATCTGTCGCTTCGTTCGGATAACAATAAGTATTTAGTACTTAATGTGCCTTTCCTTTTCTTGCTCTCTGCGTTAATTATGAACGCATTGAATGTTTCTCTTTGGTTCCAACGCCTCTTGACTATCTGGCGCTCAAGGGTTTGCGTAACAGATCCTAACAATTTAGTTGGCTCCACTGCCTATAAATAGGCCTTCGCTCTTCAAGAAGAGTCATCTCCTTCTTCTTTGAGTTTTGTTACAACATGACTCAAAGCAATTTCCTCTTCACATTGTTCCCCTCCTTATCCCCTTCACAGCTTCAAGCTTTTCTATCTTCCCCATTTGAGAATTTCTTAATCTTTCAAAACTGAAGTCAGGATGTGTTTCAGCAACTTGCTGGATTTTCGAGTACAACCTTAAAGAGATATCACGGGTCCAATCTTGTTTACTCATTCAACATGGTGTGCACCCCTAAGCATACAACTCTTCATTTGGACCTTGGGTTATGTGGCAGCTTCACGGACCCACTAAAGCGCTTATTCTTCTTCTCACGAGTATCAGCAACTATTTTAAAGGTGTCACTTTACTCAGTAACTCATCCATGTTCTGTTGGAATGGGGAAGATGTTGATCGTATGCTTAGAGCTTGTGATGTTTCTATTAGTATTCAGTTTACCCAAGCAGATGGGTAGGTGCTATCAGCACCAAAGTTGAAAGTTGGGCATGCGGAAGACTTCATGCTAAGGAACGGTAGATGGAACTTCAACAACAAGAACCGTGATGTTATTGCAGACGAAGCTCGTAGTGCAGCTCGAGGGTCGTCAAAAGTACTTGTAACTGAACCTCATAATATAGCTCGAGGGTCGTCGAAAGAACTTGTAACTGAACCTTGTAGTGTAGTTCGAGTCTTCTAAGTTCAATCTATGTACTTCGATTTTCTGTAACTTCAATCATTATATGAATAAATTTTATAGTTTTATCCACGTACTATTCTCTTCCTTTTTGTGCAATTAATAATCGTACTTTAGGATTTTTAGCAAACCCTCGGCTATCAACGGACTTAATATGTCTTTACCAACTGAAGTTTTAGTTAGACTAGTTATACTTTTTCTCTCAGTAGGATGAGTTGTCGACGAGTTTCTCTTAGATTCAAATGCTAAGATTTCTCCTCTATCCTTAGCCTTATTAGGCATTGGAATAAATATATAACAAAAATGACTAAGTTATAATTAAGTTTTGGAAATGTGATAATGAAACTCATCACATGATAAACTTGTTATAGGAAAACAAACATAACTTGTAAAAATGATGATGTTGGGTTGATCACATCATTCAGTGACTCAAAAGTATGACAATCGTGATTAAAATGGAAACACCTCACATAGTAGGCCATTATTAGGAAAGTGAACATTATTTGTAAAAATGACGAAGTTAGAAAAATCATGTCGTTTAGTAACATAAAAGTATGACGACAGATGAAATAGCAACACATCACATAGTAGGTCGCTATTGGGAAAACGA
>BQKN01000075.1:352406-371910 GCA_022839385.1 Asparagus kiusianus | reverse complement strand
TAGAGGAACCAAGACACCCCATGGGTGCCTCGGCTATGTCGAGGCACCCCGGGGTGTTTCGCCCGGGTTTTTGGCCCCTACGCGGTGTTTTGATCCCCGGACAGCATTTTAAGCCCCCGAACGATCTTTCGATCCCCCGATGTTCATTCTCTTCGCCGGCAATTTAAAATACGGGTGAACTTCACACATCAACTTCCGATGGTTCGTTGCAACACAAATCAACGAGCGGTGATCCAAAACCCTAAGGCGGACGCCGGTCAACGCGTAACCTTAGGTCAACGCCGGACAGCGCGTTGCGACAAAAGTCAACACGTAGCGACGAAAGTCAACACGTGACGACGAAGGTCAACCCAAGCGGTTCCAAAACCCTAAGGTGGACGCCGGTCAACGCGCAACCTTAGGTCAACGCCGGACAGCGCATTGCGTCAAAAAGTCAACCGAAACCCTCAAGTCAACACGATGTGACGGGGATAGCAAGTTCAAAAGTCAACTCAATGACACGAGCCAAACTCAACTCATCAGCTGTAGACTCGAGACTCCGACGACGGCCAGGCGATAAACGCAGCGCCGGAACAACTTCGGTTATTCGACAAAGCACCGGATAAACCGAAGATCGAAAGAGCCGAGAGTTGAAGCGAACCACAGGTCCCTTAGGCCGACTGAAGGCTGGACCAATCATATCCAAAGTATTCCGGTCTCTTCTATAAAAGAAACGAGTCCGAAACACTTTGGAGGGGGTATCTGTAGGCATCGAAAATTGCCGATAGGTCCCCACTCACAGCTCGGTGTTAACGATCGACGATCGAACGACGCTACCCAGTTCACAAGAGCTCAAATGACGCCGGTGAGCGACTGAAGCAAACCGACGGATTACGTGAGCCGACAGAATGTCAGAATCACGAGGATACGGGTTGACCGAAAACCCCGCGATCACCGCAATTGGACCAACGTCCGCTGTGCCCCAATCACCCCACGGATAATCCAACCATCGGGGCCTATAGAGCTCGCCGTCACGATTCCAACGCATCCGAAATCACTCAAATCCGAGTTCGGACGAAAAGTCAACGGCGAGTCAACGGCAGGACAACGGCAGAACAACGGCACAGCCTCGGACTGCGTTGAGACACCCAAATGGGCCTCGGCAGGCCCGAGACACCCTAGGGGTGTCTCACATCAGCCCCCCCTCTCCTTTTGGCTATAAATAGCCCCCTTGGCCTCCTTTGTGAGGGGCTCTTGATTTTTGCTCTCAATTCAAGGCTGAATTATCTTAGCCAAGGATTGTTCTGCAAGAGAGCGGTGAAGCCCTGCCGGAGTGAGGAGTCAGAGTCTGCAAGATAGCGGCGAAGCCCTGCCGGAGCAAGGAGTAAGGCGTTCTTCATCAGCACCCTTCATTCACCCCTTTCTGTTCCTTGGTGTTGCCCTTCGCAGGTGACACTGAGAAGAGCTATTATCTCGCGTTAGCCGAGATATACGCTTTAAACTTCTAGATCTCACGCGGATCGACGAAGTTCTGTTTCTATATCCCTCTGCGGATAGACGAAACTCTGCCGGATTGTACCGGAAAGGATCTTGAAAAGTCGGCGGTCCACGGATATCGACGTCCCCGTCACAGGCCAACAACCCACGCAAGCGAGACCGTACCAAACCGGGATCTCGTGTTTATTTTCGTTAAAGTTGTAATACCTTTGTTTTCATTTTACCCTGTTGTAACGCTCGAAGTTGTAACAGATCTCGAAAAAGAGAACATCAATGAAAACAGCAACTTTTACCGAAAACAGCCCTATGGCAAGAGGAGAGATTGCAATTGAAGCTTGGGATGTGAACTTAGAAATAGTGAAAGTAAATGAAAGTTGAAGCTCTTTTGAAAACAATAAACTTAAACTCAAGTAATTTGCAATGAAAGCTTGGTACTGAGGTAGATGGGGTTGTTACGTATTTATAAGGAGAGAATACTAGAGCCAAAACCCCAAAGAACCAGACAGAATCCTAAAAAAATTGGATTTCTAAAACTGTACAAATATAGCCGTTACAGTACCCATCAGTCGACTGACGGGAAGTATCAGTCGACTGATGAGCTAAACGTTGTATACGATATCCAGCTCATCAGTCGACTGACGATCTCGTCAGTCGACTGGTCAGTCAATTGATAAAGAACAATGAGCAAAATGATGATTCCATGCACTTTCATCAGTCGACACATCAGTCGACTGACTTTATCAGTCGACTGATAACATGTTATCAGCCTGAATCGATTTCAAAATTGAATTTTAATGCTCTATAAAAAATAGTAAATAAATTCTAAAAAATGTGAAACTTTGTATACAGTTTATAAACATTTTGACAAACTTGTTTGAAAAGGAATTTTGTAAAAAGGTCCTCGTATTTGTGAAAATCATCAATTTAGCAAAAGTGTCAGAATACGAGTTTTGAAAATGTGCAAGTGTGTTATCCCATGAGCTTCAAATGTAATCAATAAACTTCTTACCTACATTCTAGCACTAGAGAGAAAATAAAAGTAGCAAATATCTCTCACATAAAAATACATTTCTTGAGTCTTGATATTGCTTTTGAGTTGATGAAGCTTTTTATTGCATATTGTAATACCCCAACCCTTGAGAGGGTGATGTGATTAGTATTGATAGATTTGATTAGAATACTCATACCACCAAGATGCATCTTCTTTTCGGAAACCCAACTCTTAGAAACTCCAAAGTTAAGCGTGCTTGGCCTGGAGAAATTCTAGGATGGGTGACCCCCTGGGAAGTTTTCCAGGGAGCACGTGAATGAGGACAAAACGTGTTGAAAAGACATGTGGTGGTTTGTGAGGCCAGTCCATCAGATCTAATAGCGTACCGACTCCGGGATTCCGAGACGGGGCGTTACAAATGGTATCAGAGCAAAGCCAACCGGAATTGTGAGAGCTAAGTGCTATGCGGCGCAAAGTGCTACGTCAAGAGGGCGGGAGCCACCTCTTGAGGCCGTAGGAGCCACCTCTAGAATCTCACACGGATGGTACGGTCTTGGATGATATGATTTGGCACAACGAGGACGTTGTGAGTTTAAGTGGGAGAGATTGTAATACCCCAACCCTTGAGAGGGTGATGTGATTAGTATTGATAGATTTGATTGGAATACTCATACCACCAAGATGCATCTTCTTTTCGGAAACCCAACTCTTAGAAACTCCAAAGTTAAGCGTGCTTGGCCTGGAGAAATTTTAGGATGGGTGACCCCCTGGGAAGTTTTCCAGGGAGCACGTGAGTGAGGACAAAACGTGTTGAAAAGATATGTGGTGGTTTGTGAGGCCAGTCCATCAGATCTAATAGCGTACCGACTCCGGGATTCCGGGACGGGGCGTTACACATATGGTGTTCTTGATAAACATTGCTTCATCACTTTGCCTCCACCTCCTTTAGATATCGTCGTTGTAGCTCATATTCCATCTAATCCTCCATATTTGGTGCTAATGAATTGTAATCTACAATATAGCTCAATACACAATTAGCACCAATAATGATGTTTGTAAATCATCATCAAAATAAAGGACCTAACAATCTCCTCCTTTTTGATGATGACAAACAACCATTATACGAGAGCAAATAAAATAGATTATTTGACTTATAGATAGTTGCTCCTCCTATATATAAGGCTCCCCCTTTCTATGTGCACAAATGAGGAGATTTCTCTCCCCCTTTGTCACCATCAAAAATGGGGTAATGAAAGCATAAAGACACATGCTAAAGAAATCACACAATGCACCTCAAGTGTTGGCATACCCGTGTCTTCCTTAAGTGTTAGGAATTATAACCTATCACTAGGCCTTACCACCTACCCCACTCCTCTTGGGACTACCCCGGTCTCTCACCTTTACACTCTTCTTGGTACATATGTAAGCTTGAGTATGATATGACATTGAAGGAACAAGAAAGAAAATATGGATATGACAATAGAAGAGCAAGGAAACCAAGAAAATAAAATGGTAAAAAGAAATTATTTTTAAAGAATGCACTTGCCCAATTCATTCCTAATGCGCCAAAAATCAACTTCACAAAAGGGTTTGGTAAAGATGTCCGCTAATTGAGATTTGGTGTCAATATAAACAAGAGAAACATCTTTCTGTTCAATATGGTCACGCAAGAAGTGATGCCGTACATCTATATGTTTAGTTCTAGAATGCAAAACCGAATTTTTGGAAATATTTATAGAACTTATATTATCAAAAAAAATCTTTGTATCATGAAAGTGTAAATCAAAATCAATCAAATATTTTTCCATCCATAAAAGTTGTGCACAACATAAGTCGGTGGCACTGTATTCCGCTTCCATAGTGGACAATGCAACACAGTTTTATTTCTTGGATGCCCAAGATACAAGTGAGTTACCCAAAAATTGATAAGTATCACTCGTACTTTTGCGGTCCACCCTACAGCCGGCAAAGTCGGCATCACAATAACCATAAAGATCAAAAGAAGTATTTTTTGGATAGAATAAACCAAGTTCTAAGGTGTCATTAATGTATTTGATAATCCTTTTAACCGCAATCAAATGAGATTTTTTTAGGAGAAGCTTTAAAACGTGCACATGAAACACTAAACATAATACCCGGCCTACTAACGGTGAGATAAAGGAGACTACCTATCATACATCGATATAGCTTTTGGTCTACCTTTTCACCATTATCATCCGCATCCAACTTGATGGTAGTGCTCATAGGAGTTGATGCATGTTTTGAGCTTTCCATCCCGAATTTTTTCACCAACTCCTTAGCGTATTTGCTTTGTGATACGAATATGCCATCATTGGATTGTTTAATTTGAAGGCCAAGAAAGAAGGTGAGCTCTCCCATCATACTCATCTCAAATTGATCTTGCATTACTTTAGAAAATTCCTTACACAAAGATTCATTAGTGGCACCAAAAATAATATCATCCACATAAATTTGAACTAAAATGAAATCATTTTTCCTTTTTCTAACAAAAAGTGTATTATCAATAGTTCCTTTTGTAAAGCCATTTTTAATGAGAAAACTTGATAGGCGAGCATACCAAGCTCTAGGAGCTTGTTTTAACCCATATAAAGCTTTTTGAACCCGGTATACATGATTTAGAAATGATTAATCAATGAAGCCGGGAGGTTGCTCAACATAAACCTCTTCTTCAATAAAACCATTTAAGAAAGCACTTTTGACATCCATTTAAAATAATTTAAAACTTTTGAAACTTGCAAAGGCCAAAAACATCCTAATAGATTCCAATCTTACAACCGGTGTAAAAATTTTATCATAGTCTATACCCTCCTCTTGATTGTATCCTTGGGCAACAAAACGAGCTTTATTTCTAGTGACTATGCCAAATTCATCAAGCTTATTTCTAAAAACCCATTCCAATAATAGAAGTATTATTTGGTCTAGGAACTAATTTCCAAACATTATTTCTTTGAAAATTATTTAATTTTTCATGCATAGCTAAAACCCTAAACTCATCTTTCAAAGCATCATCAATACGTTTGGGTTCTATTTGGGATAGAAAGGCTACATTACCACATTCGCTCATAGCTTTTGAGCGAGTCAAGATGCCTTTGGATAGGCTCCCTATAATTTGGTCTTTAGGATGATCCGGTGCAAACTTCTAATCTTTAGGGAGTTCTTCTTGATTTTATTTATTATTGCTCTCCCCATCATTTGGTTCTTCCGTTAAGGGTTTGTCCTTTAGTTGCAAAAGTTCCATTTGTTTCTCAATCGCATCATCATCCCTAGGCAAATCATCTTGAAAACCAATATTAGATTCATAAAAAGTAACGTTTATAGACTCTTCAACAACGAGAGTTCGTTTGTTGAAAACCCTATAAGCCTTACTTCTAGGAGCATATCCCAAAAATATACCAATATTAATTTTAGAATCAAACTTATCATGATGGTCTTTAGTATTTAAGACAAAACATTTACAACCAAAAATACGAAAATATCCAATTTGTGGGGTTTTGTCATAAAGAAGTTCATAAGGAGTTTTCTTGAGAGAGGGTCTAACTAAAACACGATTTAAAATATGACAAGCCGTGTTAATGGCTTCCACCCAAAAATATTTTGGCAAATAATAAGAATTCAACATTGTATGTGTCATCTCTTGTATGGTTCTATTTTTCCGTTCAACAATACCATTTTGTTAGGGTGTCCTAGGAGCGAAAAACACATGAGTTATACCACGATAAGCACAAAAATCATTAAAGAATTTGTTTTGAAATTATCCACCATGATCACTTCTAATTTTAACAACTTTTGAATCCTTTTTATTTTCAATTCTTTTTACAAAAAGAGAAAACTCTTCAACGCATTCATCTTTACTAGCAAGAAAAATCACCCATGTAAAACGAGAAAATAATCAACAATAACAAAAACATAGTGTTTTCCTCCTAGAGAGGCAACACGCATGGGACCAAAGAGATCAAGATGCAATAATTGTAAAGGTTTATAAGTGGATACCTTATTTATGGATTTGAAGGGAGTCTTAGTTTGTTTACCTTTAACACATTCCTCACAAGTAGAATCCTTAACATAAGATAAATTTGGTAGCCCTCTTACTAAATTCTTCTTGGATAGCTTAGATATAAGCTTTATGTTATCATGTCCAAGTCTCTTGTGCCAAATCCAAGGATCCCCATCTACCGCGGCAAGGCATTTTACATCTTGATCTAAAAGCTCATCATCTCAAAAACATAAACATTAGACCTTCTAAAAGCAACAAAAATAGTTTTATCATTTTTAGTAACACATTTGTCCGGTTTAAAAATGATGTTAAAGCCTTTGTCACTTAATTGACTAATGCTAAAAAGATTATGATTTAAACCTTTAACAAAGTAAACATCTTCAATTACGGGAGAATGTTTCTTACCAATAGAACCGATTCCTATGATTTTACCTTTCTTGCCGCCACCAAAAGAGACTTCGCCTCCTTCAATCCTTGATAGGGTTGCAAATAATTGCTTATTGCCCGTCATGTGATGAGAGCAACCACTATCAAGGTACCACAACTCCTTACGTCTTATGTAAGACGTTCCCTATATATAAATAAGTTGTAGAACATTTAGGTGCCAAGCTTTGGGTCATTGAATGTTAGTATTTTTGGTACCCTTGGGCACCCACATTAGCTCATAATGATCAATGTTATTTTAATCCTACAATGAGTAGAAATATGACCATGTTTTATGCAATATGTGCACAAAAGCTTTTTCTTGTATGTAGGAGCATGAGATTGATGATACCATTTTCTATCCACATGATGATGACTTGAATAACCATGATTAGACTTAATTTTCTTGTTTTCAATTTCTAATCTTTCAACCTTAGATCTTAGTTGCTTGTTTTTAAAGTCTAGATCTCCTATCATTTCATCTTTTAAAGCAAGAGATGATTGTAGTTGCTCAAACTTAGAATCACAAGAAACATATAATTTTTTGAATGAAGAATATTCTTTTGCTAATCTTTTAAACTCAAAATTTAAATCTTCTAAGGCCGCTTCTAGTTCACATTGCATATAAATAGATTCATTTTTGGTTTCGGATTGTACATCATCTTCATGAGCCATAAAACAAATGTTTGGGTCATGAAGAGCAATCTTAGTGCCCTCATCATCGCTATCCGAATCGCTTGGTTCGGATTCATCCCAACCGGCATACATCGTCTTCTTCTTCTTGTATTTCAAATACTTGTCCTTGAGCTTAGGACTTGCATTCAAAATATTTACCTATACGAGGAGAAAATTTGTTGTTAGATCGATTATTGAATTTTTTGTTCATTTTAATTAGTCTTGATATTCTTCTAGAGAGGTGTGCCACTTCTCTAGAAACATCAACTTCACTATTCAAGGAGGATGAATCATAAATTTCTCCCTTGCGCGCAATGGACTTTGATTTTTGGGGTGGCTCCTCGGTTGCTTTTGTGGGAGCTTCTTCCTTCTCCTTAACCTTCTTTTCATGGACCTTGAGTTTGCCAATAAGTCCATCAAGAGTGAGAGTTGAGAGATCATGAGCTTCTTCGATGGCCGTAGCTTTAGGTTCCCAAGCCGGCGTCAAAAAGCAAAGAATTTTATAACACATCTCTTAATTTTCCAATACCTTGTCAAGACCATACAATTCATTTATAATGTTAGTGAACCGAGAAAACATAGAGTTAATAGATTCACTTGGAAGCAATTTAAATAGTTCATAATCATGCATAAGTCCACTAATCTTAGACTCCTTCACTTGGGGGTTCCCTCATGGGTAATGCATAACTTCACCCAAATCTCGTGTGCGGTTGCACACGTTAAAACTCTCTTGTACTCATTGGGGGTAGGACCACAAATTAGTGCATTCATGGCCTTGATATTAAGGTTAGCTTGAGTCCACTCATCCTCGGTCATTTTACCACCAGACTTCTTAACATATTTCTTTTCTATGATATCTAGAATATCAAGGTCAATGCATTGTAAACAAATTTTCATCCTAGCTTTCCAATATGCAAAGTTGCTACCGGTGAGGAGAGATGGTCTACTGGTGGATTGTCCTTCTAGCATATGCATGTTCATTGAAGCCTCCATAATGATCTTTTCTCTAAGGGTTTTAATCCTAACAAAAGTAGAGACCTTGCTCTGTTACCAATTGAAAGGCCCTAGACGGGGGTGAATAGGGTTTATGGGTGAATAAAATGCAATTAAAAGTAATTCCAACAAACCACACACAAAATAAAATGCAATGATAATAAAAAGAGAGTAGAGATAGAGATAGTTAGCCAATTGATGACGCGCGATGTGTTCACGAGGTTCGGTCCGCTAACCTACGTCCCCGCTCCTCACTCTCGAGAAGAAATCCACTACACACCCGGTTTGGAAGCTGAAACTTCTTCTACACAACAATCTCCTCTGAGATCTCACAACCACACAGTAGATCTCCACGAAATCAAGCTCACAACAATCACAATTTGAAGAAAAACTCTCTCTTTATAGTAGCCCTATGGCAAGAGGAGAGATTGTAATTGAAGCTTAGGATGTGAACTTAGAAATAGTGAAAGCAAATGAATGTTGAAGCTCTTTTGAAAACAATAAACTTAAACTCAAGTAATTTGTAATGAAAGCTTGGTACTGAGGTAGATGGGGTTGTTACGTATTTATAAGGAGAGAATACTGTAGCCAAAACCCCAAAGAACCAGATAGAATCCTAAGAAAAATAAATTTCTGAAACTGTACAAATAGAGCCATTACAGTACCCATCAGTCGACTGACGGGAAGCATCAGTCGACTGATGAGCTGAATGTTATATACGATATCCAGCTCATCAGTCGACTGATGATCATTTCAGTCGACTGACAATCTCGTCAGTCGACTGGTCAGTCGATCGAAACAGAACAGAGAGCAAAATGATGATTCCAAGCACTTTCATTAGTCGACACATCGGTCAACTGACTTCATCAGTCGACTGGTCAGTCGACTGATAACATGTTATCAGCCTGAATCGATTTTGAAATTGAATTTCAATGCTCTATAAAAAATAGTAAATAAATTCTAAAAAATGTGAAACTTTGTAAACAGTTTATAAACATTTTGACAAACTTGTTTGAAAAGGAATTTTATAAAAAGGTCCTCATATTTGTAAAAATCATCAATTTAGCAAAAGTGTCAAAATACGAGTTTTGAAAATGTGCAAGTGTGTTATCCCATGAGCTTCAAATGTAATCAATAAACTTCTTGCCTACATTCTAGCACTAGAGAAAAAAAAAGTAGCAAATATCTCTCACATAGAAATACATTTCTTGAGTCTTGATATTGCTTTTGAGTTGATGAAGCTTCTTATTACATATGGTGTTCTTGATAAACATTGCTTCATCACTTTGCCTCCACCTCCTTTAGATACCGTTGTTGTAGCTCATATTCCATCCAATCCTCCATATTTGGTGCTAATGAATTGTAATCTATAATATAGCTCAATACACAATTAGCACCAATAATGATGTTTGTAATAAAGGACCTAACAGATAGGTGGTTACCACTCCTCGAGGACTTGAACAACTGTCATACATTATCGCGGGGTAGTGCCATTTTAGCATATCTGTACACAGAAATGTATAAGGTGGCATTCATGCAAAACAGCGACTTCAAAGGGTATCTAACATTACTGCAAGTTTGGGCATGAGAGAGACTTCATTTGAAGCTGAGACTATGCATTCATATACAATTAGATGGATAAATTCCACTGGGACGCAAGCATCTACTTTTTAATGTAGCAAATATAATTATAGTTACCGTTATAGATACTCAATTTTGAAAACAATACAGATGAAACACCCTAAAATGTTATGACGAGATCTCGGCTAAAAAGTTAAATTTTTACATAAATGAGCTTGACCGCATGAAGGTTTTTTAGATATCTTTTTTACAAAATTGAGCTTTTTTATAGGTCTTTTAATTTTAACGATATGCAAATAATATGTGAAATATTCTCTAGATGGAATAGGAGCCATGCACTCGGTTTCTCAATCGCCTACCACCGGTATGCATAGAATACCCTGTTATATGGAGAGCTAGAGTTCCTCTTATATGTTTTGAAATTATATAAATGCATCTGCTGGATCACATGATTCGGTAATTTGGTCATGTACAATATGTTCCACAATTTGTTAAAAAAATAGAGAGGAATGGAAAGAAAGGAGGGTATCAGAAGGACTGCGCAAATGAGCATCGACAGTATATAAATAGATGGAATGATCAGCATTTTTTGTATTGTGGATCACATCGATCCAACTCCCCGAAAATCGGATTACTACACTTGGTATTAGGGGATAACTCAAAGATGGATAATCCATGTGACCATAGCACCGATCGATACTGAGCTGCAACAAGGATACGTGCCTAGGGGTATAGATGAGAGAGAATTTGTTAGTATTTTTAAATTTTGATTTAAGGTCCATTTGTTTTGTATTCCTCAATATTGTTGCAAGTAGCAACAATAGATGATGTCAAATCCATTGCAAATCATGGTATAGAATTTGCTCGAGCAGGTAATTTAAAATTAAATTTTAACTTTTAAAGTTTATAATTTAAAATTTAGATTTGTATTTTGAATTTTAAAGTAATTTCCTATTTTGAATTTTTTGAATTATCTCTCGCAGGAACATATTCCAAAGCATAGTAACATGTATCGATATATCAGTCGATAGTGCGGAGGCTTCGCCAAGCCTTAAGCCGAACTAATGAAGATCTTCATGATGGACGATGGATGAGAGGTCATACAACATGACACTCTTGATATCTTATACACACGTCAACCACAACAACAAATACGAGGACGTAGCAGAAACGACGATGAGGTTAGACCTTTGCAAAATGTAGATGATGAAGCTAGGCCGTGACAACCACAAACACAACCGTATAATGAACTCGTCGAAGATCGGGATCATGGAGATGGATGTAAGAGGACGAAGATAGACGAGGAGGAGAAGAGTTCTTGGATGTATGTAAACTAATCATTATGAATTTATGATTATCTACTTTACAAACCTATTTTGGTATGTTATTTGTGTTTTAGCTTTATTCGAATATGTACCAAGGTAGTATGTGAAATATACTTGAAATTATTTGTACTAAGTTATTTTTTGTCATGTGTGGTGTGATGAGAATGAGTATATTACGATATGTATCGATGTGAGGCGGTTTTTAAATTTGTAAATGAGCTTGTGGTGTGATGTGTGGTGGGAATTTGAAATGCAAATGTGGTTTTTGTTAGTTTTATTACGATATGTATCGATGTGAGGCGGTTTTTAGATTTGTACAGGAAATAGACAAAATTGAAGACGGTTTTTTGATTTTTATAGGAAGTACACATGCACATAAAATGTGCACATGAACTGCCCAGGAAATGAATGCACGGGACTACTACTGCCGTGCATTTTGATTTTGGCCTAGGAAATGCAAAGGGTTACTAGTCCAATGTAAATCATTTTGAGCTGCAAAATTGTCTACTCAAAACACGGGACTAGTAGTCTCGTGTAAATAGTTTTGAGCTGCAAAACTCTCTGCTCAAAACAGAGGACTGACAGTCCCGTATAATTTGGTAGTCCTGTATAATTTATTTGAGCTGCAAAACTTAGATTAATTCTACTAGACTACTACTCCCGTGTAATTAAAAAACATCTTACAGCAAAATCAACCATTTTTCGCCGACGTGGGTAAAAAACGATTGATTTTGCTAATTTATTTTTCAAAATAGATCGACTTTGCTAATACTCTTTCCAAAAAGGTCTGTTTCAAAAATTTGTCCAAAAATGAATCTGAACTTATTAATAACTACATTAAAATAAATAAATAGTGATTTGAAAATTAATCTCTCCACCAGTCAAGATCGCGATAAGTACGAAGCTTTACCAGATTTGGATCTCGCAAATCCGACGCATTGCCAGCTCAAGCTGCAGACCAGCCACCGACATTCACGCGCTCAGCACATGCCCGTCAAACTTTCCTCTCCCAAAAAGGGCACGTGTCATCTCAATGATTCAGATGGACGAAATCAGATGCAAACAGGCAACAGCAATAAAAAAGGATAAAGTCGTTGTAATTTAACTATTTTTTTGTTAATATGTCATTTAACAAATTAAGCGGGATATTTTTGTCTTTAACTACTAGCATATTCCAGGAATCCAACTCTACTGCTGTCCTCACGCACTCAGCACGTGAGGAGAAAAGGACAGCTGTCGTAATTTCCACGCCAGTGTAGATAGAGCGAATGCGGTCAATGAGGGACGACCAAAATATCCCCAATCTAATCGTTAACCCCACTTTTGCGAACCGGGATCCTCTACTCGCGAGGAGAGTCCTAATATCTCCTCATGAGGAGAGAGATAAAGATAGAGAGGAGAGAGAGTGAGGTTGAGAGGAGAGAGAACAACCTCACTCTCTCTCCTCTATATCTCTATTTCTCTCCTCATGAGGAGATATTAGGAACTCTCCTCATGAGGAGAGGATCCTGCTCCAAAGCTCCTCTAAGATTCTTAATAAATTACTGTAGTATAAATAGTATATTAGGTCCAGATCTCTACACTTAAAATGTTGTTCATACTGTAATATTTTATTGTAGCATAAACAGTAAATTAGATCTGAGCATCTAAGTTTGAAACTACTATTTATTTTACAGTATTTACTGTATTGTAAACAGTAAAGCAAATTAAATGTATTAAAACGTGGATTCTCCTTCGAGTATAGAGGAGTAGATATGATTTCTAAATCAAATATATTAAAACTTAAATCATTCTTTAAGTATATAGGAGTAGATATGATTTCTAATTTTTAAGCATATAATAATTAAGTTAAATGTGTTAAAACTTAGAGGAAGAAAAGTTCAAAAAACGGTGCTTAAAAAAACAAGGAACCATACTTTGTACGGGGTGCACACGTGTTTTATTCATATTCAAACCATTCTAATGAATTCAACATGATGACCAGAATGCACGTCCTCTTCACCTATTAATCACAATGAGGAGAAAATATAGTTGAGTAAAGAAAACCGGTTGCGCATGTTCATTAAAATCAAACATGGATGCAAATTTATAAGAGGAAGATATAGAGAAATTTCATAGGGAGTAAAATAAATAAAATATAAAAAATATATAAACTAGGAACACGATAAATAAAAATTTTAAAAATATATATAAACTATATAACACAGATGTCATTTTAGAAAAAGGTTTTCTAATAAGAGTTCGCCAGTCTGTACAAATACCTAGAAAGTTAAGATAAGATCATCAAAATTGTCATCAAATTCAATAAGCTAAGATAAAATTTACATCTTAAATATTCTGATTGCTTGTATAGGTATATGTGCATTTATATAAAAAAAACAAGATATTTATCCAAATTGAGGCCGTCTTTATATTTATTTTACATCAAAGAGTAAAACATATTTGTTGATGTCTGCATTTATATTAAAAAAAAAGAACATTTTTTATAATGAAAAAAAGAAAAGAAATTTAACGCTTGTATCCATGTCTTGTCACGAAATATCTTCGCCTTGTTAGACTAATAAATATGTAAATTAATCATTCTCCAGGAATTGCGTGTAAACTAGCCGTTAACCCAACCATCAAGTATAGGGGGCACATTCGCCAGTTCCGTATACGCACGCCCACAGATCCGGAAAGCGCAGGAGAAAACGACGGCCAGCGGACGGTACAAAAGCGCAAAAGGAACTCAGTCCACCGTTAGATCTTCGCCACGTGTACCCCGCTCCTCCTGGCCTTATCCACCCGCAATTTCTTAGCAATTTGCAAGTCCCCCCCTTTAAAGCCCTCCTCCTCCTCCTCCTCTTCCTCTTCATCCCCAAATCAAGAAACAAATATTTCCCTCTTAAGAAAAAACCAATGGCCTGTTCAAGTTTGATCCCGTTTCGGCCGTCTCCGGTCATAGCGAGCGCGAATTCCAAAGCAGATCGGAGATCGGAAGGGCGGAGAGGCGGCGGCGGCGGCGGGAACTGGTGGACGCCGCTGTTCGGGTGGCCAGCGTCGCCAGACTACGTGGAAGCGGCTGCGGCGCCGCCGGAGGAGGTGGCGGGGAGCAGGCGGAGGAGGTTCTCGGTGCTGACGGAGGAGAAGGCGAGGGAGCTGAGGATGAAGACGGTGGAGATGGAGAATTTCCATGATGTCATGTATCATTCAGCAATTGCATCTCGTCTTGCTTCGGATCTTGGTCGTGGATCTTAGATCTACTAGCGCCCCAGGGTTTCCAAAAACTCGTCGACTTCGATTTTTTTTTTTCTTTTTCCCTTGTGTATATATTTGGGGTTTTTTTGTTGGAAATGCTGTGTGCGGTTGATGCGAAGGGAAATATTATATTTTGTTATTATCCTTCGTTAATGTTGGAGCTAGTGTATGTAGTATTGCTGCTTTTGATGGAAAAATAAAATAAAATAAAATAAAATAGTGATTTTTGCAACTATTGAAAATCTTAGGAAAAGATAAATGTTTCAAATGCTCTGACCGGAAAATTGATTGATTTCAATCCCATGCTGTTGTTAATTTTACTGACAAATATAGCTCTACAGAAGAAGTGGAACACATGCCAACCCCAGTTTTCAACCCGCATTGGGGCACATTCTAACTGGTAAAGCAAATGCATAAAAATAAACAAGAGAGTGAGTTCTTTGATCTAAGAAAATGAAATAGATATACATGAAATCCAACAAGTACTTTGATAAAAGTATCTTTCAAATAGAAATTCCTTTTAACTAAGAATTTTTACATGTGTGATTTTGCTCACTCATATAGCTGGAAAATCAACAAGTGTTAATCTCCCTAGAGAAGCCGAATATGTGTCTCACCCCTCGAATTGAGGTCAAGGCGACTCAAACGATTATTACGGCCGACCCAATGGGCTGATGACTTGCGTAACTGAATCAAAAGGCGGTACTTGTCGGCCACCTCACCCAATCGGCTCTATGAGCAACCTGCATTCGACCTACTGTGTCAGCCAACAACTTATGTAGATGAGTCAAAAGGTGATGCTTCTCAGCCCTTGACCAAACAAGAAGGAGACACTATAG
Organism: Asparagus kiusianus; assembly: GCA_022839385.1. Lineage (NCBI taxonomy): Eukaryota > Viridiplantae > Streptophyta > Magnoliopsida > Asparagales > Asparagaceae > Asparagus > Asparagus kiusianus. The sequence goes on along the minus strand of BQKN01000075.1, from coordinate 356,355 downwards.
TTACCTCAAACCCCTCGTTAGCCGACTACTCTCGTATTAACTACTCTGGCAAAATTATAATTATTCTAGCCACCATAGTCTTTATGACTCATTGGACCCAGTCAGCTCTAAGCACCTACTGTCATTCTCTCATTAAATGACCATATAACTCACTTTCTTCCACGGCCGACACCTGGAAGATATCTGCTTGCTCATTAGCCTGACTAGACTCAGCCAAAGTTACCTTTATACCTCTCTGATCTGCTATAAAAGGGAACTACGCTACCTGGGGTAACTTGTTCTGTTTTTTGGCAGCTTTGAATAACTTTATAGAATTTGTCCTTGATTTTCTCACTTAAGATCAAAATAATGACTTGATCGTCGGAGGAACAACCGGATAACTCAACTCCGTACTCTCACGAGTTTTTCATGTGCATGAAAGAACAACAGCTCTACAACCAGCCATCCTGAAGGAGTTTGAGGACCCTAATCACTCTCATAACTCTAGCATAAACCACATGTTTGATAACTGTCATCAACAGTTTGGCGCCCACAGTGGGGCCTTCTTTCTTCTTCAAACAAGATGTCTGGTTCTGAACGCCTTGGTCAGTCCAGTAACTCTATTTCTGAAGAACGATGTGTGTGCTACGTCAGTCAAGCCCACCTGGAGGAATCCGCTCAGTATATCTCCCAGTCTTTCTAGCGGCGATTCATGACATTCAATAAAGAGCTTCTCAACCGAATTCCTCCCCAACAACCTTCTTCCTCAGCTGCTCCTCCACTACCAACTAGTTAGGCAGAAGTCTCTCATTTGCCAGCACACGCTACACCGGCGGGACATCACAGAGACTATGTCGAGTCCATGTCTCCCCCACCATGCCCGCAATCTCGCTATGGGGATCATCATCGGCACTATCTGTAATTTGTGGAAGCAACATGAGAGAGCCCTAGTCCTGGTCGTGATGGCCGAGAACACGTCGTTAGAGGAACATCGCTAGGCCCTCGGTGCTATCATACCGCTCTAGGACTGTCAACCACTAATATGGTGTGTGGTTATGACTAGTCTTTTTGGCCAATCGCTGCGGCCATCAGGGGGGCACCCCCCTCATTGACGAAATCATGAATGCCACTTGTGAAAGATTCAAGATGCCTCATATGGAGAAGTACAAGGGTGAAAGAGACCCGACTGAGCATGTTCACAATTACTATGATATGATGACCATGCTGCAAGTATCAGAACCAATCGTTTGTAGATGCTTTCCCATTATCTTGACGAGAAGTGCTAAGCTATAGTGTAACTCGCTCAAGAAGAAGTCAATCAATAGCTTTGAGCAGCTCAGCCAGGAATTCGTTCATCACTTCTTGGCCGAAATTAAACAGAAGTTGTCTCCCCAAGAATTAATACAAATGAGGCAGGAGTTTGGAGAGAGTTTGAGAGACTATATCAAGAGGTTCCAAGTCAACATGTTGGAAGTTGACGACACTGAGAGTGTGGTCGCCATGTCCGCCATTGTAGCTGGCTTGGAGAGCAATGAGCTGGCTAACTCGCTCGCAATAAAATGAGTCACCAGCTACGAGTAGCTGATGGCTAAGGCACATAGATATATGAACATGGAAGATGCTCGAGCCTATAAAAAGACGGCCAGGGAGGTGGAAGCAGCATCGATAGTAGTACCAACAATAGTAGTGACAACACCGGCGGCTAGGATAGCAACAGAGGTTGACCCCCTGCCAAGAAGAGATGCGGCAAGGGATCCCCCAGAGCCAACCCAGATCGAACCGGACTAACAGGAGGGATCGAGGGAAGGAAACCATATAGAAACCAATTCTTACGGTCCTCAACACCTTTCTCACAAAAGCCCTTTACATGGTTCAAAAGGAGGGACATCTCAGTTCCCCCCTCCTCGTATGAAGTCGGATTCTTGATCCCGAGATACTCGACAATATTATGGATATCATCAAGATCACAATCATCTTACCAATGATTGTCGAGTCCTTCAGAGAGATATTGAGGACTTGATATAGAGAGGATACCTAAAGAAGCTTGTCTCCTAGCAGGATAGGAGAAGACCCGCTCCAGGGAGAAGCTACAAGGGGGTCACGCTCCAGATCGCATCGTACCCAACAACTACCTAGAACATGACTTCTTGAGACTAGCAACAAGGGTGTCATTAACACTATTAGCGGTGACCCCACAACAGGAGGGATGTCCAACAACGTTTGAAAGAAGTATGCCAAGCAAGTGTTGCAAGTCAACTTATGTGACAAGAGGCCAAGGACAGAAGAGCACATCTCCTTCAGTAACTCAGACTTGAAAGGTATTGAGACGCCTCACGATGACCCTTTCATCATCTCGGTCAAGATCAATGACTTCCAGGTTAAGAGGGTTATGGTCGATATAGGAAGTTTAACTGATATCTTGTTCATTGATGCCTTCAACTAGATGGGCATTGACAAGTCCAAGGTGCAGCCTTGTCAGGTTCCCTGTAGGTGTTAAAAATTGTCTATAGGTTCCTGCACGTAGCTCGAGATAAGGAGAGGATGATGAACATTATTATCCGAGTTAAAGAGGATTATTTAACGTTGACAAGTGCATGAAGTAAATCAACGAAGTGTACGAATCAACGGGACGGCAGAATAACGAACAGATGATTCGATAGGGAGTTACATTTCACTCACGAAAGACGAAGCATCACTCGTGTTTTACCCACTCCACGTGTGATTTACCCATGGGAGATTGTAGGTCTCTTCTCCTACTTTCCAACATACTTTGAATCGCGTCATTCCGAGATTGGATCGAGAAATTACGGGAGAAAATAGTCAAGGCACGCAAAATAGCGTCTCGGTCAAAACCGAGACACATGTCCTGTCTCGGCCAAGGCCGAGACACAGAGTTTGTCTCGTGCCCTAGAATGTATTTTTTCACCAATACCTGCCCTGATTTTGGTAGATTATGATCCAACAGTTTCCCAACTGCATTGAACGTGGTTGTAACTAAAGATAAGAGGGAATCAGCCGTTCTTATCCGAAAACTGAGCTTCTGAAGCCTATAAATATGACCCTAGGGCCTTCATTTACACAGATCTGGAATTCTTAAGTCTCAGGGAAGCCCTATCGAATTGAAGAGTGAGGATCATGAATTTTAGAGAGGAGGAAGAGATCTTAGAGAGTTTTTCAGCACAAAGAGAGGAAGAGTTCGAGAGATCTGCATCCCGTTCATCCATTTCCCTTAAGATCGCACCTAGTTGTGATTCTCGAGAAGAGTGATTGTCTCGCTATTGTCAAGATAGTCACTTAAATTTCTTATCTTCTTTACAAGATAGAGAAATCTTTTTTCGGGATCTCATCAGTTCGTGGTCCACAGATAAACCCCGGTACCCGCAAAGATCCAACGCAAGCAGAGACCGATAAACGATCTCTCTACATGTGTTCTTAGGAAGTCATCTATTTTATTTTTATTGTAAGAGAAGTCTTATAAAAAGATTGAATTTTTTTTATTTTGAATCGTTGTAACGCCTAAAGTTGTAATGGATTCAAAAGCAATGAAGTCGATTTCCGACGTGAACATTCCCCTCATCAACTTCACATGGCATTCACTCTAACCTGAAGAGATGATCACGCTACCCCTAACGGTCGGTGAATACCCTCATCAATCCACTGTTCAAACCCAGTTCTTAGTGATAAACCTCAAGTCAGCATATAATGTTATTTTGGGAAGAAGCACCCTCAATAGCTTGTGTGCTGTTCCATGCACTTACCACCAGATGGTGAGGTTTCCAACCCCTGAAGGAGTTGAAATTGCCAGAAGCAACCAACAGGAGGCCAGATCTTGCTATTTGCTCTTAATAAAAGGAAAAGGAGAAAGGGTGTAAGACCCCGTTAATTTTGACAACTTGCAAGTGTGTACATGAGTGAATAAAGAAATTTAATATAAATATCTTTATTGCATGGTCATGCATGGAAAATGATA
>BQKN01000075.1:310449-344992 GCA_022839385.1 Asparagus kiusianus | reverse complement strand
AGCTGTGCCTAACATTTATTTCGACTACGATATTTTGACATAGATGTGTTTATTATAAGAATGGGATTGTTGTCTTTTCTTTATTGTTCATGTATTAGACTTCGGGTTTGGAACTTAGGGATTCTCAATTTGAGATACAAGGTATATACATGAGGGTTTCCTTGTTTGCATTATTTCGCTCGACGTACCTATGCTCGTGTTGAGGCTTCCTAAGTACTATAACCCCTTACTATTAGGACAATTGCTGATATATATATAGATATGCTGTGATAACTGTATTTTTCATATACAACGAGCCCTATCCCTTAGGGTTGGTTGTGATGTTGCTCGCTAGCGCTTTGACGCTCGTTGTCCCTCCCCCTTTTTAGGTCACGAGCCAGGAGCACGGAGAGCCGCAGGTTGATAGCGGACTACTTTAGTGTTCAGCTTTATTTGTTTTATCTATGTATTACTTTTCTTTGGGCTCCACTGTAGTTGTTGTCAGACATTTGAGAGTTTATTCTAGAGTTGTAAAGGCTGTGTTGCCTTAATTTCCTTTACTCAGACTTACTGTATTTTAAGACTTGTAAGAACTCCAGTTTATTTCATTTCAGACTTTGACTATGTACTACAGTTTATTTCGTTGATGAGATGTATTGTGTTCTATCATTTCATCCAGTATTGTTGATTCACTTTTCACTTGCTTTGTACCTACACCTGTTGTTGACTCCACTAGAGAGATAGTGATTGTGATGGTGAAACGTGTTACTGCACGGTGTAGTGCATGGCAGGTTTGACATCCATGGTTTCACCTCGGACTGCAGCCGTGTGTGAACCCAGGGGTGTCACAAAGGGATATCATGCCCACCGAGAAGACCTACCTCCAGATGGAGAAAGTGCTGGAAAGAGAAAGGATGACCCCCATCGAAAAGCTTCATGAGATACCGATCAACCAAGATGGAGTGAAGATGGTCAAGATTGGATCAAACCTGGCCGAACCACAATGAGAAGATATGATCGCATTCCTACTGTAAAACACGAATGTTTTTGCTTAGGGGTCGGAAGATACGCTAGGGATTCTCCCAAAAGTAGCGACCCATGAGCTCTCAATTGACCGACACACCAAGACGGTCTGACAGAAGAAGAGACACATTTGCCCCAAAAGACAGAAGAAGGAGTCTGTCGAGGAAGTCGATCGACTCCTTAAGGCCGACTTCATCAGAGAAGTGCAATATCCGAGGTGACTATCCAACGTGGTGCTTGTTAAGAAGTCCTTGAGAAGATGGAGGATGTGTGTGGTCTTCACAGATCTTAACAAAGCTTGCCCCAAGGAGAGCAACCTCCTTCCCATGATCGACTAGCTTGTAGACGAGAGTGTAGGTCATGAACTACTGAGCTTAATGGATGCTTTCTATGGCTACAACCAGATCCTTATAGTAGGGCATGACTAAAAGAAGACCTCATTCATTACTGACCAGGAGACTTATTTCAATAAAGTAATGCTTGTTGGTCTTAAGAATACAGGAGCCACATATCAGAGATAGGTGAACAAGATTTCAAACCTTAGATCAGCCACAATGTGGAAGCCTATGTGGATGACATCCTTGTGAAGTCAAAACTGGCATCATCCTACGTGTCAGATCTTGAAGAGACCTTTTCAGTTTTCTGGCGCTATTGCATGAATCTCAATCCAGCTAAATGCGCTTTTATGGTACAGTCGAGCAAATTCCTTAGGTTCATGATCACTCAAAGAGGCATTGAGATCAACCCCAAGAAGATAGTTGCCACAGAGCAGCTACCCAAACCCTACATGCTAAAGGACATCCATAGGCTAAATGGAAAGGTAGCGGCATTAGGCCGCTTCCTCTCGAAGTCAATTGAGTGGAGCCTTCTCTTCTTCAAAACCCTAAGAGGAAGCAATGACATGAAGGAAGGGAAGAGCTGGACGCACAAATGCAATGAAGTATTCAAAGACCTTAAGAGGTACTTGAGTGTCAAGCCTCTATTAAGCCAACCCAGAGAAGGGGAAATTTTGTATCTCTATTTGGCCATATCCTCTGAAATTGTCAGTTCTGTATTAGTTCGAGAGGAAGAGAATACGTAGAAGCTGGTGTATTATGTTAGCCAGATCTTGAAGGGGGTAGAACTCAACTACCCACTTATTAAGAATGCCTCCTTCATTCTTATCACTTCAACAAGAAGACTTCGTCCTTATTTTTAGGAACACACCATAATTGTGCGGACAAACCTACCTTTGAGGAAGGCACAAGGTAGCCCTACCACTTTAAAAAGAATGGTCATATGGTTCGTGAAACTTAGTGAATATGATGTCCAGTTCGAGTCAAGGATGACCATTAAAGCTCAAGTCTTGACTGACTTCCTTATTGAGTTGACCTCAACAGATGAATAGCCTTTTCCTCCTCTACCACTTGCCCAACCAAAACCTTTGACAACTCAAGTAGTCAAGGTACCTGCAGATCGGACACATCACATCCTTGAGCATGACACACCGGAATTTTCCTCTTGGTGGTTACTAAAGGTGGACGGGTCCTTTGGTGAAGCAGACAATGGAGCAGGAGTGGTCCTGCGTAGCCTTGTGGGTCAACGCACGAGCACTTCATCACTTTTAATTTCTCTACCATGAATAATGAGGCTGAATATGAAGCACTTTTGACGAGTCTTCGAGCCACCTTGATAGTGAAAGCCAAGCGCCTCTACATTTTGGTCAATCCCCAACTTGTGGTTTATGACGGGGCATAAATGATGTCCAAAAGTTGCAAGTGCACAACCCATCAAGTTAAAGAATAAAAAGTTATCGATCCTATGAGGAAGATGTTAGTAAAAAATAATTAGAATTGGTTCTTAAGTTGTGTGCATGATAATTAGGAGTGATGGATGTCTGTGATTGTGGGGAGATATGAGGATTGTTGTGAATATATGCAAGTGACAATAAAAATGAGATTGAGAGGAGATAAGAAAGAATCAAAGGAAAACTAAAAAGCAAGAATAAAAAGAAAATTCAAGAAAGTTAAGATGAAGGATTCATTTAAAGATATGAGGAATCTAGAATTGAACCCACTAGCTAATCTCACTTATAAGATTTGAATCATTCTCTTTTTTACATTCTACTTTAGATTTATTAAGTATAGATTATCAAACCACTCAAGGGAAGTATAACCTATCAAATTATCATCCAAGTAAAATTATTACTCATGAAAAGAATAACAATTAAATAGCAATTCTAGAATTCTTTCTACCAATTAGTTCTTTAGTTGAATATCCTAAGCATGAATATTCTAAGCATGAGAGAATGATTAACAAATCATAAGAGAAATAAAGCTAGTTTCATATAATTTCTAGAGTTCCAATAAGAATTAGTTCCACATCTAAGAAAGGATAATTCCTAGAGGGTTCTAGCCTCAAGGTGAATCAAAAAAAAATGAAAACACAAAAAAAAAACTAATCCCAAGAGGGTTCTAGCCTTAAGGTGAATAGTGCAAAAAGATATAATCTAATCTATAAAATAAATTGCAAGAACTAAACTACACAATAAATTATAAGAATTAAATACAAGAAATTAAAGTAAGATAATAAAAGCATGAAAGTAAATCTACACTACAAGACATTAATGTAAATCTAAACTACTAAGCAATAAGAAAAGAAATAAAAGAGAAAATAAAAACAAACCTCCAAATTGATCTTCATCTTCATCATCCAAAGAGAAGAAAAATATGAAGTGCTAAAAAATATTTTATTAATTGTAATAAAAAGTTATAAATTTGGAAGGTATTCTTAATTAAGAGTAACCCTCCTCTCTAAATTGAGATACAAAATTTTTCACACCCTTAACCCCTCACTTTCTACTCCTATTTATAGTAAACATCCATGAATGTGAAACCTTGGATCAATGCTTATCCATAAGACCTCCATTTTCATCCTTTGATTTATAACAGACTCGTCAGCATCGATGCAGGCATCGATGCCACCATCGATGCTGGCATTAATAGCCAGCCTTCTCCAATATTTGCCCACAGGTTTTCTTCTTCCATTGGCTTTGGGCTTGGGTTTTTTGGCTCTTTCATGTATTCTTTATTTAATACATGAGCTTTGTTGAGAGATATGATTGTTGGGCTTTATTTTTGATTAACCTGTAATTAAAGATAAAATTAATTATTAATGATATATTTATTCATATAAAATAGATAATGAGGGTATAAAATTATAATAAAATGTGATTATCAGTTTACCAAGTTAATGAAGAGTATCCTGCCAAAGACTCGAGGATGATCCTATATCTGAAGGCGGCCAAAGAACTGTTGAGCAACTTTATTGGCTTTAAGATCGCCCAAGTCCCCCGCGCCCTCAATGCTCGGGTGGACACCCTATTCGAGCTTGGATCGACTAACTCAGGAGGCAATTCAGGGCCTGTGAACACAGACACCCTCAAGCATCCGAACACCACGGAGACATAAAACCCAGTCCTGCATACCGAGACATTTATAGAACCCTATTGGATGAATCCAATTATCCAGTATCTGACAGGGGGATCTCACTAGAGAATGCCACTGAATCTAGGAGTTTACAAAGGAATGCTCGACGACATCTCATTCTCGATAATCAACTTTATCACATGTCATACTCCAACCGTGGTATGAGGCACTATCTCCGGTGCCTTTGGCCGACAGAAGTCAGCTATGTTCTTAGAGAGATTCATGAAAGAACTTACAGGAATCATCCTGGGGCAAGAACTCTCACACAAAAAGTCATTCGCTAAGGGTATTATTGGCCAACTATCTTGGCCGAGGCCAGGAGACTCGTTTCTTTGTGCAAAAAATGCCAATTCTTCTCGAGCATCCCACAAGCTGTAGCCACTGAGCTCACCTCCATTTTGAATCCGATTCCATTCATTCAATGAGGATTAGATTTATTGGGGCCTCTCCCAATAGCCTCGGGGTAGTGAAAACTTTTGATTGTGGCCATCGACTACTTCACTAAATGGATCGAGGCTGAGCTCATGGCCAAACTTGGTGAGACCAATATCACTAATTTTGTATGGAGGTCTATTGTCTGCCGGTTTGGTGTCCCCCTCTCTTTCGTCGTCGGCAACGGTACTCAGTTCAATAGCGGAGGCTTTTGGAGTTTTTGCGAAGAATAGAATATCCGGCTCTAATTCACCTCGGTTGCACATAAAAAATACAATGGATTGGCTGAGGTCGCCAACAAATACATTATTCAAGCTTTGAAGAAGAAGGTGGACAAGGTAGTCATAAATTTGGTTGAAAAACTACCTAGAATCTATGGTCTTACCGCATGACTCATAAGAGCTCTACAGGTGAAAACCCCTTTAAACTTGCTTATGGAGCCGAGTTGGTTACCCCAATTGAAGTCAGCATGCCGACTATCTGACTACAACATTTTGATGAAGACTTAAATTTAGAAGGGCTTCGAATAGGGCTCAACCTCATTGATGAAGTCCGGCAAAAAGCTCTTTGATCCTAAGTTGTCAACCAACAATGTATTGCAATGCACTATAATAGCAAGGTCCGACCATGAAGATTAAACATTAGCAATCTTGTTTTTCGAAAAGCTATTTTTTGACAAAGACACTAGGCATGCCAAACTGACTGCCAATAGTCCTCGAAGAAGTGCACTTAGGCTCTTATTGATTGAAAAGCTATGATGGAAGGATCTTACAACATCCCTGGAATATCGAGCATCTCAAAAAATACTTTTAGTAATCTTAGTTGTAAGACTCACTTGTAATATAAAATCTTCTGAGTTTAACAAATTTATTATATTTTGCTCTTATGGCACTATAAATATTTGTAGGAAGATGAGATCGAGTCATCCTATGAGTGGTCGGCTTATACTAAAGCCTTAATATCATTCTCATAAGCCTAAGGCATGTACCAAAAGACTTTGATATCATTCACATGAGTAAGATCAAGGTATTCCATCAGCAAAAGATCTTGGTATCCTCTAGGGATAAAACCAAGGTGCACCAATCACTCAATCAGGTTTGACTCAAAAGATCTTGGTGGCATTCACATGAGTAAAGCTAAGACGCTCCCTCGGCAAAGAACCATGGTACCCTCTTAAGATAAAACCAAGACACGCCAACCACTCGGCCGGCTTCAACTCAAAAAACCTAGATGTCATTCACATGAGTAAAACCAATACACTCTCTTAGCAAAAGACCTTGGTACCCTCTCGAGATAAAACCAAGGCGTGCCAACCACTCAGTCGGCATCGACTCAAAAGACCTTGGTATCATTCACATGAGTAAAACCAAGGCTTCCTTTAGCAAAAGACCTTGGTAGCCTCTAGGGATAAAACCAATGCCTGCAACAAATCGATTGAATCTAAAGACCTTGGTGTCATTTCACATGAGTAAAACCAAGGCACTCTCTTGACACTAAAGACAACCAAGACACTCCAACCATTCAACCAAAATCTAAAGACCATGAGTAAAACCAAGGCATACAACAAGATCGAAAAGTGACACTCGCTACACACACAGCCGAGTCGCCTCAGTATTAAGAATCAACACACCAGCTGCGACTGCCACAATGAGGTAAAATTGCAGACAAATAAAAACAAAAGTATACTAATCCAAAAGACAAAAGCCTAATTTTCATTTATATATCAATATATTTACATCACTATTCACATTATTATTTACTAAAAAAGATACATTAGGATCTCAAGGATCCTCGCTTGGATCTGGAGTGCGACTCAGAAGAGTGGCACTCGGCTTGGGAGGAGGGGCGGTTGTGCAGCAGCAGGGGCGACTTCATCCTAATTGTCCCTTTTGAATTCTTACCCGATTCCTCATCTCCCTCATCCTAGTCATCCACATCTAGCACTTTATCCCTCCCTTTGCCTCTATCTCCTTCAAAATGTCAAGGCAATTGGCGACATAAGAGGGATAGTAAAGATGATCAGCTGTGGATCTGGATTCATGAGGAAGTTGTTCCAGAAGATAGTCGAAGCCAGCCTTACAGGCTAGCGATGCTTCTACCTTGCCTATGGGGCTATCATGATATTTTTCCATGATTTCCCCCTATAGATCTCTAACTCCAGGAAAGCATAACTCCAGGAAAGCAATGTGATTATGTAGAGACTAGATATTAGTTAGGGATGTCTGATGAGTCGACTGCTCCTCTTCCAGCTTAACCTATAAGGACTAGGCAAAAAAGTAATTCGACTGGGCACTTTCCTGAGTATCGAGCCTCTCACGCCTCTTAGCTTCGACCTCTTCATTCAGATACCTGATTCTGTCTTCCCGCTTGAGGATCTCATGCTGGAAGTGGCCGACGTCTTCCTTAAGCTTAGCAATCGTGGTCGATTGCTTGCTGCGATGCCCCTGGAGCCATTCAATCATTTTTTGTTGAGTCTCCAGCTCCTGCTGCCACATTCCCTCACTCCTATTCTAAGCCACCTACTCGACCTCCAAGGCCACAACTTTTTGCTCGGCCGCCTCTCGAGTCGTCATCTCATCCTTTAGCATCTTATTAAAATTATCAGAGAGGCTTTGTGCAAGCTCGAATTGAGAAAACAACTCTTGCTTGATCAAAGCCCCGTGTATTAAATAACTCTTGAGGGCTTGGTGAAGACCAACGCTGGGCATCTCCAAAAGCATGCCGTCATCCTTAGGGAGGGAGAACTACCTCAATGCCCAAGACTGGGTCACCTGGGACTCCAAGATAGAGCTTCTCTTGTTAAGATGCATCTTGGCGATGAACTAGCATTCAGCTGATGGCTCCCCATATACTGAGGGCCTTCTCCCACTCTTAGTTTCATCTTCTCGGAGTAGAGATCCCACTCTTAGTTTTACCTTCCTGGATTCTTGAAGTGGAGATCCTACTTTAAGTTTCCTTTGCAACTGGAAATATAATATAAAATTCTTTCTTTCTAGTATCGGGTTCGTCTTTGCTCCAAGAGAAGATACCGCTTTTTAAACTCCTAAAATCTGTGTTTCACATGCACAGGGAATTTTATCCCGAATCCTAAGTAGAGATAAGTCAACGCTTAACAAGCGTTACCGGTTTAGTCTTTCGCCGAGTGAAAAATACACCAGAATCCAAGTCTGGAGAATTTTATCCTGAAGCCTAAGTAGGGATCAGCGTCTAACACACATTATCGGTTTAGTCTTTTACCGATTAAAAAAGACACCAGAGTCCAAGTCTGGGGAAGTTTATTCCGAAGCCTTAAGTAGGGATAAGTCAGCGCCTAAGACATGTTGCCGGTTAGTCTTTAACCGTAAAAAGGATAAAAGCCTACATATTCGACATTATGGCAGGTTGTTATTAATAACACCAAAATCTATACCTTACACACATGGAGAATTTTATCCCGAATCCTAAGAAGAGATAAGTCAACGCCTAACACGCGTTGCCGGATAGTCTATTCCCGTGAGAAAGACGAATCCTACGTATTCAATATCATAGCACTAAGAGGGTTAACTCTCATAGCACAATGTTAAATGCGGAACGTACTTAAACAATCTGCATGCAAGCCCGATTCAAACGGTAATCGGTAAAAGTACGTCAAATCCGTTGATGACTGAGGATTTACTAAAAAAACCTAAGTCTGCATCTAATACATGCAGTCGGATAGTCTATTCCCATGAGAAAGACAAAGTCTATGTATTCAATATCGTAGCACTAAGAGTTAACTCTTTTAGCACAACGTTATATGTGTAATGGGCTTAAATAATCTGCATGCTAGCCCGACTCAAACGGTAGTCGGTAAATACTCATCAAACCCGTTAATGGCTGAGGGTTTGCTAAAAATCTTATAAATATGAGAGTCATTGATACACCAGCTCTATTAGTTGGTCTTATGACTTAAGGATCCGATAACTTCAGGATAAGATCCATACATACATATGAATCAGCTTTAATAGTTGGTCCTATAGTCCTAGCATTTGGGACCGCCACGCTCTAACGCCTTAAGAGCTTAAACTGTGTTAACATCGGTCAACGTGTTGCAAGTAAAAGTCAACATCGGTCAACGCATTACAAATTAAGATCAATGCTAGTCGGCGTGCTGAAGATTTTGCCAAAATAAGGCTAAGAAAAATTCCAGATTAAAGGATAATTTCAGGAAGTTTAATCACATTCAGATACAAACTTCTGACAAAGATGATCAGTTTAAAGTCAACTCAATGACACAAGCTAAGTTCAGAAACTTACACACCAACTTCAGTTCAAGACTTCAACAATGGTCAGACGATAAATGCAGCACAGGAAGAACTTTATCTATTTGATAAAATACTAAATAGACTGAAGGCTAAAAAAATCAAGAATTAAAGCGGTTCACAGGTCCTTCTACGAGATTGAGGACATGGCCTATCTTATCCAAAGCATTTCAGACTCCTCTATAAAAGAATGAGTCTGAAATACTTTAGAGGGGATATCTGTAGGCATCTAAAAATTCCTATACCTATTCATACACACCTCGAGATGAAGAGAAGATGACGAACATCGCTATCCGAGTCAAAGAGGATTATCTGATGCTGACAAGTGCATGAAGTAAATCGATGAACCATTAACGACGTAGCAACAAGCTACTGGATGTTTTCAGCAAAAGTTGTTTCCATCATAGATTCCATTAATCTTCTTTCGATTACAGAAAATTACAATGAAAATAAGAAAAATTACAACTCTTGAAGAAAATAACACAGAATTCGTTTATCGAACACTGTTTTGTGAGACTTTGCCTGTGCCGGGAGTGCTTTGGCTCGTTGACCACCGATTCGAAGATCGTGAGGTTATATTGAGATCCTTCCTTCGTTTATCGAAGTAGGGATTTGAAGCGAGTATCTTATCGATGTAAGATATTCACTCTTCCAAAGATCAAGTCTGAGCTAGATCTCTAGGAATCACCGAATGATGCTTGTCAAGGGGTGAAAATTCTCTCTTTCTTCCTCCAAATTTCCAAAAGCTCCAGTCTCTTCTGCTCTAATCTACTCTCTGTCCTTTACTTCGTGTATGGGAGGGTATTTATAGGGGTAGAAGTGCACCATAGCGAACATGGGGTGAAATAACTACCCAAGTAGTTACTCTTTGGCCGCTGCAGTCTACACTGTCGCGGCTATTGGCGCGGCAGTATAGGCTGCCGCGGCTGAAGAGGCAGTTACCAGCACGTTCCATCGTGCTTGAAACCGCTCTCCCACGATCTTTAACCACTTTTTACGTGGTTTAACTGCTTTTCCACGTTAGTACACGTTCTATTTCTGATGTGTTGCCACGTGGACTTCAGAAACCATTGTAAAACTGCCTTGTAACCGCCACGGCACTCCTTTAGAATAGCCGCGACACCCTAAGTCGCAGCGCTTACACCACGACACTGCATGCTGCCGCGCCTTAGCCGCGGCACCATGGGTTGCCGCGCCTTATCCGCGACACTCTATCCTGCCGCGCCAACCTGTGTTGTTTGATGACATGTAAATTGTTCTTCTATGTTGCTTTGATTGGTATTTGGATGTCTGTAAGTATTTTTGACGCCTACAGATACCCCCTCCAAAGTATCTCAGACTCATCATTTCTTTAGAGAGGAGTCTGGGACACTTTGGATATGATAAGCTTTTTTCTGCAATTTCTCCAGTTCTTTGTTGAGGAAATTGCGTAGAATGGTCTGTGAATGGCTTCAATCCTAGACTTCTCCATCTTCCAGTCTATTCAGCGCTTTGTAGAATAGCTAAGAATTCCCCGGTGTTGCGTTTATCGCGTAGCCGTTGTCGAAGTCTTGAATTGGAATCAGAAGATCGTTGTGTACGCGCGACAGAATGGACCACGACGTCAGCTGCCGCGGCAGATTATACTGTCGTGCCGGAGCGCGGCAACGTATACTGTCGCGCTAGAGCGCGACAGTGTCGAGTGCCGCGCAGCGCTTCGGCCAGTCAGATTATAAATCTGATGTTGGGCTTCTTCGGGTCATTTTTCCCCGCTTCTCTGAGTTCGAAACCTCTTCAAATACCCTATAAAAGGATTTTTCTGGCTTTTCCCTTTTCCACCTCTTCATATTAGGGCTATTTTTTGAGCGGATTTAGGGTTTTGAGATCTAGGGTTTCGAGTTCTTTTTTATTCTGATCTTTCCTTTGATCCAACTTGTTTTCACTCAACCTCAGGTAAGAACCGTACCTATGGGTCATATTTTAAGGTTTGATTTCGTTCCCTTGCTTGGGATTCCACGAAAACCCTAATTGGTCCTTGCTTTCAGGCTGTCTTCACCATGTCTCCCAAGAAAACCCGTACTTCGAAGGGGAAATCAACCGCACCAGCACATGAGGATGTTGAGGCTGCAGTTCCCTCTTTTGGTGGTAAGTTTCTTCAACTTCTCCTTATTTGAGACTGTTGATTTTGTACATACCGCCTCGTTTGTCTCCATTGAGAGGCATTTGGGAAGAGTTGATATCCCCCATCGAGGGGATTGACACTACAAATTACATATCTTGTTAAATCAAGATAAGTACCACAGCCAAAATTATGAACTTGGCTCAAAACCTCGTTCTTTTTGAAATCTGGGTCATCGTTAGTTATCGCGGCAGCTCGTACTGCCGCGGCGGAGCGCGACAGTGTATGCTGCCGCGGTAACACACGGCAGTAACAATTGCCACGGCCATTTATTGCGGGTTTTTTTTGTCTTGTTAACCCTTTGTTATTCAACTGTCTTCAAATTTTCTTCTTGCAGTTCCTTTCCCTTCTGTAGCCTTCTCTAATAGAGAAGACCCTGGTCAGAGCGGTACCCTTCATGTCTCTTTCAACGGTGAGTTCCTGGTTAGAGAAGCTCACCAGTTTAATGAGGATCGTGATGACAGCGTTCCAGAATTAATCCGTGAAGGAAGTCGTCGCACACTGCGTGCTTTGTTGACCGACTCGCCCTTAACTCCAATTCGAGATTCTACCGAACCACTAAAAAAACCTGATTATCTGTTCGGAGATTCGATGGAAGATCCAGACAATCTTTGCCGTGGCCCTGAAATCTGGTTGAATGAACACGAAGGTGCTTTTTTATTCCTTCCTCCGTTCCCTCGACAATGTTCACTTCTGCAGTTAAGGAATTTGGCTGTTCGAAGAAAAATGACATGGCACCTGACAGAAGACCATGAGCACATCCATTGTGGATTCATTGGTAGAGATATTAGTGCTCCTGGCTCTCTCAATAGGCATAACATTCATGGTCTCCACCCGGGCATACTTGGACCAGATAGCGGACCCCAGAACGAACTGATGATCAGGGCCAATACGGTAAAGAATAGGCTTGCTCGTGTTGGCCGAGAACTTCCCATTCCAAAATTCAGGTGTTATGGTTGGGTTCATTCTCTTCAGGACAGATGGTGGGCTAGGATGACCGACTATGTACTCAATCGTTGGGATCAAGAGTTGAAGAACTCGGGATTACACGTTCCGATCCGAGCCAGCATGTATGGTCTCCCAGTGAGTGTAGATCATTTTCTTACCTTATTCGAATCTTATATTCCGGAGGCCAATACATTTCTTACCAAGTATGGGGAGTTAGGGCTTCTGCTCCATGAAATGATGAAAGTATCCGGATTGCCATTGGGGAATACTCCTTATCAAGAATATTTTCCCAACAATCGTCGGCTCATGACGATGAAGAAGGCTGGCTCTCCTGCTTATGACATTCTTTGGGAATTGATTTGTCACTACCAAATAGCCATAGCCAAGATCGAAGTAAAGAGTAAGAAAGCAGCTCGGGTCAGTTTGAAACAGTTCGCCGACTACTTGTTTCAGAACCTCGAGAGTTTGACCGGTGAAGCTGTCTGTGAATCACCGATTCTGACTCCCGATGAAGTTAATGGGCTGATTACGAAGATTAACGCTCAGTCTTATAGAACTGAGTCATCTGAGGGCGGTTTTCTTAGAGGCACCAAGTTTAGTACTTTCTTATGGCAATCCACGAAGAAAATGAAACCTGAGACTCTTCTTGCTGGATATCTAGCTATATGGTTAAAGAAGTGTGTAGTACCGCATCAGTCTTCTGAAGCGCTTCCTCTTGAAGTTCTCTTTCCCGCCGTGCAATTAGCCATCGGGGGTAGGTTATCTCTTCTCTCCGCCATGATTGCTGACCTTCATAGCGGTTTGCGTATCTTAGCCAACACTTTTACAAAAGTAGGTGCTGAGCCTTCAACCAAGATTCCCTTATCGAGCGTTGAGTTGCCATACACCTATTTAATGACGTGGCTAGTTCTCCATCGGTCAGACATGATGTCAGCACCCGACGTATCTGATCCAGAAATCCCTTTACTGCAGCTTTTAGAAGGATGTAAGTGGTTATATCCCTCCCGATCGTGGGCTGAACGAGTGAGGCAGTTCAAGAATGCCAAGTGTTGGGAATTCTATAAATGTTTCCCTCGATTTTCTGGTGCATATAATGACACACTCGTTGATGAGGAAATACCTGGGACCAACAGGACTTCTCTCGACATGGGTAGCTTTCATTGGCTCATGAACATTAGACCAGGTTACAATGTTTTCCGATCGAAGAATCTCTGCAGGATTGAGCCTTATTTTCCTTGTCGTTTTGCGCGACAATTCGGCTACGATCAACTGTATGTCGGGAATCCCAACAAGTGGTTGATAAACTGTGGAGGCCTCATTGATGGAGTACGAGCTTGGTTCTGGAATGTTGCTGGATGTACAGGAGCTCAATTTAGTTTGCCCGTTGCTGAGCCTGATATTCTTTTGACTTTTCTCTACTGTCGATGGGTTCTAGCCGCCAACACTCTTGTACCGAAGAAAAAGATTTCCGAATTAGAATCCGAAGCTGTGGTTCGGAGAATTGTATCTAGAAAAGGAAAGGAGTCCGCTACGTCTTCCCGCAAAGGAAAACAAACGGTTGACTCTGAGGAAAGCGACGACTTTGACACTTCCAGCGAAGAGGATGAAACGCGAGGTGGAGGGGAGGCCGACATTCCTTCTTCTCCTGTGGCTCACCGAACTCGTCGGGCATCTTCTCCTCAATCGCCAAGTGTTCCCTCAAGAGGTGTACAAATGATGGAGAAGGATATTCCTTTATCGTCTTCCAATAGGATGACTGTTAGATGGCCCGTGGGGGAGGAAGAAACAGAAGAAGAAGAAGAACAAGTTGCCCCGCTCCTTAGTAGAAAGAGATCTCGGTCTTCTATTCCTTCTGAAGTTCAACCCCGCCCTGCTCAAGGAACTGAGTTGCGGACCAAATTTCGCCATGAAGATTCGGAAGCTTCCGGGGATATTCGTTTGTCAAAGAGGATTAAGAAGGCTGCTCATCGGCAACGTAGGCTTTCTCCTTTACGCGAAGAGGAAATCCTCCCAAACCTTCCAGTTGATGAGAGAGGTAAACTTTCTCTATCGTTTCTTCTTCGTCATTTTATCTTTCCAAATTAGAATTTTGTTCATTTTTTTTGTTATTACAGTTGAGCCAGAAGAAGAAGGGGAAATCATACCCGAACCTCTTTCTCCGAGTTTAATGGATGTTGATAAATCCAGCTTCACTCATCAAGTACATCAAGCTATGAGTGAAGAACCCGTCAACATAGACTCCGCCATTCCTCCGGTCGTCGCACCAACCTCTCCAACTACCGAGACAGGTACATGTACTTCTTCCTTTGGAGGATATTTTCGGAAAATAAATGAATCGGAACGTGTTCCTCTTCTACTAACTTGTGCGCTTTATCTTCTTTTAGTCAAACTAAAGGGGGTGAGTGCGAGTAGTAGTACCGCTGACCCTACACCCGCCGTCGAAGGTAATTTTGGTTTTGTTTGTCCTGATTCTCTTATATTCTTTGCATATGTATTGACGGACCCTTTTGATTAACAGACATCCTTGTCAACGCACCGGGAGACCCAGAACTTACCCATAATATGGGTATTGGAGATTTTGATGAGCGTGATTTTGATCTTGATATTTCTGATGATGCACATCAGAAGATCTCCGATATACTGTCCTCTCCGGTTCCCTCCGCTACTGCAGGACCAACTACTCGAGTTGATTCAACTGAAGTAGGTACATCAGTAGGTACGTACTTTCAGACTTAAATCCTTAATTAAGTTGTATTTCTCTTTTTTTTGACTAAAATAAGAATTTTTTAGACGTAGGACCAACAAGTGAAGTTGATGCATCTACCGTCTTTGGTGAATGTGATCAACCTGAAGGTCTGGGTTTTCTACTCTTGGCAGGTCCTCCAGCTGCAGTTGAACCACCAACTTCTGTTCCTCTGACTTCTGATGTTATCAAAGTTGAATCCGTTGTAACTTCCGATCCAACATCGGCTGTTCATGAAACGGGAGGATCAAAGGTTATTGTGAAAGAGCAACCTCCCGTAACTTCAACTCAACTTGGTACATCTCCTCTTTGATATATTTCGAAGTCAGATTAATAGAGTAGAATATTGATTCATCTTTTTCTCTTTTATAGAAATTGTCCCTCACAGATTTATAACTCCGGATCCAAAACCATTAGGGGCTTCAGATGAACAAACGTCTGAAGTAGTTGATCGCCAGCCAAGTATCATTCCTGAGCAATCTCCAGTTGTTACAGAACCCGCTGTAGTATTGCCAAGCCTAGGTAACTCAACTATGATATTCTCTAACGAACTTTATATACTTCCATTCACTATTATACGCAGGCTTGTATATCTCAAATTCTTTTCGTCTGTTCACTTTGTAGCTTCTTTATCATTGTCTGATCGCATTCAAGCTTTATTGGCGGATGAAGATCCGGACAAAATCGTCATTTGCGCTGACGTCCAAAGCTTTGTCACTTTCTTAAACATTGTGGTTGATCGAATTCTCCTTAAAGGTTCATCCTTTGAACCTTTCAAGAAATCTCTCGATCATCATGTATCCGGAATTAGAGCACATGGATGCACTGAATTATCCGACTCAATTGACGTTTATTTAGTCGATCTTAGACAACATATCGAGCGGTTGCAGAACTTTCGTGTTAGTGGCGCGTCTTCGTACATTGCTTCCCAAATGGATCTGAAATTACAGGCGTGGCGTGATTCTCAAAAATCCGCTGAATCTGAACTTCAAATGCTGAGAACTCGCATTAATCAACTCCGGGTGAGCGCCGCCACGAAGACACAAATTAAGGCAGACCTGTATCGTGACTTGGAGTCACGTCGAACAGAGATAGCTCAATTGGAGGAGCAACTTTCCAAAGCTAGGGATGCTTGTGAAGCTTTGGAGTCCGATCTAGTGGAGGTAACTCGAGCTGAAGTGGATACACTCCGACAGCTGAATCTTCAGGACAAGATTTTTGCTGACAAAGAGCAAGAGATTGCCAGAATTCAAAGCATTGATGAAAGGAAATTTAAAGCCAATCTGATACCTGAACTCGAACTGGCTTACGCTACAAAGCTTTCTCAATTAGAAGATGAACTCCGCCATTACAAGTTATTGTAATTTTGAAAACATTTCTCTTTATGCTGTTTTGTTTGAACTCTTTTGATTAATACAGTGAACTTTCTTGTTTATTGAAATTTTATTATGATTATTCACTTTTGTTTGGGATAAATAACCATAATACTTGTAGGATTTTTGGCAAATCCTCAGCCATCAACGGATTTGATATGCCTTTACCGATTACCGTTTGAATCGGGCTAGTATGTGAATTATCTAAGTCCGTTTCACATATAATGTTGAGCTAAAAGACTTAAAATCTTTTAGACTTTAAACTACAGCATTGAATGTGTAGGCTACATGTGTTAGATGTAGACTTATCTCTAATAAGGGATAGAGATAATATCCCCCATGTGTGAATGATATGGATTTTAAAGTGTAGATCAGTCACGTTTTCTATGAAAACGAATCTAAGCTTGTGAAGAAAGAACTTGGATATTCCAGTTCGGAGTCTCTTGTTTGTTGGTAGAGAAAAACCCAGAATTGGAAAGGAGCAATTTCATATTCCATTTCCCCAACTCTTGTTTGTTGGTAGAGATAAACCCAGAAATGGAGAGGGATAATTTCATATCCCAACTCCTGGTCTCTTGTTTGTTGGTAGAGATAAACCTAGCATCGGAGAGGAATAATCTTATATTCTGACTCCTGGTCTCTTATTTGTTGGTAGAGATAAACCCAGAATTGGAAAGGAATAATTTCTTATTCCATTTCCTCGTCTCTTGTTTGTTGGTAGAGATAAACCCAGAATTGGAGAGGAAGAATTTTATATTCTATCTCCTGATCCAAAGGAAACTCAAAGTGGGATCTCCACTTAGGGAATCCGAATTGGTTTGAATAACCCTAACTATCATAAGGTTTGATTATTTAGTTTGTGGACCTCTAGTTCATGGAATGAATCGAGAGGGGATTTTGGTTGTGGTCCTAACTGTAGGAAGGTTTGACCAGGTGGGGGTTTTGAGATGATCCTAACTGTTTAAAGGTTTGATCACTCGATTTGTGGACCTCTCGTTCATGAAACGAATCGAGAGGGGATTTTGGCTTTGGTCCTAACTGTAGGAAGGTTTGACCAAACGAAGAATAGGAGTAGGGCACAGATAACAACGAGTTTGTTGATTTGTACAAACCACTCAGTGGGAAATTTTGATTTCAAACACAAAAATTTGACAGACCGATGACTTTTAGTTGGTCTGATCGGTGGAGGTTCCATGGCGTGGGGTTACGAATCCTCGAGTCTCCCCTTCCATGATCGTGTTACAAGATTTCGTGAGGAAAGATCAACTGTCATTAAATCTCCTCTCAACAAAATTAGCAAAAACATATTATTCATATGATCATTTTCCATTCATGATAATCAACTGATAACGGATTATCCTGAAATATCCTGTATAGGACTCTCTAGGAACTTTCCGTTTTACATAGGTTATCCTGAATATATTATGGGTAATACTTTTTCAGGAACTTCCCATTTATTGGCATCATTAATTTGTTGCCATCCTGGGTAACCAGGCGATATGCGCCGTTTGAATAGACTGTTTCTATTACAAATGGGCCATCCCATTTAGGTTCAAATTTTCCTTTCTTCTTAGAAGTGAGAATCATGGATCTTCGGACGGCAAGAACCAGATCTCCTTCTTTGAAACTTCGTCGTCGGACCCTTTTATCAAAAGTCCGAGAAATTCTAGCTTGATAAAACTCGATTTGTTGCTGAGCTTCCAAGCGCTTTTCATCTAACATCTCTAACTCCTCGAGACGTTTCTGATGATGTTCTTCCGTCGTCATTCCCGTTGTGAGAGCGATACGAAGAGAAGGAATCTGTACTTCCAGTGGTAGAACGGCTTCACATCCATATGTTAAGGCATATGGGGTCGTTCCGGTGGGTGTACGGACAGTTGTGCGATAAGCCCACAGGGCTTCACCGAGTTTGTCGTCCCAATCTCGTTTATTGGTTTTCACCAATTTTGCTAAGATTTTGATGATAGTCTTGTTAAAAGCTTCGGCCAATCCGTTAGCTGTGGGATTATAAGCGGTCGATGAAACGTCCTTAATCCAGAACTTGCCACAGAACTTGATGAATGCGTTGCTGACAAATTGAGGACCATTATCATGCACTATTCGTCTTGGAACACCATACCGATATATAACATGGTGTTTGATAAATTTGATGACATCATTCGTCTTTACTTCTCTAAGTAGAACTGCTTCTGCCCATTTCGAGAAGTAATCGGTGATTGCCAAAATGAAGCGGTCCCCTTTAACCGAAGGTGGGAAAATAGGACCTATAATATCCATACCCCAAGTTTCGAATGGCCACGACGTCGCCGATGGGTGTAAATACTCGGGAGGCTGGTGCATATAATTTGCATGTAACTGACACACTTCACATCGTCGTGCGTAGTCAACTGCATCCTTTACCATAGTTGGCCAATAATACCCGATTCTTCTAAGTCGATCACAGAGTTTAGGACCGGGCTGATGCGCACCGCATATTCCATTATGCGCCTCTTTGAATGCTTGTTCTGCTTCTTTGTCGGATAAACAACGGAGTAGAAGACCGTCGTACGATCGTCGATACAACATTTGCGCCGTGGCGTTGTAGTAAAATCTCGGCGCTCTTCGCCGAATTGATTCCCTTTCTCTTACATCTTCAGGCAATATACCATGTAGGACGTAGTCGATAATGGGAAAACGCCAATCTCGAACTTCGGGTTCAACTCCTGTTGAGTATGCTTCTTTAACATCCAAGTCATAGATTGGAACGATAAGTTGGTGAGTCCTCACTGTAATCAATTGCTCTGTTTCGGGAGGTTGAGCCAATGATACTGACAATGCCGCCAATGCGTCTGCATACGCGTTTTGGAGATGTGGAACATACTCGATGAAAAATCCTTCAAACGAGTTTGCCATCTCGATGGCTACCTGGTGATATGGAATCAGGTCTTGACTTCTGACTTCATACTCTCCTCTTATTTGATTAACTACCAGTTGAGAATCTCCAAAAGCTTCAAGGTATTCGACCCCCAGCTCTTTGGCAAAGTTGAGTCCAATTATTAACGTATTGTACTCGGCCACATTATTAGAACATGGTCCGGTCAACGAGTATGATCTAGGCAATACATGCTTTTCCAGGGAAACTAAAACGACCCCCACTCCTGAGGAGATTTTAGAACATCCGGGCGCGCTTGCCACATTGGTTGCACGAGAAGCCCCGTCGAAGTACAACTGCCACACTTGTTGATGTGAGGTTGTGTTAACTTCATGAGTTTCATCTGGCAGATCGTCGTATAATTCGACTATATCCTTCGTGGGATTTTCTGCTAGAAGATCGCAAATAGCTCGCTCTTTAACCGATTTTTTTTGCTTAAAGTACAAGTCGTATTGCGATAAGAGTAAGGCCCATCTAGCTAAATGCCAATTCATGGATGCCGGCTGGGTCATGAATACACGGACAGGGTTTATGTTGGAGATGACATAAATCGTCTGCCCCACTAAGTAATGTTGCATTTTCTGGACAGCAAATACCAATGCAAGACATTCCTTCTCAATCATTGGATAACGAGATTCAGCTCCTACCAGTGTGCGACTCAGGTAATATACTGCTTGCTCGTGACCGTTATCATCGTCTTGAGCGAGTAATGCACTTAAAGAATGGCTCGTCGCTTTGACGTAAATCAAAAACGGTTTGCCCGATTTCGGTGCAACGAAAATGGGTGGGTTCGCTAGATATGCTTTAATATCCTCGAACGCCTTTTGGCATGCTTCATCCCAAATGAAGGACACGCCTTTCTTTGCAAGTTTAGAAAACGGTTGACATTTTCCAGATAGGTTTGAGATAAACCGACGGATATATGCCAATCGACCCTGCAATCCTCTGAGTTCTTTAAGATTTCTCGGGGGTTGCAGCTCATTTATCGCCTTCACTTTGTCGGGATCAATATGAATACCTTTTGTGGTGACGACGAATCCGAGAAATTTACCGCTCGACATTCCTAGGAAGGATTTAGTCGGGTTCATCTTTAGCTGATGAGTTCTCATAAGATCGAACATCGTCTTCAAATCTTTAATGTGGTCGTTCTTATCATGACTCTTCACGACCAGGTCATCAACGTAGCATTCGACAGTCTTCCGAAGGTGTTCTTGAAAGATCTTCATCATCGCTCGTTGGTATGTGGCTCCGGCGTTCTTCAGTCCGAACGGCATAACAGTATAACAGAATACACCGAGGGGTGTTCTGAAAGCTATATTTTTTTCATCATCCGGATGCATCTTAATCTGATTATATCCCGAGAATCCATCCATAAATGACATTCTTTCAAACCCGCACATATTGTCAATGATGACGTCTGTAATGGGCAAAGGAAAGTCGTCTTTAGGACAGGCGGTATTCAGATCTCTGTAGTCAATGCAAATTCTGATTTTTCCATTCTTTTTAAGGACTGGAACAATATTAGCCAACCATTCAGGATGTTGTTCTTCTCTGACAAAACCTGAATCGATCAGTTTTTTGACTTCAGCTTCTATTGCCTCCATAATTTATGGACGAAACCGTCTTTGCTGTTGCTTGACAGGTTTAGCGTCTGATTTTATGTTCAGGGTATGCATGGCTACATTTGGATCGAGTCCTGGCATATCTTCGTAGTTCCAAGCGAAAACGTCGATATACTCTCTGATGAGGGCGATTAGTTCCTCTTTCTCATCTGGTGGAAGATCACCGCTGATAAATATAGGTTTCGGATTAACTTCGTCACCCATATTAACTTGGACCACTTTATCCTCAGTAGGAGGTTCTCTTTGTTCGAATCGATCTCCGTACTGGATATTCATGTAATGCATCCAGGGATCTTCCCAAATAGGTAATTGGTCGTCTTCTTCAGTTGTGGAAGGATCAACTGTCGCCATATTTGACATCAGTGCTTTGAATCTCTCTCCGATGCTCGTGTCAGAGTCCCACATTGAAGTATCGGATGAATGCCCGCTTCCATTTATCAATTGGCTAATGATCTGTTGGCAATCTTCGTCCTCAGATGACGAAGCATAACCTAGACCTCTATTATGACTATAATGATTATCTGGTTTTCCTTTTGGTACATAAGTAGAACGGGGTGGCACCCTAACTCCTTGACCAAAATGAAGACCTTCACCAAGCGAAAGGTCATAGCCTTGTCTCTCCATGTAATCATTAGCTTGCCAACTATACCGAGAGAAATGCCATCCAGGCTTTTCACCATCTGAATTGCTGTCCAAGAAAAGATCAGGAGCTGGGGATGGATCCCCTTTCCCAAAGATTACTTCTTTTTCACCTCCTGTCTTCGCAGGTATAATTAGCGTTGTCCCGTCTGAATTTTGCAAATACTTCATCGCCATGCAAGACGAGCGAAGTGGCATATGTAGATTAGGATTATCATACAATTCCTGCATAACATTATCAAGACAAGGCGAATACTCTAAATCATTCTTTATTATTTCATCGGCAAGTTGTCAGTTACAACTTTCGTCCGACGATTCATCACCGTTAAGATCGATTACAAGAGGTTCAATGTCATTTATTACAAGACCTTCACTATAATCGAGCCCAGCTTCGGTATCAGCTTCTTCTTCACTGTCCGTGCCATGGGCCGATGGTTCAGTATCGGACTCAACACCATAAAGAAGGGAGTCAGTAAAATAATTTTCTAACCCCTTGAATGGTTGCTTATCCGCGACCACCGTCTTGACCTCCTCGTTAGTGTCGACATACTTCAAACACTGATGGAGGGTAGAAGGAACTATAAGATTACCGTGGATCCATGGGCGACCCAACAGTAAATTATAGGAAGTCTCTACATCGATCACATAGCAGGTGACTTCAGACTTTAAATCCCCGAGTTGACACTTCACCCTGATTTTTCCCAACGGTCTTGATCCACTAGTGTTGAACCCATAGATGACCGTTCCTGTGGAGGCTAACTTGCTGGCGGGAATTCCGAGGTGGTACATCAAACGAAGTGGCATGATGCTTACAGCGGAACCCGGATCAACTTGAATCCGGTTGACCATGCTCGAACCGATGTATCCAGTAAAATACAGTGGTCTATCATGCTTTGAATTCCTGACTTGCATATCTTCTTTTGTGAAAGCGATGTAAGGGAATTTAGTGGCTGCCAGATTACAATGTTGCACCGACGACTCTGGCTTTTCAGGAGTTGGTTTGATCTGAATGAGGAATACCTCAGAATCAGCCAAGGCTTCTTGTAAAGCTTCCCTGGTTTCTTTCGAAAGACGAAGCAACTCGTATAGCGTGATCCTTGCTGGGATGTTAGCTAATTGAGTCATAACGTCGAAACGGAATGGATTATTTGAACTTTCCGGTTTGTCTCGTCCAATAGGTTTGTTGAAACGAGACTACTTCGGAAGTTGAACCTCTTTGTGCTGAGGCTCCTTCTCCTTCTGCTTAACCATTTTTTGAGGTTTCTCGGCTGCTACAGGAGGAGTCGCAACTACCCCCAATTCTGAAAGGGTTTTAGCATTTGGATTAGAAGTTTCCGGATATTGGTAATGGTATTCATTTCCACCCCTTGTAGCGAAAACTTCCTGTTCTTCATCAGAAAGTGGCAGAGCTGCTATTTCCTCGTCGTCTTTCTCCGGAATCGCTAAGGCTCCGTAACAAGACTTCTGCTTTCCTTTGCCTTTCAATTTCTTCTTCGACGTGGATGTCGTCCACTGTTCATCTTCAAGCAAATCAGGATGAACCCAAAGGATTTCGCCGTTAGGGGCCGTGTGTGATACTAGCCCTTTTTGGCGTTGTCCATGAGGATCATCGTTGATGGTTTGCATTTTCACTTCTGACACTGGCTCAGCTTGAAACCAGGATAAGGGAACTGATCCGAAGCTAATGGAGACCGCGTTTGCACCCACCTTCTTCTCCTTTGGCTTCGGTGTCACAATACCAACATCGATTAAGGTCTGTATTTTGTCCTTCAAGACATAACACGCCTTAGTGGGATGGTGGACCCTTCTGTGATATGCATAGTATTTCGGGTCATTAACCTTCTTTGCTTCTTCTTGGTTTGTGACCGGTGGAAGCTTAATCTTGTTGTTATCCAGCAGGTATTTGAAGATGACCGGCACTTCATCATCTTTGAATGAATACTCCTTCGGGAATCTGGGCTCAGAGGGTTTAAACTGCTTCTGAGGCTGTTGATTCTGATTTGGTGCCAGCTGGAATGACGATTGCTGCGGCTGTTGTTGAGGAGGCTGTTGTGATGTCTGATGTGCGTCGACAGCTGCTCCCGACCCTCTTCCTCTGCCTCGAGGATTGAAGTTTTGTTTCTGATTTTGATTGTTAGCTGGTGGCTGACCTCTCTCTAAATTCCTCCTCTTGAGAAACCGTTCGGCTTGCTCACCTCTAACCTTCAACTCCTTCCAAGTTTTAGAAGGTACAACCCCCATTATCTCCAGCACATCCAAAGACAAGTTGTTATGGCATGTCTGTAAGATAAATTCCTCTGTGAGTGGATCTCGGCAGTTCACCGCCTTGTTTAGGAACCGTTTGACAAAGACGTCAACTGATTCCCCATTCTTCTGCTTCTCATCCAACAACGAGCCAATGGAGACCTCTGTATCGTCGTCGAAAAAGTTGGTGAGAAACAATTCTTCCATATCTCCCCAGCTATTGATGCTTCCGGGTTTCAGGCGTCGGTACCAATCGAAGGCAGACCCACGGAGGGTTCCTACGAATGACCGAACCATCAGGGCTTCATTTCCTGATATTGCGCCGAGATGTGACTTGAAATAAATCAAGTGCTGAGTTGGTGAACCCCTGCCATCAAAAGGAGTAAAGTTAATCAAGTTAAATTTTAGGGGATAAGGAATCAAATCCCACTCCCTCGGATACGGGTATGGAATTCCCGTTTTCTTCACTTCTTGAGCCGTCATCAAGGCGTTGACTTTACTCTCAAGATCCTGTATCTTCTTGTCTTCCTCTTCAGTCTTCTTCAGATGAACTTGAAGAGTTGATTTAGCTGGACCGCTTCCAGGATCGTCTTTATCTGGAGGGGGATCATCAAAGATAGTCTCGTCTTCTTTGTCATCATCCTCAGCTATATGTACAGGTTTGACATGGCGTTTACTGGATTCTGCCTTCTGGCTTGATTCCGGTTGGTGCTGTTGAGCCTGCAAGTCTCGTACCTGCTGCATTGTCAACTCCATTTCCGTTTTGATTTCGGCTCTGATTTCTTCGCGTTGTTTGGCTAACGCTTCTTGCAGTATCTGAGCCAATTGGTCTGGCGTGATCGCGAATGATTCCCTCGCTTGCCCAACACTGGACGCAGTACCGTCTGAAGCGATAGCAGAGCAGGTATCTGATAATTCTTCTTCTGATGATAAGCCTTCATGCATCCTTTTATAATCTCGGCGTCGGTTAGCCCTCCGTTGTAACCGCTCCATTCTTTGAGAAAGACCCCGCTCAACTCTCCCTTCTGAAGAGAAATCAGGGTCCGGGTTGACTAACTGTTGTTTTCCTCTGCCGGTCATGTTAATGGTGACCTCAGGGAATTCACCCTACCGTCTTGCAGGCTTTCTCTGATTGAAACGTCTCACTTTGGGATTTGACGTTTCAGTTGAAAGTCTTTGGAATACGGAAACTCGTTTTGGGGTTTGTGAGCAACCGCATTCCGTCAACACTGCCTTGATGAGTCTCTCGCATGCGCAATGCGATTCATCTTCTCGGACAATCCTTTTTCTTGATTTATTGTTCTGATAGTACAGCTCATCACTACCGTGATTTGAGCAACCTATCTTTGGCTTGCGAACCTTGTTAACATGCACAGAACGACCAGTTGTCGCTTCTGGACGATCCAAGGTTATATTTCTAAATACACCCCCCTTGTGGGTGTGGAGTCTCCACAGGTCCTAGACGATCATAAATTGGTATTCTCTTGTCTTGAACCGGATTAATTCTGACAGGTGGGTGTTTGCGACCCCCTGTGTAGGAAACCACCAAGGGTTTGCTTGCTGGGCTTGGAATTTCTTTCATTGGGGCTTTGCCTCGCTCGTCAGCCAAAGGACCGAGGCGATCCGCCATGGTAATCTTGAATTTGGACAAATCTGGGCTAACCCAGGGTCTCACTGGTGATGAAGCAGACGCTGTTGTAGTAGAAGGACCAGGATTTGGTATAGGTAGAACTGCAGACGTAGTCTGGTGACAACGATGAGCATCACGACTACGTGAAGTGCCGCGGCAGTCAGAGCTGTCGCGGTTGAGCAGATTGCCGCGGCAGCCGTGACTGCCGCGGTCGAAGACATTGCCGCGGCAGTTTGTGCTGCCGCGGTTACAGGATGTATTGTTTTGTGCTTTTTGGGTATTTTCAGTCTTGGGAACCCAAATTTTACAGTTTTTTGGTGTTTTTTCATACACCATTTCCTTCTTGTTCTTCTGAGCTTGTTGACGAAGTGCACGGGCACGAGCGGCTTTTACCTTACGCCGTTGAATTCGTTCTTTCAGGGTTGAACGAGCCCTTTTGACTAGGGTCCATTCTTCCGTTGTAAGCTTTGCAGAAATATGATTATCCTGCCGCTGAGGCAACTGAACCATCCTCTGATTCCTTGACTTTAGGTCCGCATAATAGTGGACCCCGTCAGTTTGTTGCATGGCTTTAGCCAGTTGTTGAGCACGTCGTTGGCGCTGTCTTTGACGAGCTCTCTTCGTCAACACCGGTGAATTATCCATCAGCGACTCCTTAACGGGTATGGAGTCTTTTGGAGCAGAGACGTCGTGGGTAACCTCCTTAACAGTAATAGGATAAGAATCTTTACCTGCGACCTTCGTAGAGACTGTAGATTTGCAAACTTTCTTAGGAGAAGAAATCTTCCTGCACCTGCGGGATGAGGAGGATTTTGAGGATGAGGACGACAAGTATTCCTCGAATTTGGCTTGATCGAATTCGTATTCGATCTCTTCAGTGACGATAATCTTTATCGGCTGCGACACGGCGGCCTCGGCAGCGAGGCCGCTGGCTCCTACTGTGGTCGCCAGTTTGTTTTCAGCAAAAGTTGTTTCCATCATAGATTCCATTAATCTTCTTTCGATTACAGAAAATTACAATGAAAATAAGAAAAATTACAACTCTTGAAGAAAATAACACAGAATTCGTTTATCGAACACTGTTTTGTGGGACTTTGCCTGTGCCGGGAGTGCTTTGGCTCGTTGACCACCGATTCGAAGATCGTGAGGTTGTATTGAGATCCTTCCTTCGTTTATCGAAGTAGGGATTTGAAGCGAGTATCTTATCGATGTAAGATATTCACTCTTCCAAAGATCAAGTCTGAACTAGATCTCTAGGAATCACCGAATGATGCTTGTCAAGGGGTGAAAATTCTCTCTTTCTTCCTCCAAATTTCCAAAAGCTCCAGTCTCTTCTGCTCTAATCTGCTCTCTGTCCTTTACTTCGTGTATGGGAGGGTATTTATAGGGGTAGAAGTGTACCATAGCGAACATGGGGTGAAATAACTGCCCAAGTAGTTACTCTTTGGCCGCTGCAGTCTACACTGCCGCGGCTATTGGCGCGGCAGTATAGGCTGCCGCGGCTGAAGAGGCAGTTACCAGCACGTTCCATCGTGCTTGAAACCGCTCTCCCACAATCTTTAACCACTTTTTTACGTGGTTTAACTGCTTTTCCACGTCAGTACACGTTCTATTTCTGATGTGTCGCCACGTGGACTTCAGAAACCATTGTAAAACTGCCTTGTAACCGCCACGGCACTCCTTTAGAATAGCCGCGACACCCTAAGTCGCAGCGCTTACACCACGACACTGCATGCTGCCGCGCCTTAGCCGCGGCACCATGGGTTGCCGCGCCTTATCCGCGACACTCTGTCCTGCCGCGCCAACCTATGTTGTTTGATGATATGTAAATTGTTCTTCTATGTTGCTTTGATTGGTATTTGGATGTCTGTAAGTATTTTTGACGCCTACACTGGAATGGCCACCGCCAAGTGGCCCGCATGCTCACTGGCTACCGCCAAGTGGCCCACACGCTCATCGGCCACTAGAATGGTAAACCAAGTTGTCTGTGCGCTCACCAGCCACCTCCATGTGGTCCACGCACTCACCGGCCACCGCTAAGTGGCCCGCGTGCTCACCGACCACCATCAAGTGGCCCGCATGCTTATCAACCATCGAAATAGCAAACCAAATGGCCTGTGTGCTCACCGGCCACCTTCATGTGGTCTGCCCACTCATCGGTCAGTTCCAAGTGGCCTGCGTGCTCACCGACCAGCTCCAAGTGCCCTGCACGCTCATCGGCCAGCTCCAAGTGGCCCGCGTACTCACCGGCCAGTTCTAAGTGGCCTGCATGCTCATCGGCTAGCTCCAAGTAACCCACATGCTCACCGGCTACCTCCAAGTGGCCCGCACGCTTATTGGCCAGCTCCAAGTGGCCCGCGTGTTCACCGGCCAGCTCCAAGTAGCCAACACGCTCACCGGCCACCTCCAAGTTAACGAAACGCATGAAGCAAATCAGTGAAGCGTACAAGTTAACAAAATAATGGAATGCGCGTAAAGGACGAAACAAGCCTAAACCGAACAAACTGGAAAAAGCCCCTAGCGGCCGAGTCGCGTCAAAACAACTCGGCCAAAGCCAGTGGCTCAGCTCAAGGCCGAGCCACCAAATGGTGGCTCACGTAGGTTTGAGCCGAAACGTGATTTTGACAATTTTAAGTGGTTTTTTTGGGATTTATGTGTTTCAGAGGTTCCTAATTGACTTGATATCATCTCTACACATGGTTAGGCCATTGTCAACAGTGGATATGGCCAAATCCTTTGTTCTTATCTAAATACCCTACATCCGAAGCCTTATAAATACGAGCCTAGGGTCTTCTTTCACAGGGGGCAAGTTATAATCAAAGAGGGCGAGGTGTTGTCAAATTGCATAGCCAAGAGCCATAAATTTTAGAGAGGGTTGGCAAGATCTTAGCGATTTCCTGTGCATAAAGAGTGGATTTCAAGAGATCTGAGACCCGTACCCCCTTTCATCTGGATCAAACATGATTTTAATCTCGAGAAGAGTCGTAATCTTGCTTGGTCGAGATTATCACTTTTGTGGTTACTTCCTTTATGAAGTAAGAGCTTTGAACAAGTTTTCTGTCAACCGGATCTGATTCGCGATGGTCCACGGACTAATACGTCCTCGACACAGGCAAAGTCCCCACATAAGCAACAGGAGATAAACTGATGTTGTGTGTTGTTTGAAGGAATTATAATCTTTATATTTTTATTGTGTAAGAAGATCTTATAAAAAGATCAACTTTTTATTTATTTGAGTTTATTGTAACGACTAAAGTTGTAATAGATTCGATGATAATGAAAACAGTAATTTCTGACCCAAACAGCACCGATCGGTGTACGAACTATGGTTCGATACACCCATAAGCTTTCACCTAGCTTCTCATCCCAGTCGTGCTTGCTATTGGGGGGGCAGCTTGGTCAAGATCTTGATGATTGTCTTGCTGAAAGCCTCGGCTAATTTGTTTGCTGAGGGATTATAAACCGTGGATGCCAGGTTCTGTATTCTGAACTTATCACAGAACTGAGTGAAGGCATGACTCACGAATTGTGATCCATTATCATGAATGATGCACCTCGAAACACCGTATTGGTAGATAACACGATGTTTGATGAACTTGATCACATCGTTGGTCTTGACTTCTCTTAAGGGGATGGCTTCGGCCCACTTGGAGAAGTAGTCGGTCATCGCAAGGATGAAGCGATGACCCTTAGCTAATGGAGGAGATATTGATCTGATGACATCCATCCCCCACGTTTTAAACGGCCACGAAGTCGCTGTCGGTTGTAGGTCTTTGGGTGGTTTGTGTATGTAATTGGCATGGATTAGACACGCGTGGCAGCTATTGGCATAAGCGATAGCGTCATTGACCATTTTAGGTCAATAGTAACCAATTCTTCACAAGCGGTCCCAGAGCTTTGGTTCGGAATAGTGAGCTTTATAGGTATAATCGTGGGCCTCCCGTAGGGCTTTCTGTGCTTTTGTCGTAGAGAGACTATCGTATGATCTACGATACAATGTCTCTGTGGTTGCATCGTAGTAGAATCTCGATGCACGTCTGCGAACAGAATCTCGTTTCTTGACATCTTTAGGTAGTATATCGTACAAGACATAGTCAATGATTGGAAAGTGCCAATCTCTCAATTCGGATTGGCCTAAAATTTAGTGAGTTGCGTTCACCTCCAGAGCATACTCCGATTGGTAGAGTTGTCGGCTTGCGATGGTGACGTGTTGGCTTGTCCCCAGCAGCTGGGCTAGGTTAGCCACTAATGACGCTAATGCATCTACATGCGTGTTCTTGGAACGGAGCACGTGCTCAATGTGGAAGCTGTCGAACGGTTCGGCTAGCTTGATGGCCGCTTGGTGACATGGGATTAATTCATTATTTTAGACTTCGTATTCCCCCGTCATCTGTCTAACGATGAGCTGAGAGTCACCGTAGACTTCAAGGTGCTTCACCACCAACTCCTTGGTGAAGTCGAGTCCGATGAGCAGTGCATTGTACTCAGCCGCATTATTGGTACATGTCTCAGTTAGTGAGAAAGCTCAGGGTAATACATGGTTTTGAATAGAAACCAAGACCACCCCTACACCTGCAACGATAGACCTACTAGTATTCACGTGAGAGGCACCGTCAAAGTATAGTCGCCAGGCTTCTTCTTGTGAGGTTGCATTGACCTCGTGGGTTTTGTCCGGCATGTCTTCAAACAAGTCAGTCTTCGACTCAAGCGGGTGACTGGTCATGAGATCGCAGATTGCTTGTCCTTTGATAGACTTCTACGGCATAAAGTGGATGTCGTATTGAGGCAGCAAGAGTGTCCATCGCGCTAGGCACCAGTTCAAGGACCCGGGCTGCATCATAAAGACTCGGATGTGATTCATCCGGGAGATGACATGAATGGTTTGACCAACCAAGTAGTATCATATTTTCTGAATTACGAACACTAGGGCCAGACATTTCTTTTTGACCATAGGGTATCGCCGCTCGGCTCCCTACAAGGTCCTATTCAGGTAATAGATACCTTGCTCATGGCCGACATAATCATTTCATGCTAAGAGGGCGCTGGGAAAATGCTCCATTGCTCTCACATAGATCAGGAAGGGTTTCCTCGAGACGAGAACTGCCAAGACAGGTAGATTTGAGAGATAACTCTTGATATCCTCGAAAGCTTGTTAGCAATGCTCGTCCTACATGAAAGAAACATCTTTCTTCATTAACTTGGAGAAGGGTTGGCATTTACCTGACAGATTTGCGATGAATCTTCGGATGTAGGCTAAGCGTCCTTGTAGTCCTCTTAATTCCTTAAGATTCCTGGGCAGTTGGAGCTCTTGGATAGCTTGCACCTTATCTGGATCGATGTGGATCCCCTTCATTGTGGCGACGGATCCGAGAAATTTTCCACTCGTCATGCCTAAGAATGACTTCGTGGGGTTCATCTTCAGTTGATGGGACCGCATGAGGTCGAATATGGATCTTAGGTCTTGAAGGTGATCATCTTTATTATGACTCTTCACGATCAGGTCATCCACATAGCATTCGACTATCTTCCATAGATGATCATAGAAGATAGTGCTCATGGCGCATTGATAGGTTGCGCCGGTATTCTTAAGTCCGAAGGGCATGACTGTGTAACAGTACACCCTCATCGGAGTCCTGAATCTCATCCTTAGGGTGCATCTTGAGCTGATTATACCGTGAGAATCTATCCATGAAGGACATCCTCTTAAAACCACAGACGTTGCCGATGATGACATCCGTGACGGGCAAAGGAAATTGGTCTTTGGGACATGCATCATTGAGGTCTCTGAAGTTGATACAGATACGGATCTTGCCATTCTTCTTCAGGACAAGAACAATGTTAGACACCCAATCGGGGTGTTGCTCCTCTCTGATGAAGCCTGACTCGATCAGCTTCTTCACTTTGGTTTCGATCGCCTCTATGATTTATGGACGAAACCGTCTGTGCTGTTGTTTGACGGGCTTGGCGTCTGAGCCGATGTTGAGACGATGCATGGCGATCTGAGGATCAAGGCCGAGCATGTCCTCATAATTCCATGCGAAGATATCAATATACTCTCGGATGAGGGATATGAGGTCTTCCTTCTCCTGGGGAGGTAAGCTGTCGCTAATGAATATGGGTTTGGGTTTTGCCTCATCTCCCATATTAATCTAAAGGATTTTGTCCTCCATGGGTGGTTCGCACTGTTCAAAATGACCACTCTATTGGGCATTGACATGACGATCCCACGCTTCATCGTAAAGCGAGATCTGTTCATCTTCTTGGATTTCAACGATATCGATCGTAGCCATGTTGACCGTGAAGTCTCGAAACAGGGCCCCGATGCTGACATCTGAATCCTAAGTTGAGGATGTTGACGATTGATCATCTGAGCGAGTATCATCGGATATTCTGTTAAAATTGCTGTACAACTCCGAGGAGGAGGAGGAGTAACCTAACCCTCTTTGATTTTTGCCATACTAATTGTCAGGCTTTCCTTCGGGTACATAGGCATGTCGGAGAGGTATCTTCCGGCCTTTGTCATACTTCAAACCTTCTTTGCGGATGAAGTCATAACCCATCCTCTCCATCATATGTTTTGTGACGTGGTTGTAACATAAGAATTGAGGAGCGGGTTCATCTTCGTTTGACTCATCCCACAATGTACGTATGGGGTGGTCTATCCTTCCGAAGATAATTTCTTGCTGAGAAATATTTTGGGCGGGTATGAAAAAAACTGCTTGCAAGGACTTGATCATTTGTCGGTTTGTGACGAACGACGAGTATACAGGCAAGTGTAGAGAAGAGTCATTGTACACCATTGAGATCGAGTTGTTGAACTCATCATCAACAAATTCCGAACCAGACGAAAAGTAAGCAAATGTGAGTCCTTCATTCGAGATGAGCCTGTGTGCTTCATCAGCGTTGGCTACAATAGGGATTTTGTAGCCGATTACAATGGGCTAGATGTTGTTGAATACAAGACGCTCATTGCTTTCAGACTAATTGTCGGCTTCATTGCCACTACTAGGTTCTTCCACCAGGGACTTGTCACCCGGCTTCATTGCTTTCGGACTCATTGTCGGCTTCATTGCCACTAAGAGTGGGATCTCTCACAAGTCCAAGTGGTTACTTCAAGATAACCTCTTCTTGAAAAGACCCATTAAGAAAAGCTGATTTCACGTCTATCTTATGAATGCTACAATACTTCTATACATCCAAGACAATTATTAGTCTAATAGTTTTAATTATAGCAACGGGGAAAAATACCTCTTGTAATCATAACCAGGCGTTTGCTCGTACCCTTTCGCCACTAATTTTGCTTTATGCCATTCAACTTCACTGTTCGCCCTAATCTTTATCTTGAAAACTCATTTCATGTCGATAGCTTTATGTCCTTACGGGATATTAGTATGTTACCATGTGTTGTTGTTCTCAATTCCCGTTACCTCTTTTTTTATTGCATGAATACACTTAGAATCTTGAATAGTCTCTTCAAACATAACTGGCTCGCAATCTATGAATATTGCAAAGTATACTATATCTCCATCTACATTAGCATCATCATATGGGGTAACTTCATAATCCCTCAAGAGAACTGATGGTTGGCGATTTCTTCTTGGTCTTTTAACTTTTATTATAACTTGTGGCGCTGAAGCTTCTGGAGCATTAGCTGGTGGTGCTTCTTTAGTTGTAATAGAGACACCATTTTTACGAATATCAAGGAGAGTACGCGTGAATTATTGTTTTTCTAGATCCCAATTCCAAGCTTGTTTTTCAGTGAACACAACATCTCTACTCACAATCATTTTTTTGTAATATGGTTGTAGAGATTATAGCCTCTGCGGCCTTGTAGCCAATAAAAACTATCTTCTCACCTCTGTCATCAAGTTTTTTTTCTTCTTTCTAATAAACATAAGCATAACCAATGGAGCAGAACACTTTGAGCAGCTCTACACTTGGCTTATAACTAGTCTAAGCCTCTTCAGGAGTGAGATTATCTATGCTCTTTACCAGTGATTTCTTCAATAAATAAATGGGGAATGAGATAGCTTCACCCCGGAAAGAATTCGACATATCTTTGGCTCTTAGCATGCTTCTCGCTAAGTCAAGTATGGTCTTCTTTTCTCTTTCAACAATGCCATTATGTTGAGTCGTGTAGGAAAAAGTGACATCACGCTTTATTTCTTATTTTGCACAATGCTTATTGAACTCATTAGAAGTATATTCACCCCCATCATCTATTCATAACACTTTGATAAAGTGATCGCTTTGCTTCTCAATAGGGCTTTTGTAAAGCTCTTGAAACAATTAAAAATTTTAGAAGTTAGACCCCCCAAATCTTCATATTTGTTTGTAAGGTTTTATTCAAAACAATTTAATAGATTTGGGGTCCTATTTAAAACAACTTAATGGTTCTTCTTCTTCTTTTTTTTGGTGTGGTGGGGTGAGGCAGGGAGTCCAATTTAGAAGTATTAAAATTTAGGGGTCTACTATAGAAATAACAAAAAGTTGGGGTTCTAATATGACAAAACCCTATCATTCATCGGTTATGCCCATTTAGCTATTTTCTTCTGTGTTTTAATATATTGGCAGAATTCGATGCTAGGGTTAGTGCTTGCGACTCAGCATTTTGGGAACCCTTTGACTGCAGTCCCTTGTGCTGTTTCAAGCATTTGTCACTCAGTCTATGGCAGAGCTTTGGCTGGAGTATGGCGACGCATGCCAACGACGGACGAGTGAAGATTTTGCTTGAGCTTATAAGAGAGAACATTCAGTTGCCAGGATATTCTAATTATTTCGGTTCTGATATCAAATGAGTTGAGACTTGAGAGTTCTGACATTGGGCATCACGGCCATTTCTTGTATGAATTTGAACGGGTTTTACAGCTATAAATGTAAAGGGTATTCTCTATACTCAAATGAGTTTGTCTACTTGTGAGATGTTTGAGATCAAAGGAACTGTAACTTTGGTATTCTTGGGGCTTTCTGCACTCTCTTTGTTCCATAGTATCACTTTGGATAATTACGTATGTTTACCTTGTCTTGTGCTCTCAGAGTTGATTTTATTTAGTTGTAGTGTATCATTTTCAACCGTTCCGCACATACACGCCCC
>BQKN01000075.1:272313-300829 GCA_022839385.1 Asparagus kiusianus | reverse complement strand
TGTCGAAAATAGAAAAGAGAGAGTTGGGGGCTGGGGGATTACGAAGGAAAAGAAAAAACTTAGGGTCTCCTCTCTTTTTGTTATTGGGTGGGAGAATATTGTTAGGGATTTAGATGTGGCGGTTCTTTGAGCTCTATACAATTCTTTGTACATTAAATTCTTTAGTTGGCCAACTTGACCTCTCCTCTCCTCCCATGCAGATGTAGGTCACTGAATCGAACCATGTAAAAACATAGTGTCTTGTGGTGTTTGTCTTTATTTCAATTTTCAGCCAAGTGTTATTTATCTTTTATTGATTCAATCCTAATATTTTTGTTGTGCCCCACATTCAAATTCTTTGTGCCGCCTCTCTTCTGAATCAGTATTCCCCTCTCTTCTTTTCTTTTTCTCCTCAAAGCATCAATTTGATAAGGTTTTGGATAGTGCTGAAAATGGTGAGAAGTTCGATGCTAGAGCGCCGAAAAAGAGGAGGGACATAATAATCAGTGTGTATCATTAATGTTGATACTCAACCATGTATCTTCGTGTGTGTGCGTGTGTAATGAAGTTAGTTACATTCCATTTGTATTTTAACTTTATATATGAGAAGAAAAAGCCATCTAGTTGAGGTAAGGATAAAGATGCTAAAAACATTATGTAACCCCATGCCTATGCAGACATGCATGTACACATGCATACATAGTTTCAATGTTGAAAATAACGATAACGCATAACGCAACGCTCTACCCCTTGTTAAGGGTTAAAGAAGAAAAGGCAAAAAAACATAACTCATAATGCAGGTTATTTTGTTTATTATTATTTACATATTCTATAAATACAAAACTATTCATGATGACCTTAATAATTAGAATCATCAAAATTTTCAAACATAACATACAATTAGGAATGATATATTTCCTTACTGTTTAATTTTAAAAATATAGAAATGCTCATAGTAGTTTTAAGCATTAGGATCAAAATATCAATACAAATCATTTTATTAAAAAATACTTAATTTAATACAGGCTATATAGATTATTAGGAAGTATCACAATCGAATATTCAAAAATATACTTGAAAATCTAGAAGTCGTTCATAATCACATTTGATTTAATATTCATAATTTCACAATCACACGATGATGTCACCAAAACAAGATACGAAGGTTTGAACAAACAATTCAAAAGTAGTAGATTCTTGCAAAGTTATACAAGCTACCCAAGTTGGGACTTCCACCACATAACATCATCAGCCATGCGTGGTAGGAGCAAGGCAAATAACCTCTTCAAAGTCGGTGCACAAGGATATTAACTTATGGTGTTAAAAAATGACTCTCACAGAAACTAGTGTAGAAAATTATGTTAGCGGGAAGCTTAATAAATTGATAACACAGAACCTAGTGTAGAAAATTATGTTAGCGGGAAGCTTAAGAAAGTCAAAATGCTTTCCCACAGCGAAAAAAGTGAAAGAAGCATTTCATGGTAACTATTTGTATACAAGGTCAAGCACACATGAACCCAGGAGTTTGAAAATCAACAAGAAAAGGAAGTGTAGGCAAGGTGAAGCCATGTTGTCAAGGTAACTACTTGCATTCATAAACTGAGGATCATACAATTACAAGGTGAAGCCAGATTGTCAAGGTAACTAGTTGTCTAGTTATCTTCATATCTCTGACGAGAAATTTCTTGTGTATGGAACGAACATTCATAATCATCATATGCCAATAAACACTTTTCAAGAGTTTTGTCTTAACATTTTAGGGACTATTGTATCAATGTGTCTGCCTAGCAGTTCAAGTGTCATAGGGGTGGGTGGGTGGGTGGGTGGGTGTGTATATATATATATTTTTTGAACCCTATACTTTCAAAATGTGAATTGTTGACAAATTAGAATTGGGACGATTTTCAAGTGCTAATTTTAGCAAACCCTAGCCTCCCAAAAGGTTAAACTCAAAAAAACCCTAGGCCACATTACATCAAGCGTCCTAAATTGCAAGATGGACAAGTAAGCAAGAGATAAAATGGTAACCCTAATCAAAATCAAAATTTTCAAAACAAAACTAATCAGAAAGATAGCTTTATTTGAAAAAACCAAACAAAAACTAAGAAAAGGATACATCACGTAGACGCCATGAGCGAAAGCACCAGCCAAAACTCCATAGAACAATCGATCCCTAACCACAGGGTTATGCCTCATAGTAATTCGAACTAAAGAAAATCACAAAATTTAACGGATTAATTTGCAAAAATCACTTTATTTTGTAAATAAAAAAACTGTATTTTTAAGAAAACATACTTAAGGGAAGAACTGGAGCGTAGATTAGGGGAATTAGGTATATTATTGGGGATTTTCTCTGCGGCTGCTTCCTCAGCGCTGTTCTCCTGCAAAATGGGGCAAATTGAAAAAGAAAAGATTTTTTTGGGATTTGTTTGCAAAAAACTGAAATGACGGGAAAAGAAAATTACTCGGCATCGGAGGAATCTGAAGAAGATGCCATCGTGAGCATCCGCAGCCCTCGGACGAACGTAGAGAAGAAAAGAAATTACTTTCTCGTGGAGAGATCGGTTGCTCCTCCCTCCACCCCCTGAAGGGTATTTTAGTCATTTCTCTATGATTAATTTGTGGGTTCTGTTGGGTTTGTGGGCTTTAGCCTATTTATTTAGTTATCTTGTATTGGACCGGGTATTGTTCGGTATAGATGCAGATCCAACCTCGGATAGCTTTGTTTTGTATATACAAGTGCACGCCCACATAGACTAGCGAGGAAAGAAAGAAGGTGACACGAAATTCTTTTGCGTTGAAAGTATTTTGAGGGCCTCCTACGAGCTGGGGTATAAATAATAATTTCGATAATGATCTTTCAAATCTTATGAGAGAGAGCGCCTCTGAGGATCAATGAAATGAATGTATTAATTAAAATGAACCCTTAAAAAATATTGGCTTCAATTTGTCTCCACCCCTATTCCCAAGTATGGATGCGATCAAATGGTTTATGTAAGTTACAGACATAGACAATAACCAGACATAGCTGAATATTACTGAAGTTCGACCAGAATATAGCAAGCCAGCAAAACGCATGGAGCCCTGTAAGTACATATTCGATATATAATTTCGTTTCGATACACATCAAATTATCTTGGACAATTTAACATGAATCAATATACATTACATATCAATGACGTAGACAATGATATTTGATCAAATACAAATACAAAATAACATTTGGATCCCATCATCTGTATCTCATTTACATGCATAGCCAAACACTTCCATGCATAAAAAGGTAGGTAATCATAAGGAAGCCAAGAAAAACATATATTTATATCCATAATTTAGGTGCCAGAGGAAATAAAGCCCAATAACTAAGGCGAAAAAAAATACAAATAGCAACTCATTGTGATTTTTTTTTTCTCTCTCTCTCAAAGAATTTTTCAATCAAGAAAGAAAAATGAGGAATGCATAACCAGAAGTAAAATAATAACAACTGAAACTGTCACTTCAAAGAGCATGAAGTGCCCCGAGTCCGAAGTTCGAATAACAGCAATTCAGTAGCCTAGCAAACGTATAGCCATTTGTTATTGGGTAAATTTCACGAGTACCCATTTTCTTTTCTGATAATAAAAATTGAAACATTCTTGAAAACTCAAGCAATTAGGGCGCAATGATGCCAGAGCTCATGTTCACCGGTTCCTGCAGTTTACTTGCTCTCAATATCATACTGATCGCTTCTGGGAGTGTGTTAAGGATAAGAAAATTTTGGATTAATAATGTTTCTATCATAACACTAACACGAATATCATGCAAAAGTAAAAGAGAAAGTAATGATACATATTGGTTGAACTTGCTAAACTGGCTGGAACAATGCAAAAAAGAAAATTAAAATTCAGAAATAGCACATGGAAATCTCTACTGCTGAAATACCAGAATTTTACCAGATTAGACAACACCGAAAAACTTTTACTTATTTTGTCTGTGTCAATAGAGGTAAAAAGGAGAGCGAATTGGATCTACTGTTGCCTCAATTCTTTTAGGCCAAAGCGTAACTTTCTTCAACCCACTAAGTTTCACCCAGAAACCTCCTTAAAGAACCTAACCTCTGATCATCCAAGCTAAGTTCATTATCATAATAACTTTGGTTGCAATGTGCTCCACTCAGACTAGACAAAATTTTGTAGCTTTTTTTTTCTTTTCCTTTTTCTTTTTAAGAAAAAGAATGGATCTGATACAGATCCGAACCACCTACATTCATAAAACTTGATGTTACAAACAAATACATACCATTCCCAACCATAAGATGGTAGCTATCTCAAGTCTGATATGATTTACATCACCAAGTAACAAACCACAACCAATATTACTTGTAGCTTATTTTATATAGGAGATAGGAAATGAGTGCTAAAGAGCAGCACCATGAACGGGACAAAAGCTTTCCTTTTGCTTTGGCGGTGAACCTCTGCTGTTGATCACGGGATAAGAGCTTGTGCTCTTCGATATGGCTGTAGGATGTATCAGTG
The DNA here is from genome assembly GCA_022839385.1 of Asparagus kiusianus. Taxonomy (NCBI): domain Eukaryota; kingdom Viridiplantae; phylum Streptophyta; class Magnoliopsida; order Asparagales; family Asparagaceae; genus Asparagus; species Asparagus kiusianus. The sequence goes on along the minus strand of BQKN01000075.1, from coordinate 296,336 downwards.
CGATTTTGCTGCTGTCTTAAACAAGTGTATGGTTTTGCATGATATTATTATTTATGTTCATATCCATATGAGTATCACCAGATGAGGATGGGCAAGTTTGGGAAAGAAAAACATATGAAGGGGAAGAAAGCAGAGAGCACATGTGGAGAATTTACATACTTGTCCTATTTGGATGAAATTTTCCAACTAAGGTTTGTCCTTACAGTAGATTTGCATTTTCTGTACATTCACTCGTACAATGCTTTCTAATCTTCTATATCTGCTCCAAACTCTGTGTGTGGCATCATGGTTTTAGTTTTGTTGGGATAGATCAATCAAACAAGAGAAAAATGCGCGACGGAAAATTGAAATAAAAGTAAACACCATAAGACACCAAGGTTTCATGTAGTTTTGCTTTGAAACAGACAACCCCAAGCTAGAACATGCAGAGAGATTCACTAGTGCAATCAAAGTATAAGGGAATCTGGCTCACAATAATCACCACATCCATATCGCTAACGATTCCTTTACCGAGTAACAAAACAAGAAGAAACTCTTTAAGTTTTTTCCTTCAATCTTGGTTCAACAAAACCCTAAGCTCTCTCAGTTCTATTTCTGCTGAACAAGAGTTTTTTTTTTTTTGTTATCTGCCGCTTGTTCACGAGAGACTCCAGTTGGGGTTCTCATCGGCTTAGCACACCTGTGTGCTCTCTGTTGACTGTTGGTTTATAAAATAGAAACCAACATCTAAGTCCCTTTCTAATTTGAAGTGGCAATCATATTCTATTAAAAATAGAAAGGACTTTGCCTCTTTGCTCACATGTGGAATCTGCATGTGTGGGGCTTTGCTCCTGTAAAATTTATTATCGTAATGAGAAGCAGCATGATATCCCATTTGAAGGGTACAAGACATACTGACTAAAATCTCTATTACAAGGATAACAATCATGATAAAAATATAATAAGTTCAGAAACCTTATCGCTATAAGATTGTCTCTCATCAGCATTGGTATTATTCCCAAGGTCTTTAACCGTCTTCACCTTTGTAAGAAAAACATATAACAGACGCGGTGAAAAAAGACATCATGATAAAGCTGTTGATTGCTGCATACTCAAATTCTCCTGCCTGACATGATGGAGTAATCATGCCAGACAACAATTTAAGCATGCGGAAAAGTTGCTCGGCAACTTCACTATGATATCCTTTTTTTATTGCATTTTTTTTATGTGCTTTACTTACCGGGATGAAGATAGTCAAGGAAATAGGAGACAACACCGAAACGACAATAATAGACGAATTTATAAGCATAAGGTCTTGAAGCTTGATATATTTCTATCATTTTCTTTCATGGTTTGGACTGTGAAACATCATAGGCATTGCTTTTTTTTTCCTTTAGTAAAGGTGAAGTTTGACTCACAATAGCTTTCAAGAATGTCAACTTATCATCGTAATAGTGAGTATAGTTGACATCTCTTACATTATAGTCCTTCAAATGGGATATTATGTTGCTTATCATCAGGACAGTAAAGTCCCTAATTGCTCAAATCAAATACAACCATAAAGATCAAATACCATGGTAAATGATCCCCTACACCACCCCCCCCCCCCGCGCCGCAGGCGCCCCCCCCCCCGGGAGAAAAAAGCAAAAAAAAACAAACCAAATAGAAAACCCCACCCCACCCCCACACACAGGTTTCTTTGGTCCCTACAAAGATTCCTCCATGAGTCCGGGAACAGGGAAAAACATTAAAAGCAGTTATAATGTGCAAGGGAAGTGAAGAGTTCAAATGATTTCTTGCAATTGAGGCCAAGAATATGGCAAAAAATAAACAAGAAAAGACATAAGAATTCTAGGAATTTTTTAACTGAGAATTAACAACTGGAGATGCACAAGAAGCTCTTACTTTTAAGCTTGTCAAGAATAGACTCTAAAGACCTTTAAATCAACAATTTCTTGCAAAAGCTATACAAGCTATGAGACTTCCACCACATAACACCATCAACCATGCATGGTAAGAACAAGGCAGTTAACCTTCTATAAGGGAGGTCAGTAAAAATATTTATTGACAACTATTGTCGGAAAATAGCTCCCACAGAAACTAGTGTAGAAAATTTTGTTAGTGAGAAGCTTACATAATTGATAATACATAAATAGTTACTCCAAAGAAAGGCAGAATAGTTTCCACACAAACACACACACACACACACACACACACACACACAAAGAAAAATGAGGTAAAATTTATAAGTGCCCATATACAAAGTCAAGCAGACATGAAACCGGAGTTTGAAAATCAACAAGAAAAGAAAGTATAGACAAGGTGAAGCCATGTTGTGAGGGTAACTACTTGTTTCCATAAACTGAGCAACAGATACATCCAAGGTGAAGCCATGTCAGCATAACATGTATAGACATAATACCATGTTGAATCACCTTCATATGTATCTGACATTTCTCATGCATACGATCTAGCTTATCTGTACAATCATCCAATATTTTTCTAACACATCTCCAACCCTTATTAGACTTCTTTATCTAATATTTTAATTTACTTTCCTCACATTAGCATCCTAGTTAAAAGAATACGATTTTAAAGGAGATTGTGTCAAGATTAAAGTTTCATTATATGTTCACATTACACAAATCATATTTTACAGTAGAAAAAGCTGACATTATATTCAGTTACTCACTAGAAGATGATAAGCAGACAACAATTGTCGATGCATTGTAGTGCAAACTGCGAATGTATAAAATGCACACATTTATCGTATGCCAATAAATATTTTTCAGAGTTCTGCCTAATGTTTTAACGATAATTATATCTATGAATGTTTGCCTAGCAGTTCAATGTCATAAATGTTTTAAAAATTTGGACCTTAATTAAGTAACAACATGAAAGGGGTTTTGTATATACAATATCAGAATAGGTAAACGTCACTTATTGACCAATTTCTGTAGATGGAAGAAATATGATTCAAGGCTATCAGGTTCTTTGTTTTGATAGCTCGTTTTAGTTCAATTCCTAAAATTTAAGTGAGGAGCATAGTTGACGCAACCCCTCTCTTTTCCACCTGTATGTAGATCAGCTGGTGTCAATCAATGAGTTCTTTTTGAAATCCTTGTCAAATTAGAATTGGGGAGGCTTTGAAGTGCTAATTTTAGCAAACCGTAGACTCCCAAACGTTAAACTCACAAACTCATAAGCCAAACTGCATCAAGTTATACATCCTAAATTGCAAGATCAATAAATAAAAAAAATGAACAGATGGAAAACCCAATCACAATCAAATTTTGCAACACAAAAAATGACAAAGTTAAGAAATTCACAAAAATAAAAATCAAGCAAAAACCGAAAAGGATACATCAAGTAGGCGCCATGAGCAAAAGCACCAGCTAAAACTCCATAGAATAACCGATCCCTAACCACCGGGTTACGCCTCAGAACGATTCGAACTAAAAGTATATCACAACAATTAATCATAAATTTGCCACACAGAAAAAACCATATACATGGTTGAATTTGTAAAGAAAAGTTTCAAATTTTAAGAAAACCTACTCAAGGGAAGAGCCGGAGCGTAAATTAGAGGAATTAGGAATTTGACGGGGGCTCCTTTCCTCTGCTGCTGCCTCCTCAGCGCTGCTTCCCTCCTGCAGGAAGGCGAAATTTTAAAAAAGAAGAAATTTTTGGGGGTTTAATTGCCAAATTGAAATGTTTAGAAAGGAAAATTACTCGGCGGCGGAGAAATCCGAAGAAGATGCCATCGTTAGTATTCGCAGCCCTCGAGAGCTGCTGCGAGACGAACAACGAGAAAAAAGAAATTACTTTCTCGGAGAGAGATCCGTGTTTCTCTACCCCTAATAGGGGTATTTTAGTCATTTAAGTTAGAATTGCTTTGTGGGTTCGTCGTGTAGGTAGTTTTCCTTTTCTGGGCCGTCGTTGGTTGAGTTAAGTGGATTTCCATGTGTACATAGAGTTACTGTTATTATCAAGGAGATGTATGTTTTGGCATATTGCAAGCTTATTGCACATATCTATTCCTTTATACAAAAGGAAAAACAAGAGAGTCACTGTTCATGCTACAGCAGTTTTACTGTAGCGTTATTACTGTAGCGGATAAGTAATTAAAAAATATTACTGTAGCAGGCGGATATACTGTAGCATTTCGAAACGGTTCTGTAGCAGACGGGATACTGTAGCATTCCTAGAAAATTCAAACCAGAAGATGTTAAAAAAAGAGGGATTACTGTAGCAAAAAACTCCGTGCGTTGCACGGACAGCAGACTAGTTTCAGGAATAAGACAATGACCAAAGACATCACATCCACACTAGCACTTCCAAAGACAAGAATTATGCCTGGGAAGCCAAAAAGGAGTAGGGGGATAGAAATATTGGAAGAAGTTCGCAGCTTACATGAGGGTTAAAAGGAAGAAGATGCAGAATAGGTACAAAAGATGTGGTCAGTTAGGTCATAACAATAGGATTTGTAACAATTCACCAATTAAGAAAGGACCACCAGAAAAAAAGGGGAGATGAAAAAGAACTTCCACCACAAGCAGATACGATGCCAAGGTAATATAATGCTAGGAGATGAAGAAAACCAATGAGCATGGGTAATTATAAATTTTCAATATAAATTTTTGTTGAAATTGATTTTTTTTTTTTTTTTTTTTTTTTTTTGTGCAACAAGGAACTAAGAGTAGGATGCCCCGCTGCTCAAATGAAGGCCACCAACAACTAACAACCCCCATGTAATTAATCAAGTTTGTAGTGTATTGTTTATTTAGTTTGCAAATATACACCTATGTCCCTACAAGTATCATTCATACATCTACTTACTACAGGCTAAATCCTCTGCCTCAACAACAAGCATGATGGTGAACATGGCTTTCTTGTGAAAATTTTTAAATTTTGGTGAACAATGAAATTATATGTGTATTTTGTACAAGCTTTATTACATGTAATGCATATAGTATTAGAGGTATCTAACGCATACTTTTGTAATACTAGACTCTATTAGAATAGAGCAATGAAGACATGGTAGATGGTTATGGGGCTACAATGGCAAGTTTGGTTTTATGATATATGTGGCTAATAGATTTGTGTTATTCTTGCTGAGAATGTTGTGTGTTGTGCTTGATATATGTACAAATAGGGGGATATATGTTGTTATATGATTCATTTTGTAAAGTGATTTACATAGATAGGGAGATATATGTTGCTATATGAATCAGGTCAGCACATGGACTACTAATCAAGTTAGTTTAGGGAATTGTGTACATAATATGTACATCATGTACATCAGCTTTATATGAATCATTTATATATGTGCGTTGAAGATTTTGAGAATGAATCAATGCTAAAAGCAAAGTATTACAGTGTAACAATAAGATTCCATTCAATTTAATTACATTCATACAATGATACATAGATTCTCTACTTCATTAAAGCTAATACTCTGGTTTCTTAACTACAAATAGCACAACAACTGAAAGTATTACACACAAACTCAAACCACAACCTAGAAATCACCTTTTCATCCTGTTAAGCTCCTCTTTCATTTTTATATTTCATCATTCATTTTTTTGTTCTCAGTTGACAAACTCTTGCTTTCAGTAATCATGAATTCCATTTTTTCACAATGTCCTCATGCTTAGCCTTCAAATTATCTTCTCCTCTATAAGCATGTTCAACATTTCATTTGTCCTCCCACCTATCTCTTTATCAAGCCATTTAAAAAAAATATATCTTTTTCCACCACTTGAAGGACTTACATAATGGCAACTTAAGAATCTTCGATCTTGGTTTGCTTCAGTCCTTGAAGTTAGCAAGGAAGCCCTCAGATTACATTTGCATGTCACCTCAGGTACCTCGTTGTGCAAAGAAGAAGAAGATGTGGTACCAAATTTAGTGCAACCCAAAAATGGCAACATCTCTCTTCAATTGAGAACCCTAAAGCAATTAAAGATGATAGATTTTTAGCCTGCCAAACAGAAAAAAAAGGGGAAGGGTTAACAAACCCTCACGTGATCTATTTTGTCCATTTAACCCGTCATAAGAGAGGATAACTATTCCGCGTAAAAACGCAGAACAAGGCTTGTTCGGCTTCTATCGCGAGGGTAGGCGGAGGAATTTTTCCAATTCCAGATCTCGCAGCGGAATTAGGGGAATCGTTGCAGCTAATTTCGGAGAAGAAAATCATTCAGTTGTAGTGAAATTCGCAGCAACGAATTTCCCCCCTAAAATTGTTTCCCTCTACTTCTTTCCCTCCAGAATTTTCCCTCTATTTTTTTCACCTGAGAGAGCTATTAATAGGAATATTTGAGGGGGAACAAACAAGAAGAAGCTAGGGTTTTCAGCAGATTGGGGATCTCAAGCGACAGGAGGCAAAGAAAAGTGAGGTATGTTGATTTTACAAATATCGACTTGGTTTCCAAATCTTTGCCATACAAACATGATGTTTTATGAATCTCTTTGTTTGATTTTGCAATATCGGATCTGAGTTTATATCAGAATCCCATGGCGGAAGTAGGTTTAATAGGAAAAAGAGAAGATAATGCTAACCTTATCTTAAATCCAATTTTGTTACAATATATTACTTCGAAATATTAAGCTGATCTCATTTTTTTGGCCTTTTGTCAAATTTATCAAGTGAAGGCAGTCAATCATTCCTATGAAGCCTACCTGGTCTTAAGGGGATATATACCTATGTAAACTAAGGGGAAAATGCCAGTTTTGTAACTAGCAAAGTTGCTATCTGGGTTTGGAGAGGTCTATTATCACCAAGGATCATTACTGAGCTTTTAGATTAATTAATCTTCAAGCTTGAAGCCATTTTGTAATTGTATAAAAGCAATTTGAGAACATAATAGAACCTGTGAGACAGAGAGTTAGTCTTATATCTCTTTGCAAACCTGTTAATTACATGACATAATTTTTTGACAAGTTTAACTAGTAGTATGAGGCTATATTCTGATAAATGATTGATGTTAAAATTATTGTGTCTGATGAAGTGGTTATCTTTCCATGATAGTCACCCTGTTTAAGTTGATTAAGTGGATTAGATTTTTGTTAGGAATGATTGCAGTTAAAATGTGTATATAAATGGATTAGATTTTTGTTTGCTCCTTTGAATGAGTATGTTTTCCTACAGCAATTTGATTATCCCATATAAATCCCTTTGACTGGGTATGTCCGTATGTTCCACTCATGTCCAAATCGATTAGCTTTTAGCAAAGAGAAGTAAGTCCATATACTGCACCTGGTATGTTCCACTCTATTTTTTTCACCTGGTGCATTATTTTGTAAAGGCAAATGTCCCTTCTCACTTATTAAACTTGAATCTACAACAAATGAAATCTGAGACATTTGTTTGGTTTTTGGGTTTCTGATATATTGGTCACCATTTTGAAACAAGTCCCACTAGATGCGATATTATAAAATGTGATGAAGCAAAACCTATAAACTATCCCAAATTTTACATTTTTGGGTTTTCAATCTTTTTAGTTTAATCCCAAATAGAAGTAACAACAATAAGTTTTTTCTAGTTTCTCAGTGCACCCCGAGTTTCATCTTCACGCTTCTAGCAATTACGAATGTGCCAGTTCCTTCTAAACCCATTAACATTTGCACACGGCACATAATATTTTCACTTAAGAGCATATAATATAAGGTATGTTTTAATGGGTTTAGAAGAAGCTGTTGCCTTCATGATTGCAAGTAGTATCCTTTATCTTTAGTGATACAGAGAATGATTGCTATAATTATTGTTGCTTAACATTTCAAATAGCCCCCTGGTTTTGGAGCTCTGCATTTGTGTATGTTGTGTTCATTCAGGTGCCAATGCACATACATGCACCTGTGAACTGTCTTTATGTACGATCATTGTGTTTGTCTACTTTAGATCATTTTCTTGGAGGAGTGATGTTTTAGCTTTTGAAGTTTATTGTTGACTTGGTTAATGGGTTAGAGTAACAGAAATGCTTACTTAAGCAACATACATTGGGATTTCCTTGAGAAAGGGAATGCATGGGATCCTTGTGGTGAGGTCTATTTATTAATTATGCTTCTAAATGTAGTTTATTCTCTTTCATCAGCTAAAGTGCTAAAATTCATAAATTATAATTTGTTATTTTATTGTTCAATTAATTAACTAATTTTAAAATTCTCATTAATGATATAGAATGGCTAAGAAGAACTTCATAGCACAATCTCAACCCGAAGGTGGGCAGTTAAGACCTCGAGCAAGGAACTGGACTATAACTGAAGATAATTGTTTGTTGGGAATATTAAAGGAAATGGTCCTTAAAGAAAAGAGCAACGGAGGTCATTTCACTACGGAGCAATGGCAAAAGGTTACTGATGAGTATAAAGATAGGACTGGACAAAAGGACAGAGGCAAACTACAAATGCAAAACCGTTATAAAATTTTGAAAAAGCAATATTCCCTTAATTACAAACTCCGAAATAAATCAGGTTGGGGTTGGGATGAAGGTAAAAATATGGTGATTGCACCTACTGCAAAAGATTGGGAGGCATTGATAAAGGTATTATTTAAATTTCTAGAATTATTGAATTTGAATATTTTATAATTAAAACTATGATATATTTATTATGAATTTTCTACCGCAGGAGAATGATGAGTATTTAAGAATTAAGAACAAACCTTTTCCTCAGTTTGATGATATGGATTTTCTATGTGGAGGTAACACATCTAAGGGACGCTGGTGGTTTGGGACTACTGATGACTTCAATGAACGTGAAGGAAGCACTAGTTCAGACAATGAATTAGAGGATACTGAGGGGCCACACAATAACGAGATAGATTTGAGTGATTCAGAGGAGGTACAAGAAGTGGAAGAGACACAAGTTCCTTTTAATGGTACACAACCACCATCACAACCAATACCTATTTCTACTCCGAGCAAAAAGCGTCATACTCAACCATCAGGTTTAAAGCGTAAATTTAAAAATATATCTCGTCGTCGAGTATCGGGTATTAAAGTTGAAAATAATTTGTCAAAGATGATTGAGCTACAAAAGCAACGAGTTGAAATTACAAAAGAGCTAGTAGATTCCAAGAAAGGGGTGCCCACTGAAATGAAAGAGTGCATGGATAAGATAATGAATTTATCAGGTGTAACTAGTGATCTATGTGTGGCAGGAGCAGAAGCTATTAAAAAGAAGGAGAATAGGCATGTCGTTAATATGCTTAACGGTCAAATGCTGTTATCATGGCTCAAGAAACAAATGGATTTACAAAATGCAATGACCGGTTATCCATCGCCTATTTACAATTTCCAACATCAGCCATCTCAAATGCACCAGTTCCAAAATGAGTCTTTTAATCAACCGAGCTGGCAAGGGTTTTCTCAAACTTCTCAGAGTCAATCACGAATGTCACAAGCTCATGAGAGCAACATGCAGGAAATGGGGTCATTTGTCAGCTTACTTAAGGAGAAACAAAACTTTCATCCGAATTGATGCTTTATGTTCAAGTCTCAAGAGTCAAGACTAATCAAATTTAGTTTAGTAGTATGTTTTCTTGCTTTTAGTTGAAGTTCATGTTCCAAAGAGTGATTTTCTTATTGTCAAACAAATTATGATTTTGAATGTTTAGATTATATCATATGTTGGATGGTTTTTATGTTAGATAATCTTTTTGCAAGGATGCTGTCTATTTGAATGAAGTTTTTATGACTTCCTTGTATGTTGTGTATATGATCTGTTTTCCAGTTACACATAATTCGAGCTTGATTACTATCACTATATCACTAATGATTTTGAACTTCTTTTCCTTGATTTTGAAGATAATTAGTCTAATTTTGTTCTTGACTACCCAATTGGGCACCAATGCGATGATCTGTTAGTGTCTAGACTCTCTACCTTGATTACTGTCACTATATCACTATTGATTCTGTCAATCTCCCTTTTCTCTGTATGTGTTTTCCCTACTTAAGAGTCTGTATTAGTTTCAGCTTTCAGGGAACCAGGTTGGATATCCATAGAACAATGTGACTCAAGCGTTAATTAATTCGACCTGATTTAACAAAAATGTTTTACAATAAATGCTTTAGTAGTTCTTGATGTGCTTCAAGTCTTAAATAGGTCATTATGCTCCTTTGAAATTTGATTTTATTTATTTGCATATATAAACTTAACATGATCCAATAATTAAATAGTTGTAAGTCTTATAGCTTGTTCCATGATCAGGATTCAAATTTAATCTATGAGCCGAACTTTATTGTTGCCTGCATACTTCATATTATTTAGTTTGTACAGGAAGATTAAATGACACATTATGATGCTAGCAGGTTAAGGAGATGCCAGTTCCCAGAACTATGTTCATATATCTGTCATGTCCTAGCATCTTTTATTTTCTTCGTATCACATTACTGGAAATTGTTTTAAGATCCTGTCATTCATCTTTTCCATTTCATCATAGTTGTCTTACTTTCTGATTGTCGACTGTTGGGGTCTTTTTGGTTCGAATTTGTGCTCGTTGTCAAGCTTTGGGACTGATTTCGAGTTACACGTGATTCGATCTTGTTTAGCTCTCGATTGTTGTGGTTTTTTGTTCGAATTTGTGCTCGTTGTCGAGCTTTGGGACTGATTTCCAGTTACACGTGATTCGAGCTTGTTTAGCTCTCGATTGTTGTGGTTTTTTATTCGAATTTGTGCTCGTTGTCGAGCTTTGGGACTGATTTCCAGTTACACGTGATTCGAGCTTGTTTAGATCTCGATTGTTGTGGTTTTTTGTTCGAATTTGTGCTCGTTGTCGAGCTTTGGGACTGTTTTCCAGTTACACATGAATTCAAGCTTGCTTTGCTCTCGATTGTTGTACTAATGGTCAACTCAATCAAGGTGCAATAAAAGTATGGTACTAATGTTTTTGTTGAGGAGTTTGTATTAAATCAACAAGATGTTTAGATCAATATAGTTGATCTAAACGTCTGGAATACTGATTTATTGCATGAGTAGTTCTGTCTTAGTTTCCCTAAGGTTAAGGAGAAGAAGAAGGATGTGAAGTTCATTGAGATCTCTGGTTGATTTTAGGAAGGGAGAGAAAAATAGAAGCTGATTTAGTTGTGGATTTGATGATTGAGTCCTTTATTGCTCTGTTTTCATAGTTCTTGTTGGAGTCGCTGAGTTCGTCACTGTGTTGTTTTGTAAAAAGAGCCATCCTGTTTTTGTTGATCAAGTTGGTCATTCGCTTTTGCAGTGTTTGAGTCTTTCATTGTGTTGCGTTGTCCTCTATTTTCTTGAGTTGATCATTTGCTTTTGTGTATGAGGTGCTACTATCTGAAATAGCTAATAACTTTTACTGGCTTATTGGACCCGAGACTGTTTATTTCAGCTCTATTTATCTATATCTTATTGGGGATTTTGTGTTGTAATTTGAGACTGTTTATTTCAGCTCGGTTTATTTATGTTCTATTTATCTCTCTCTTTTGTTCTGAACAAAGAGCTTGCTGAATCTTGGCTGCCATTCTTTACAACAAGTTGTCTAATTTTTCGTTTTTAATTTGGTTGAAGATGAATTCATTTGAAGATTTTGCAAGCAATCTTAGTGTTGATGATATTGAAGCACTTGATGATGAAGATGATCTTATAGAGGCGTTGCTTTTGAATGATGAAGATGAGGATGAGTACATGTGGAACGAGATGATTACGAGCATCATTCATCAATCAAATGTGATGAAGCAGGTTCCTCGACCATGTCGAACTAGACCATTCTCTGGTCATATGCTTGTAGAAGATATGTTGGCTGGACATCCTGATCGTTCATATTCTTGTTTTCGAATGAGTTCTGAGGCAATTCTTTTGCTTAAAAATGTTCTAATTGAGAAGAATGCTTTAAGGCCAACTAGATATTTAAGCTGCAATGAACAACTTTGTATATTTCTCTACGGAATTTCGCATGCCCTTTCAAATCGAGTATTAGCTGAGATATTTCAACATTCAGGAGAGACTATTAGCAGGCATTATAATAACGTGCTTAATGCTATTTTATCTTTGAAACAAGATTATATCCAGCTTCCAACGGCTGATGTAGACGTTCATCCTAAGATTCGAGAGAATCCCAATTTCTTCCCATATTTCAAGGTAGAGCTAAATGTATATATTTTTTCAAATCTTTTTTAATATGTATGTGTGTATGTTTCTATACATTAGAACCTTATACATTTTTATATTTGCAGAAAGCATTGGGAGCAATTGATGGATCTCATATTCCTGTAATTGTGAAGAAAAAAAAACACAACAGGTATCGTAATCGAAAGAATTTCATATCTCAAAATGTAATGGCAGCGTGCTCCTTTGATCATACTTTTCTTTATGTGGCTGCTGGATGGGAGGGATCAGCATCTGATATGTCAGTACTTCGTGCAACACTGGAAGATGGTAATTTAATGTTCCTGAAGGTAAATTTTAATATTTTTCCTTCTCTTTTTTTAAAAAATCAATTGGTATTAAAGTCAGATAATTTTAAATATGTAGGTCACTTTTACTTAGTTGACTCAGGATATGCTAATACTTCAAAATTTATCGCCCCATATCGTGGATCACGCTATCATCTTGGAGATTTTGCAAACAGGACCACCAGAGCCTATCGAGATACTAAAGACAAATATAATCATAGACATGCACAACTACGTAATGCAGTGGAAAAAGCATGGGGAATTTTAAAGCAAAGATTCAAAATTTTGAAAGTTCCTGCTCCATTTCCTTATAAAACTCAAGTCAAAATCGTTGTAGCTTGTTGTGTTCTTCATAATTTTATTGCAAGGCATCAGAGAAATGATAAATACTTTAATATGCTTAATGGATTAGAGATGAATGAGGATGAAGATGAGGTGGAGGAGGAAGAAGACCCCCAATACATGGTTGGTGCAGATGAAAGTTTAAGGGGTGAGCAGCTTCGCAACAGGATTGCTTTACAGCTTTGGAATAATTGAAATATGTATTTGTCGAATATTGAAGTATAAGGAGGTTGAATTATGTCTTTTACTATCTTTATATGAGCAAAACTTATAATTTTATACAGATCTATTGATTGGATTGTTTTTTCCTTGAATAATCAAATCTATTTTTTATTGAATAATCATTTTTTTGCCAGTTTTATTGATAGACAAGAAACCATATAATATTTTGTTAGCTCATTATCTCTCTTTAGCAGCTGAAATAATGTAAAATGATAATTTATTTTAATTTACCTTCTGAGCAATCATTTATTGAATAATACCAAATTTTCATTTTAGCGTTATTTCAAAAAAAATATTTATCCCTCATGTCTCAACTGAATTACATATTAGCGCTTCAAATCTTTGAAATTGCTCAGAAGATAAATAACGCGAAAAAGATATTAATGAGGCAATTAGTTATAAATTTTCAGTAAGGGTGAAAGTGGTATTTTTTAAAAAATTAATGAGATTAATCTCCTTATCCCTTCTTTATTTGCCAAACACAAAAGTCTTAACCCCTTGTCTTAACTAGCGAATCCAAACGGAATTAGAATATTTTTAACCCTTCACAATGGATTAACTAAGTTAACCCTTCTACTTAATCCCTCTTCCTTAACCCTTTGCCAAACGGTGCCTAAAAGCACAAGTTCGGAAAAATCTTTCGGTAGACAAAAATACCCTTGGAATTCAAATATTATTGCATTAAGTAAGAGTAAGTTGATAAATTGATGAGTTCTTAATGGATATACATAGTTTGAAAATAAGGATACAATTTAAATTAAAATGTAAATCTAAAATAAAATTATTAAATGTTAAATTTACAAATGTCTACAAATGAAGGGTGTATATGTAAAAACCAAATAAATTAATGAGACAAATAATGTCTACCCTAAAGGTCGAACCCAAGAACAACGTAGGCCTACAAATAATACATAATGTGAATGAGATATTCACAAATCCACCAAACAAATTAAAGAGACAAAAGTCATTCTCAAAATTATAAAAAAATTTAAGGAAAAAAATATATTATACTCCCTTTAAAAGCAAAAGTTCGGGAAAAGCTTTCCATAGTCAAGTTTACCATGAACTATTTTAAATATTTAATTTAAATTATAATCTATCCTAATCATATCTATATCTTATCCTAATACCCCATGAGCTATCTATAGCTCAAGAATTTAAATAAGATTAATAAAATATATGAAAAAGCTTCGTAGTATCAGTTTATTACATGAAGTATTATAAAAAAAAGCAAAAAGTTTTAAAATTAGACAAAACACTCTCAAAAATTTAAAATTACACAAAATAAAAAGCTAAAAATTTAGAACTTGGCAAAGAAAAGAGTAATTATGTGATATGTTTTTATTAAGATATATAAATAAAACTTATAAGTTAGGGTTTACTATCCCTTTTTACAGAATCTAAAAATAGTCAAGTTGATACTGGTAAAAAATAGTAATAATAATAGATTAAAAATATCCAATTAAAAAATAAAAATATAAAATAATATATAATAGATTAAAAATTAATGTTATTATGTAAATTAAAGTAACTACATATAATTTTACCAATTAATATGTTAGAGTAGCAAAAATACATAAGTATCATTAATTGATAGAAGACTAAATCGTAAAATGCTGATAAAAGACTATAATATAATACCTTAGGGTGTCTCGGCCCAAGTTGAGACACCCTGGGGTGTCTCCAGCGTAGAAATTGCCTTTTAGGTTGTTTTAACCACCCGAACATCCATAAAGCCTATAAATAGAGCCCCTGGGGCCTCATTTTTCTAGATATGGAATTCTCGAGCGTTGGCAAAGCCTTGCCGGATTGAAGATCAAAAGTATACGAATTTCAGAGAGGAGGAGGAGTAGAGATCGGATCGAGCTCGTCGGCATAAAGAAGAAAAGCTCGTCAGATCTACAGTTCCCCGGGTCCGTTCCTTAAGATTATCCCGTTGCGATAATCTTAAGAAGAGCAATTATCTCGCCGTTGCCGAGATAAGCGCTACGGTTTCTTGATTCCTTCGCGAATCAACAAAGCTCTATCCGATTTTTCAGCAATCAGATCCGATCGACGGTGGTCCACGGATATCAACATCCTCGTCACAGGCCAAGATCCCACGCAAGCAGAAGACCGATAAACGATCTCTGCGCTGTTTGAAGAGAATTGTACTTTTGTTTTGTTTTCATTGTGTAAAGGTCTTATAAAAAGACTAACTTTTGTTTTCGTTGTAAACGTCTGAAGTTTGTAATGAATCCCGCAATGAAACAATCAATTTTCTTCGCAAACGCCAAGGTTAAGTGATATTTCTATTTCATGAAATAAATATATCAAAATTAAAAATTAATATTGTAATCTAAAGAAAATTAACAATAAAAAATATAATGTATTTAGTTTAATTAGATCCTTATGGAAAATAACACAGACAGAGCAAAGGTAACATTATGACACAAACAGAAATTCTTATTGGATGCACAACAAAAGAATTCATTACAAAGAAAAAAAATAGCTCCTAACCCTATTTAAGTAATAAATTAAATGCATAAAAAATTTTATAAATATAATATTAACATTTATTCTTATTGAAATAGGAAAAAATCAAAGTCCGTATTGTCAGAAGATTGTGTTGAACATAAGAAATATATTCTTTGAATTTAGACGAGAAGACAAAAGATGAATGAGCCTAAGAAAAGATAATATGCTCCAGTCTCATATCACAGTCAATATAGACGATGAAGACACTACTCTAGAATTACCCAAAAAAAGATAAAGATGAAGAATGATTGATCTCGACTCAATAAAAAATAAAATAGAAGCAACAAAAGATAATGTTTTGTGAATTGTTATAAAATAGTTTTATTTTTTTAGAAAAAGTAGGAATCTTTAGAAGGGATTTTCATAAACTATTTTTAGTACTTTCATATGCATATGTAGATGCTTTTATCATATAAAACTATACTAGAGTTAGCATTAATCTTCATTTTATGATTTTTTTTTTCATTAACTATTTTCTGTAATTTTAGCCCACTTTAAATCAACCATCTTGGCTTGTTGGTTTTATTATTCATCTTCCTTTTATAATGTTATTTTTTTCAAGTGTTTTCACTTTCATAACACTATATTTCATTAGGTCAAGCTCAGTTTCATGCCGATCCAAATGAAATAAAAATTTAAATTGGTTTTTTAGATTATATTTTTCTCCTGATAATTCAACTATCAACATAAAAATTTAAACTGGGTATAGCCTATTCAAACAAATATCAAATAAATAAATAATCAAAGCGTTATCGAGGAACAAATTTTAGGTTGAAAATAAATCAAAATATACTTAATCAAAGTGAGCAAAAATTATCAAAGAGTAAACGAGAAACAAATTTTAGTAAGATAATAAACCAAAAATACCTAATTACAGTATTTAACCACTTGCATTGCACGTGCATAAAATCTAGTTAATTAGAAAATAAAGATGGTTCCCATAATTCAACCTTATTTTAAACATGGTTTCTATGAAAAAAATCTATTAAAAACGCATGCATAAAGCATTTTGGTTTTTTCCTGGCAATTGTTAAGTATTTTGGGATCTTGTTATTACTTGGAGGAGTTGTGATCTTTAAAATACTGTGATTTGGGGTTAGATATTAAAAAAAACATTTTTTAATTTATTGAAATTGTACATGATAAACACTCAATTCTTTTACTTTCGTCATGAGAAATCATATTTTCATTTATTTGGCTTTAGTTTTGAAGTCATTCAATTTGTGTTAGAATGTGAATTCTCACATATTGGCGTAATCTTGCTTTGGCTCAGATTATCACGGCCAAGGATCATGGGCCCGTTGGCGTGTGCAAGCAGTGGGACCCGCCGAGAGCAACTCGATATTGGCTAAAGTCCACTTCCAAAATACTAGCAATATTTGTTCTTGAGTCTTGGGCTTTTTTTATTTAAACCACTAATATTTCTCCATACTAGTCCATGTGGGACTAAAGTGGGAGTATCATAGTCACCCCATCTTACAAAGACGACGTCATCATCGTCACGACATGACAAAAGGTTTCAGAGCCGTTGCCAGCTGAAAGTGTGAAACTAAGTGATATACGGGGTTAAGTGTTACGCCGCGTGGATATGGTGTCAGCAACCTCTAGAGCCTGTAGGAGCACCTCTAGAGTCCACATCACTTGGCAAATGACACTGGAATGTGTCAATTGTCATGTTGTGACGATGAGGATGTCGTCTTTATAAGATGGGGTAACTATGACACCCCCACTTGAGTCCCACATGAACTAGTGTGAAAAAATATTAGTGGTATAAATAGAGAAAGCACAATACTCAAGAACAACTAATGCTAGTATTTTGGCAGTGGACTTTAGCCAACATTGAGTTGCTCTCCGTGGGTCTCATGACTTGCACGCGCCAACAGGTCCGGGGTATGACAAATAAGCACGTCCACACGTATCAATAAATTATATATTTGATTTTTAGGCTTATCTATAAGATAAGCTCATCCACCCTTATCCATAAATATATTTTTGTTCTCATGCTTATCTATAGGATAATCTTGTACGCAGCTATCCATGAATTATATTTAATGTTTTAGATTTATCCATAAGAATGAGGACTCTATGTGAATCATCACAAGGAATTATGATGATCATGAGGTGTCCAGGTGAATCATCAATGTGAATCATTATGATAAGGATAAAAAATATAAAAAACTAACCAAAGCCATGACTATATATAGGGGTCCCGGTTGGGCTAACTACTACACCAAATAAAAGAAAAAAAAAGAGAAAAAGAGAAAAAGAAAAAGGGGTATAGGAGTACAAGTGAAAAATTGGAAGATTAAGTTAAGTGATTCATCCTCTTTTTAATTTCTAGAGTAACCTTCAATAGTTTGCTAATCTATGTGTGTTGTTATCATCAACTGAGGTGTTAGTCAACTTCTTAGATCAATTTAGAGAATTTAAACATAACTATATTGTTGTTTTTCTAAGACTTCCAACCATTGCATAGTTATTTCACTACACTATATGAGATGAAGATGATGCTACTTGTACAGTTTCAAGAAACTTACTTGTCATAGCTCATCACTATAGGATAATTATTAACAATGGAAGTGGTGGTATATAAGTTTATCCTTTTAACCTATGAAAATCACTTATATTGTTACAAACATGTTGATCAACCCACTTTTTATTGTTATTCATTCACATAATGAGGTATGCATGAATGTTTCAAAATAATATTAATGATACTAGATGGCTTCATGAAGATATAATAATTAAGTAAATAATAATACATTGACAAACAAATTAATGGAGAGTGGATAGCATTTAACCAGGTATATATTATTTGATCATTGTTGAATATTGATAACTATAAAGATCTAAATTGAATACATGACAGTAAAATAAAGCCACTAGCCATTGCGAATTACTTTTAGTGTTACTGTTACTGGACCCACCAGTATGGTTATGCTGATTGAGAAACTTTGGCCAAACAAAAGATATTGAACCCTCAAGTTATTACTAAACCACTCGGAGACGTTCGAATGGTATTTTACTGACTCCTTGAAGACGTTCAAGGAGCTTTTACTGGCTCCTCTGGAGACGTCCATGGAGATTACTAAACTCAGGGGTATTACTGAATTATTAATGTACTGTACTGTTATTGGACCTATTGGGAAACAACATCAGGGATTACTGAACCCATGGCTAGATGGTAGAATATAAGAATAATAATGAAAAGTATTCACTTGGAAAGATAAAAAACTTGCTTGATTACTATGCATTTAATGTGTTTTTCCTAACTAGACAAGTTAATTGTTGAATGTACACCTCTAAATAACATGTCATGGTATATGGTGTTCATTATTTTCTAAAAGTTTTATTTTATTTTCTTAAGTCATTTTTTACTGTGTAATTATCCTACCATAGTCATTTATATGTTACTGACATCTATGATATAAATTAGTGTAAATTTGGAAATTAAAAAGTGGTTGGATTCCTTACTGAGTCATCGTACTCATCCCATTAATTATTACCTTTTTCCATAATAAAGTCGAGAGTAGATCGTGAATATCTGAAGGTCAATCTTTTGGAAGTAAAACTTTTGTTAGGCAGAGGGCAAGTACTTATTTATTGACTGTGTTAATAGTAAGTACTAGTAAGAAATATGTACAGATACAGCTGTACGTGAATAAGAACTTTGGAGATGTATTTTGGGTTGTAGGCATGCCCAATATTTACAAGATAGACTATGTGTAAAATGTTAAAATAATAGTATCTTTATGAGTTACGGAACGAAGATCTGAGCAATATTTTTAGCTACATACGTTAGTTGGGAGAATTTAAATATTGGTATGTTGCCATAAAATTAATCATTGGAAACTTATGACTAACTGCACTGTGTCGCGTTCTTAAGGTTTTAAACCATAATTAAATCTTGGGGGTGTGACACAGATATTTGGATCCCACATAACTAAGGTTGAATTTCATGGCCTTTATTGGATATGGATGACCAGAATCAACACCAAATCTTCAAGCTTCGAAAGGGTATCTAGGTTTTTTTCCTTTCAAAAAGAAAATTATGGTTGGGGGGTGTATTGTGACTACACTTGTAACTTTAAGTTCAACTTTCAATTTATTTTCATTGAAATTAACTGCAACATACACTAAAATTGTATAGCTTTGGCTTATCTGTATATGTATTGAATTAGAACTGTCAGTTGTTTAAAAATAAGTATAACTGACTAAAAATGACTCAATTTCATCTACCAACAAGTACAACTTCTCGATTTGCAGTAAATAACATTTAATCAGTGGTGTATTTAGAAATTGGAGCTTGGGGGTTGATGTTTCCATCTATTAAAAAATATACTAAATAATTTTATTCATAGTTGTATTCAATAATATCAATATTTTTTTGAAAAAGGCTAGAGTCTCAAACTTGAAAACCTAACAAAATATCATATATTAAATGATTGTTTACAAGAAAAAAGAGTAATTTCAACTAAAATGTCATTTACAAACTACCTTGACGATTAGTAAATTTTTGAAATCGTTACATAACTAACATCTATTAGTTTAACATTTATAGTTTGGTCTTTTAAGATGATGTTAATTTAGCAAATACTACATGTAAAGTATAAAATAATCAAAAGTGAAAAAACTTGTCCCTAAGAACTTCTATCATAGTATAGCCTTATTTCTTATTTATAAAATATTAAGAAGCTAAAAAGTTACTTGGTTGCATCCAATTGAAGAACATGATGATTTTCATCCCAAATATTGGAAACATACTTCTCAAAATGTAAACTTGAATAACATACGAGTAACTTTTAGGTTTGATCTAATTACCCTGAATAAGATCAAAATTTTAAATCTCTAATGTCTAAATTATCTCGTTAGATATCAAATTTTTAAGTCTTTGAAGCCCTAAACTTCCATTGGTTGGAGAGAAAAATAATGTTTCTATAAGAGAGTAAATTTGAGAAGCAGAGGAAACATCAAATAATAAGAGAAGAAGGATTATGGAAAAATAGATATGAAGAACACTACAGGCATTCTCGAACTACACTACCACTACTAGCGAACGACCTAACCTGCTTAATTTTCGGCCTTAATTTTTTTTAAAAGGCAAAGTGGACCGTAAATTTTATTATAAGTGGGCCTCAAATAGTTTGGCCAAAAGAAGCTTGTTGGATCCTTTTGTTTTGATGATGATTTATAAATAATTTACATCTAATGTTGTTGTCTAGTGTTTGTGTTTTATATCTATTATAGGCAAACAATATGTTAGAGGATGGATGGAATTGAACATTCACGATCATATCCAATGGAGGTTGGCGAAATAGTGGAGTGAAACCTTATAATTCAAGTTAAAGATTCAAGTTCAAGCTTCATGTTTGGTGGAAAATTTATAGTAAAAAGAATGAAAGAAATTTGATTTGTATTCTCTCGATCTCGATTACAATTTAGATTTTCTGATTACAAAAGAGAGGAGAATTGATCTGAATTCTTCCCTTTATTTAATTCTGGGTTCTTCACGGTGGTGATGGAGTGCCTCCCTCGAATGTTCGCGTCGAGTTTACTCTTCGTTGACGATTCGAACGTCTTGATTCACTAGAACGTGATCTTCTCCTCACGATTTGATACTATGGAGGACTTGCGTTGCAAGTTTAAAACTCTGAACGAGTTAATAACTCAGAGAGAGATTAAACTCTTGTAAAAGGGTTGATTGATCTTAACCGTAATTGGTTAGACAAGCCAAGCACGAAGATAGCCCTAAGAATCTGTTACCGAGAAGATGATCCGAAGAATCCGATCTCTAGATCTTCAAAATTCTCAATGATCCAAAGATATTCCCCCCTCTCCTCTCTAAAACTCCAGCCTCAGGATCTCTTCTTTGTTGCCGAGGAGAAGCATCTTCAACTAAACTAATTTTTTAGTTGTTTATAGGAGATTAAGGGGTGTAACCACCCCCTTAATTCACTCCTAAGTGGGGCTGAATGGGGTGTAACTGTCTCCTTAATCCACTCCTAAGTGGGGGCGGAAATCCCTCAGATCATGGGGAGAAAACGGTTTTTAGAACCGTTCAACTCGTGTTTGAATGAGTCAAACGCAGGTCCTGCATTCTGGAATGAAATCTGCATTTGAACATAGTGTTTGCAAGTTATGTTGGGTAACAGATGGAACCTGCATTAGCAGCTGTTAGAAGCTACGTTGAAAGCAGTTAGATGCTGTGTTTGGCCGCGGTTGGAAGCTGTGTTTTGCGGCATTTAGGAGCTGCGTTTGGCAGCGAATGGAAGCGTGTTTGTATAGCTTTGATTCTGAAATGAGGCCACTTGTGCTTCACCTTTGGAATGTAGGGATGAACCTTGCATATTGGATTGAAGAGATCGTTGACTTGTAATCTCTTCTGTCAGAATGTCGCGACGATCGTTGTTTAGTAATCTTCACTTTAGCTCTTTGAAATGTGAGAGTCGTCAGATTGCAACTCTCATTATTGGTTGTGAAGACCATTGATCAGAGCTTTCATTGGTTGTCATGAAGGTTTGTTGATTTGTAATATTCATCGATCTACATGAAAGTTTTTAAATTATAGCCTTCTGGAAGTCGTTGAATTGTAACCTCTATTGTTGATGTTTGATGGGGATAAGCTATATGTTGCGATTTTTAGACAGCCTACACTTCATCCGAAAGTTTACCAAGTCGAGCTATATTGAAGATCATCAAGCTTGGGTATATAGTTTATAGTGTTTGTAATATAGGTTTATACTTGTGTGTTAATACTTTAAGCTCATATTTTTCACACACACGTATTTAGTGATTTTATCAAAATATAGGTGTTTTTGATAAAATATTATCTTATTAGTTTATAAACTTCAACATCAATTTATACATAGCTTATCAAGTCTATAAAAACATTTCACAAAGTTTCAAAAGTTGGTTTATGTCTAATGTCAAAAACAAGTGTTTTTCATTTACATGTTTTGGACTATTTTGTAAAATGAAGAGATTTTTCATTTGGGATGTGCTTTTTAAAAACCAATTTTTGTAACATGTTTATTATCATGTTTACAATCATTTGCCAAAGTTTTATATTTTTCTGATTTTATTTGCTATTTTTAAAGATAGTTTAAAAATTAGATCTCTGTTTCAAAATAGGTTGATAACCTGTTATCAGTCGACTGGTAAGTCGCCTGATGACATCAGTCGACTGATGTGTCAACTGAAAAAATCGTCTAGAATATCAAAAAGTTTCTGTTTTGTTTTAGTCGACTGACCAGTTGACTGATAAGATCGTCAGTCGACTGATGAGCTGGAAAATACCTCTAACGGTCAGCTCATCAGTCGACTGATGAAAGCCGTCAGTCGACTGATGCTGTAACGGCTAGTTTTTTCCAACCTGTTCTAGTTTTGGATTTTTGATCTTTTTGCTTTGTTTTTCTTGTGTCTTGGGGTCTCTATAAATACCCCTCATACCTCAGAACAAAAACCAACTAATAGAATTATTTAAAACAAGTTTAAGGGTGTTTTGTGTTTGTTTAAAAGAGTGTTTAAGAGTTTTGTTTGTGAAACAATTTTCACAAGAGCTTGAGGAAGATCATCAATTGTGTTTGAGCATCCAACTCTTCTCCCTCTCTCTCTTGATCTATAGAGAAGTTTTTCTTAAACTTAATTCTAGCATTTTATATGTTTGATCTTAATTTCGTAAGCAAGATTTCATATTGAGTTTAATTGTTTTTATTGAATCTCTTTGTTCACACATAACCATTGAGCTTATTGTATATACATTCATAGTATAATTTGGGTTGTGGGTTTGTGACTTAGAGTGTGAGCTTTCATTGTGTTCTCATCCATATTAGAGAACAAATATTTGTCGTAGCGAGCTTAATTGTGAGGTTCACTTTGTATTAAACTAGTACATCAAGAGGAGTGTATGGTGAGAGACGGGGTTATCCCAAGAGGAGTGAGATAAGTGGTAATGCCTAGAGAGAGGTTGTAATTCCTAACACTTGAGAGAGGCACATGTTAGAGACCAACACTTGAGGTGGTAGTTAGTGTGTTTACATTGTGAGTGTTGTAAAGTTTTCCGTGAGCGAAAACCGAGTGTGAGGTGTAAATGTTATTCGGGTGAGCATAAAAAACCCGGTTGTGATAGTGGAGATCTCCTCAAGATGAGGAGCAAAGACGTAGGTCGTGGGGACCGAACTCCGTGATCATATCGCTTGTTTGAGTTTGCATTGGCGCACTTATTTTTGTGTTCATCTTATATCGTATTTGTCAATTGCTTATTGTTTATATTGTCAACTATCTTGTTTATATTGCTTTTGTTTATATCACCCTTAGTTTCATATCCTTGCATATTAAGTGTTGCATATATAATTTGCTAGGATATATTTGTTAATAGTTTTTAAATTGGCATAAATCGGATTAGATTAGCATAAACCCTATTCACCCCCCTCAAGGGTTTTTTCCTAGTGGCATTAGGGTACTTTCTAAACTCACATGAAGCTCCGAGGAGATTTTCTTTGGGCACAAAAGTTTTTCTTTTTTCTTTTCTTTTTCTTTTTTTGG
>BQKN01000075.1:205791-266556 GCA_022839385.1 Asparagus kiusianus | reverse complement strand
GAGAGAGAGAGAGAGAGAGAGAGAGAGAGAGAGAGAGAGAGAGAGAGAGATGAAGTTGAAGCCCAAACACCAAAGAGATTGTCTCCTCCTCTTGTGAAAATAAATTCACACAAAACACACTTGAAACAAAAACTTAAAACAAACTTTTAAACACCCTTAAACTTGTTTTAAAACTCTTGGAGAGATGAAAATAGTTATGAAAAATGGGTATATATAAGGTAGAAGAAACCAGCTCAAGAAATCGCCAAAAACACCCTAAAACATTAAAATAATCAAAAAATAGAAACTAGTCGTTACCGTGCAACGGCTAGTTCATAAGTCGACTTATAAGTCGACTTGTTTGATATAAGTCGACTTGTATGAGCTGCAAGTTAACTTAGCAGATGAAAACAACAAACTGCGCAACATATTATAAGTCGACTTATAAGTCAACTTATCATAAGTCAACTTGCTGGGTATATAAAATGACTCAGTAGATAAAAACTATAATTTCCAGAATAGTTCATAAGTCGACTTGCTACAGTACATAAGTCGACTTATAAACATGCACATGCACTGTTCATGTATAAAATCTGATATTTGAAGTGCCTTAAAAATAGCAAATAAATTCTAAAAATATAAAACTTTAAGAAATGATTATGAACATAAAAATGAACGTGTTATAAAAAGAATTTTTCAAATTGCATGCCCCAATTGTGAAAACTCATCATTTTGCAAAATAGGTCAAAATATGAAATGTCAACACACACTTGTTTTTGACATTTTGACTTAAACAAAGTTTTGAAAACTCTTGAATGGATTTATAGACTAAGTAAAAGATATAAACTAGTGTGTTTAGTCCATAAACCAATAACACAATGTTTTCCCAAAAATGATGTTTTGCATAATATATGCATTTTTACAAAAACCAAAATGATAAATATGAAACATATGAGTATGTATATGAATGTATCTATTGTTTCATATTTGTATAGCTAGACCAAAAACAAAACAATAAATATGAAATATGTAAGTATATAAACAAGTATATTTATTTTATAACTTGAACACCAAAAATGTGTATGTGTGTATATGATTGAGCTTGAAGTTTTTACACACAAAGTATAAACCTAAACTATAAAACCTATACCCAAGAAATCTTGATCTACAATGAAGCTCAACTTGGTTACGGATGAAGCTTGATCTTGAATTAGACTTGAATGTGCAATGGCTTCACTCCACTATTTTTGCCAACCTCTATTTGATATGATCGTTATGACGTAATCCATCTAACCTCGAATAGATGTTTGTGTAGATTTCCTAACAAAACAAATCGGAAACAATAGACAATATTGTTAGGAATTGTTTGTAAAATCATCAAAACAAGATTAGAGAGTAGGCTCATAACCATGAGGCTAACAATCTCTCCTTTTTTGATGATGATAAACAATCTATACAAAGAGTATATATATAAAATATGCAAGAAAGTAAAATACTCATAAATGCTCACAATATACATGTTTTTCCCTCTTTGTCAACATCAAAATAGGGACAAATAATAAGAAGGAAAAGAGCAAAAGCTCCTCCTAACAAAAGCACAAGTGAGTATAAACAATATAGGGAAAATGCTCCCCCTATCAAAATGGCTAAAAACATATAAAAATGTTCAAAAGTGAAAATCACAAAGACTTAAAAAATTCAATAGTCATCATACATTCTATACGGCATTTTGATTAAATCATTATTAATTGAGAATACATAGGTATATTATCATGAAAGTTGTGTCTCAATACACAAACATAAAAACAATATATAGATTGACTTATGAAATCAAAAGAATGGAAAAACATGAGAGTCATGAAAGTCATGATAATCATGAAAGTCCAAATGAAAATCAAATCAATCAAATAAAATCATAAATCAATCAAATAAAAATCATATATGTAGTTACAAAACATGATCAAAAGAAACTATAAATCATGTCTTAAACCACAATCACATAAAGACTAATCAATATCAATTTTTGTTATATTCGACAAAAAAGCAAGAGAGGTAACCATATCAAGCTCTTGAGCTTATTTCAACCCATATAAAAAAATTTAGCACCCGGTAAACATGATTTGGAAATAAATACCTAATAAATCCAGAGGGTTGCTCAAACACAAACCTCTCATAAAAACAAAGCTAATAAAAATTTATAATGTATAATGAAAAACAAAATATTGACTTTAAAAGATTGTTTTTAATTTCAAAAATTTTAAAAACATGTTTTTTAAAACCAAGAAATAAAAAATAAAAACACTAAAAATCTTGGTTTTAACATCAAAAAGGTTTTGGCACCCAAACATTCTTGGTGCCAAAAGATTTAGGGACATGACCCCTATCATTTAAGCTCAAAGCTCTAGGGTTATGAACTAATTTGGGCACATTTAGTACATGAGATCGGTCATAGAAATAATCACTCAAATGATCCTTTCGATTGTAATATGTACAATGGAACAGGTGCACTTGCTTATGTTAACCATCAATTTGTGCACGTGAAACATTTGCAAATAAAAACGGTCTTTTAAAATTATTTTATAAATATGAAAACTTTTTCAAATCAAAACAATATTTGGCCAAATGAACAAATCTACCACAATATTCGTACTTGAACACATGAGCATGCTTATGATGAACAATGGGTGCATGTGCATGTGTTTGTGATGAGGAAGCTTTGTGAGATGCACATGGAGTTGGATTTTTGATTTTTGAGTGTTTATGTGCATCTAGCACAAATTAGCTAAATGGCCTTTACAACCACAAATTGTACACTTGTAAATTTTACTATATATGTGTGCATAGTGAGTGGATGATTTTGAATTATTTGTATTTGACTTAGCACACATATTCATAAGCTTCAATGCATTTAGTAAGAGTTGAATCTAAAGATGAAATGTGATTTTTAACATGATTCAACTCATTGTTAGGCACATATGCATTGGAAATAGAAGTAGAAAGAGCATGATCATTTTTAAATAAATTAAATTCGTTTCTAATAGTTTCTACCTCTAGTATGACATCAATCTTAGCATGAGATAGGCTAGCAATAGATGAGGTTAATTTTTTATTTTTTAAATTTAACATATCATTGTTTTCTTTAAGCTTTATATTCTCTTTTTAAATGATATCAAATTTGCAAGCTAGCGTCTCATGATCGGATTTTAAATTCACATGCTTGCTTTTTAAATTAATAAAATTATTATGCAACTCAGTGTAGGCATGCATTAACCTATCATATGTAGATGTGAGTTCTTTAATAGATAGTTCATCATCAGAATCAGAGTCGCTTACCATACTAGGGTTATCACCTAGTGGTCGTGTGCAAGATAATGATGTTCCAACCTTACTTGAAGTCAATTTCGCCAAAGCACGTCGAATCTCCTCCAAGTCTCCTTGATGTGATTCTATGAATTTCCATAATGTGTAAGCACTATCAAATGAATCAAGCTTGTTAAAAAAAGATAAATCAAAAGTGTTATGTAAAAATTCTAACAAGAGTTTATTCATTGTAAACATTTTATGATCATTTTTACTCCACTTGGATTTCTCTGAAGTTGGTACAATATAAGCACCCTCTATAATTTCCTATAAATCGAAGTGACTAGATTGAACAAAAAGTTTAAATCTAAAACAACATTGAGCATATGATAAATTTTCTAAATGAGGAGCAATATTAATGGCATAACCTAAACTAGGTACACCGTGCATATCCATAATGTATTATGCAAGCAAAAAGAAATATCAAAACAAGATTAGCAACAATATGAAAGCTTGGGTCTTTAACTCAAGGCGGTTAAGCCACAAATCAAAGATCACCAACCTCTGATACAAATTTAAAGCACCCTAGAGGGGTGGGAGTGAATAGGGTATATGCTAATCTAATCAGATATTAATGCCAATTAAAACTTAGTAACTAATTATCCTAGAAAGAATAAAATTCAAGAAGATTATATGTAAATATATTAATCTAAGGACGAAATAAACATGAGCAATGGTAAAATAGAATAAAATAAATAATAAGCACAAATATAACGCCAAGGAAAACTCAAATACACAATATGATCACGGAGTTCGGTCCTTCCGATCTACGTCTCTGCTTCCCACTCCCGGGGAGAATTTCACTATCACAATGGGTTTTTGACGTTCACCCAAAAATATTTACACCTCACAATTTGTTTTTTTACGCTCACTGACAAATGTTTACAATTCATACTTATTAACTACACAAATACCAGCTCAAATGTTGGCCCCTCACGTGTCACATTCCTCAAGTGTTCGGAATTACCACCTCTCTCTAGGGTTTACCATCGACCCCACTCCTCTTGGAACAGACCACGTCTCTCACCACACACTCTTCTTTGTGTACTTGTGTAATACGAAGTGATCTAACAAATAAAGATCAATTACAAATAGTTTGTTCTCTAAACAATGATGAGAACTCAATTAAGCTCACTCTCAAAGTTACAATCCCACAATCCAAATGTATACAATATGTGATAATACTAAAAACTCAAGGGGTGTGTGTGTAAACAATGAGAAATAATCAAAACTAAACTCAATTATAAAATCTAGCTTAATAAAAATAATAATCAAATAAATATATAAATGTAAAGCTAGAATTGAGTTTAGAAAATCTTTTCTAGAAATCAAGAGAGAGAGAGAGAGAGAGAGAGAGAGAGAGAGAGATGGAGTTGAATCCCAAACACCAAAGAGATGGTCTCCTCCTCTTGTGAAAACAACTTCACACAAAACACACTTGAAACAAAAACTTAAACCAAACTTTTAAATACCCTTAAATTTGTTTTTAAAACTCTCTTGGATAGATGGAAATAGTTATGGCAAATGGGTATATATAGGATAGAAGGAACCAACTCAAGAAATCACCAAAAATACCCTAAAACATTAAAATAATCAAAAAATGGAAACTAGTCGTTACTGTACAACGACTAGTTTATAAGTCGACTTGTTTGATATAAGTCGACTTGTATGAGCTGCAAGTTGACTTAGCACATGAAAACAACAAACTGCACAACAGATTATAAGTCGACTTATAAGTCGACTTATCATAAGTCGACTTATCATAAGTCGACTTGCTGGGTATATAAGTCGACTCAGTAGATAAAAACTATAATTTTCAGAACATTTCATAAGTCGACTTGCTACAGTACATAAGTCGACTTATAAACATGCACATGCACTGTTCATGTACAAAATCTGATATTTGAAGTGCCTTAAAAAATAGCAAATAAATTCTAAAAATGTAAAACTTTAAGAAATGATTATGAACATGAAAATGAACATGTTATAAAAAGAATTTTTCAAATTGCATATCCCAATTGTGAAAACTCATCATTTTACAAAATATGTCAAAATATGAAATGTCAACACACACTTGTTTTTGACATTTTGACTTAAACAAAGTTTTGAAAACTCTTGAATGGATTTATAGACTAAGTAAAAGATATGAACTAGTGTTGTTTAGTCCATAAACCAATAACACAATATTTTCCAAAAATGATGTTTTGCATAATATATGCATTTTTACAAAAACCAAAATGATAAATATAAAACATATGAGTACGTATATGAATATATATATTGTTTCATATTTGTATAGCTAGACCAAAAACAAAACAATAAATATGAAATATGTAAGTATATAAACAAGTATATTTATTTCATATTTATATAAACTTGAAAACAAAAATTGTGTATGTGTGTATATGATTGAGCTTGAAGTATCTACACACAAAGTATAAACCCTAAACTATAAAAACTATACCCAAGCAATCTTGATCTACAATGAAGCTCAACTTGGTTACGGATGAAGCTTGATCTTGAATTAGACTTGAATGTGCAATGGTTTCACTCCACTATTTCCGCCAACCTCCATTTGATATGATCGTTATGGCGCAATCCATCTAACCTTCAATAGATGTTTCTGTAGATTTCCTAACAAAACAAATCACAAATATTGGACAATATTATTAGGAATTATTTGTAAAATCATCAAAACAAGATTAGGGAGTAGGCTCATAACCATGAGGCTAACAGAAACATTAAAAATGACTGAAATACATGGAAATATAGTAATTCTTAAATTTTGAAATGAATCACAATCATGTATTAGACGATTAACTACTATAATCAAAATTAAATAGCAGCTTCTTCAATGCTTTTTTTACAGTGAACAAGATCGAAATTCTTTTAAAATAGATTTTCCACCATTTATCTTCTTACTTTTATTAGAATTGGAATTTCTTTGAGTAGATTAATTAAATATATAAGAAGATGTCATTTCATATCCCTTCTTTATATATAATAATAAATTTGTGGTGCTACTAAAGGCACAAAACAACGACATCTAAGTGCAAAAATTAATATCACTTGTCATATTATTTTGATATTAAATTAGAATTATTATATAATTAGGTTTCTTTTCTATCCATAATTAATCCTTATCAAATTAAATATACTCGAATTAGAAAGTTCTAATTATAGTCAAACATTTTGTAATCCTAATCAAATCATACTTATCCATAATTCAAAAAAATTCTAATAATCACATTTTTAATTCTCTTTGCTTATACATAGAAATGGAGATTTGGTTTACAATTACCTTTATATTCAAAAATTTGTTGCATGACTCTCCTTAATTTTAAAAGATAAATTTCACTGAACCTCTAATACATTTAATTTTTTGACACTAAGCATGCGATCTATTTAGAAGATGACTAAAACAATTTGAGTTTTTGCACTAAATTAGCGGCATTTCCCCATAATTTTACATTGACAAACATTATTTGCCAAGGATACCATATACCCCTCAAATAATTACTATTTGTAAATTAACCTATAAAATTACATACAACTCACGTAAAATACAAAACTATAAATAGCTTATAGCTCTCTCAGAAAATGAAACAACAAACAGCAAACTAAAAAATCTAAAAATTATAAAACAAGCCTTTTAGACTCTAAAAATTACAAAAAAATCCTTAAAAATTTAAAACTTACAAGCCACCCCCTAGAATTTTAAAAATTATAGATAATCCCGTGAAAACTCTAATAAATACAAATATATCCCTTAAAAATAAAAAAATCAATTAACCCATTGAAAAATCTAAAATTACAAAAAGACGTCAAAAAGATCTAAAAATTGCAAAAAAACCCTAAAAATTTTGTAAATATAAAATTACCCAAAAACTTTAATATTACAAATACCTCCCTACAGAAATTGAAAAGTACAATCAACCCTTTTTAAATCAAAAAATTAAAAACAACCTCGTGAAAGATTTGAAAATTGCATGTAGAACCATAAAAGTAGTAAACAACAATTATAAGGGTTTTCTATGAAAAGTTATTGAGTATTAAGTGACAAAACTTAAAATTTATTAGGTGTTTTATTCCAGAACTTATTGGTACTATTTTGATCATTTGACCCCACAAAGATGAGATTAGTGGTTAGTGAGAGTTTCAAAGATATTGACAGTTTAGTGTCAAATGCCTAAACTTATAAGGATAGATGAACGCCTTATATCTATTGGATAATACTATTTTTACAACATACCTTAGCTGTCAAATTAAGATGAGAACTAAAATCTTAAGTGGACATCATAATTAAATGAAAGAGATCATAAATAAAGAAAATATGGATATGTTATTCTATGAATAGGAGGATAAATGGAACTACATAAAAGGGTAGTAGAGATGGAAAATGAAGTAGCTTAAATCCCCCTTTATATCTAAAAAAATTGTGATTTACTATTAACATTACATCTAAAAGGACTACCATGTATCCCTTCCTAATTCGAATTTGCAAAATGGAATAAAAACTATCCCCACACACTTATTAAGGGCTAAATACCCATATTGGTATTTTATTTCAACCCCATTTGCCAAGAAGGTATTTTAATTAGGAAAATCGGCGTTAAGGCATTTTAATTGAATAAAATTACCAATTAGGTCCTTTTTCTTGTCGGCGACCACTTTTCCGACGAGAACTCGTCACGTGCGTTGCACGCGGTAGCTTAATCTGTGTTTAAGCTGCTGATGTGGCACTATTTTCTGACCAACGCAGATCTGAGCTGGGACTCGGGGTGAACTCGACGACGACGGGGAGTTCTTTAGGGCGGGCTGAGCTTGAAAGGAGAGAGGGGTAGCGGAGCTTGGAGAGGCAGCGTAGCGTCGGTGGTCTCCGACGGGGAAGAGAGGACGGCGACGACTGGCAGTGGTAGGAGGTGGTCGGGTCTCAAGTTGAGGGCGAAGGGAAGCTCGGAGTTGGGCTGGTCGGCGGGAACTTGAGCAGCAGCAAGTTCGGCATGGGGAAGCTCGACAGAGAGAGGAAGAGGTAGGGTCTGGGGGATGAAGGCGGGGAGTGGAGGGAAGAGGAGGAGATGGAGGTGTTGAAGTCGAGCTCGCCATGGACAGAAAGGGGAGGAGAATGGGGTTGCTGTCGTCAGAGCTCGATGATGGTGAAGGAGGCAGCGGGACAAGAGAGAGTGGCGAGGTGGAGGGGCTGGCCTAAGATGGTCGTGGGGCTGGTCTGCAAGCATGGAAGGGGGATATGGTGGAGGCGGTGATGGCGGGTGTGGGGCTCGTCGGGATTGACGACGAAGGAGAGAGGCGCTGGCTGTTGGAGACGAGAAGGAAGGCAGCGACGGTTGGATCTGGAGCTTGGTGACGGAGCTTGGGTGGTTGGGGCAGAGGGGGTCAGCGTTCAGGGGTTAATTCCCTGTCACGTTAGAAAATAGTGCCACATCAGCGCTTAAACACAGATTAAGCCACCGTGTGCAACGCACGTGATGAGTTCTCGTCGAAAAAGTGGTTGCCGATGAGAAAAATGACCTAATTGGTAATTTTATTCAATTAAAATACCTTAACGCCGATTTTCCTAATTAAAATACCTTCTTGACAAATGGGGTTGAATTAAAATACTAATATGGGTATTTAGCCACTTATTAAGTGAGGTAGTGTTTTTTTGTTCTTTTTTTATAAAATATTTACAAAAATAAATAGGAATATCATAAAGGAGGACTGGTGGTTAAATAATCTATTTTGAATTTTAAATTTTGATATAAAATTATTCACATTCTTATTTTATATTTTCTTTATAAGAAATAAATTTAGCTCAAGTTTTTTAAAGGAGTAGAAATCTAAAATTTTTTTGAGATAATTCAAATTTTTAGAAGCAATAACATTAAAAAATCATATATGAAAAACAAATCAGATATACAAAATAAAAAAAACCAAAATAAGCCGGGTGAGCACGGACACAATGCTTATGTTAAATAATACCTAACCAAAATCCTTATTCCCAAGAATGCCACAACCTCCTCACGACAATTCTTGGGGTGGCATTTCGGATATTAATTTAAAAAGGGAGGCTTTTTATGTACACTTGTCATCTATATATACCCCTGCCCGTTTCCATCCTGAAGGACCTAAACCAGTAATTTGAATCCTTTTTTAGTTCTAAACATTATCAAATTCTCTTCCCCGCTGCATAATGCCGGTCCACTACCTTGCACCGTTCTTGCTACTCTGTGCCGTCGTTCAGGTGGCCGTAGCCTTCACCGATGGTAAGTTTCTTTAAGCAGTACTGATTATTTCAGAAGTGCACTCTTTTCACCTGCTCCGTGATTCAAAGGAGATGACTTTTTTGTGCCCCTTCTACATTTCTAGTGTACGAAAACTCTGAAGTTATGATCGAGAAAACATTCTATTGTGTTCATGTAATTGCTGAGCATGCTGTTTATAGGATGAAATTTAGACGTACACATCAGTATTTGTTTTTTGTTTGAATACGTTATGAATAAGAACCTTATAGATTTTGAGCCCGATTCGCTTACAAAGCACCCTAATTTTCTCTTTTCTCGATGAGATTTCAAAGTTATGGTCAAAATTGAAATTCATGACTTCAAGTAAGATCCTAGGGATTAATGATATGAAGCACATGGTCTTAGCTAGTTTGTTCATATTCATGTCCTTATGCATGCAAATTGCATGACCAGTAACCTAGCTTTTGGTGCGGGCAATTTGAGATTTATGGTAAGACTTAGTAATTTGACACATTTAATTAAGAGTATTGATGTTTACCATGTATAAAATTGTTCATACTTGTATATCATGTTTCGTCATTTCATGTATCCTAGCTCTTTTGATAAACCAGTTGATCTATAACGATGATTCCATTAAGTACGTAATTAGTACTCTGTATCAATTTTCTTAGACTACTTCAAGTGCATGTGTCCGAACTAATTTAATGATCATTAATAAGATTTGAGATTCAGAGTCATGCAAACATGCACAGTGACAGAGTGAGGCTGTAAAGGGAAGAAGAAGTCGGTCCCACTTTTTACCGAAAGGCTAGCTAGCTGGAACCATAAACCCAACTGAACCGAAGAGGACAGATCCCATGTTACTGATCACATGGCCTTTAGTCCTATCCAAAAATCTACTGGGTTTTCTAAATAATAGCACAAAAAGTATGGCATTCAATGAATCTCCTCGGCATCATAGCCGCCGCCTCCCCCCAAAAAAAAAATGCTTTGGAGGATTAATATGAGATGAACCTCCTAAACTTTCAAAATATCATAAATCCCTTAAGTCCAGGGGTTATCAGAAAACCCCCTTTTCACTTTAAGATTTTATAAAAAAAAAAAAACCCTCTTAGTGTTAGTCGTCGTTTTCACATGATCGGGCAAAATTAGGTAGAGGGATAGAAAATTTATACAAGCTATTTACCCAACTTCATTGTTTATATTAATTACTCAATTTGATATTTTCGGGTTGCAACGACGGTATATGAACGGAGAGCTAGATGGACTCAAACAATTAATTAATTTGGATCCAACTCGAATCAAAAAGTACTAACCAATATTATTAAGTCACGAGTCCGAATATATTTAGTCATATATCTATTTACGAAAATTTCCCATGTCTAGCTAACTAAACTCACACATTGAACTAAATAGATAGATGTGTGAGTCCACTAAACAAGAAGTAATTCTGTGACGCATGCAGGTCTATTATCAAACGGGAACTTCGAGCTCGGCCCGAAACCCTCCGACCTACAAGGCACGAGGGTAACCTCCAAGCACGCAATCCCCGCCTGGGAAGCCTCCGGCTTCGTCGAATACATCCCCTCCGGCCACAAGCAGGGCGACATGCTCCTCGTCGTCCCCGAGGGCGCCTTCGCCGTCCGCCTGGGCAACGGGGCCCGCATCAAGCAAAAGGTCGCCGTCCAAAAGGGACGGCGCTACTCTCTCACGTTCAGCGCGGCGCGGACCTGCGCGCAGGACGAGAAGCTGAACGTGTCGGTGACGCCGGAGTCGGGGATACTGCCCATGCAGACCATGTATAGTAGCAACGGGTGGGATTCGTACGCGTGGGCGTTTAGGGCGGCGGTCGGAGAGGCGGAGGTTGCGATCCACAACGTTGGGAGGGAGGATGATCCGGCCTGTGGGCCGCTTATTGATTCGGTGGCGATGAAAGAGCTTACTCCGCCTAGGATTACTAACAGTAAGAATCTCTCATGTCACTTACAGGGGTTAATTTGCTTGACATTCGCTATTAATCTGGTCTATAGCCAAAAGGTTAATTGGTTTTCTAAGTAGTGAAAGAACTTATTGTATGGCGCCAGAAATTATCAATTAATTTCAAGCCCTGTTCAAAGCGGATTTAAAGGGATTTGGCTCCTCTCCACTACAAAAAAGTAGTAGAGAGACCACTACTTTTAATCTCAAGCGTTGATTATTTAGTAGGCGGTTATGATATAATCTAAATCTAACACTTAACATACCCCCGTGTATTGCACTCATTCGTAATTTGCACTAAAACAAAAAATCATAACCATCAACTAGATAATCAATGGCTGTGATTATGTAGTGGTCCCTCCACTATTTTTTTTTTGTAGTGGAGAGGATCCGAATCCGATTTAAAGAACTAGTACTATTATGTGCAACAGTCATGAAATTTATACAAATAATCCTACGAAAGTAACAGGTATTAGATCTGAGGCTATTATAATCGTAAATAGAAGCACTTCGATCAAAGATTTCGAATTGTGTGACAAGATAATAAAGGTAAGATCTAATGCTAAATATTAAGCAATTAATGAAACTGTTGTTTTTCAATAGTTGTGAAAGGAGAGAAATCCAAATTCTGATTACCGAACATTCTTTTAAAATGAATTTTAGTGGGGGAGTTAATTATATCCCGGCGTTAAAAAAGCTTAAATTTTTTTCAATCGAATAAAACCTCAGCTCGCAAGATGAACATTTTAGGCATAAGACTATAATTGCAAACTCTCATCATGAGTTTAGAGTTCTAACTAAGAATTATCATGCATTATGTTTTCTAATTGCTGTTTCATTCATCTTATACCAGAGAACCTCCTAAAGAACGGCGACTTTGAAGAAGGCCCCTACATAATCCCGAACACAACATGGGGAGTCCTAATCCCACCCCACATCGAGGACGACCACTCCCCTCTTCCCGGGTGGATGGTCGAGTCCCTCAAAGCCGTCAAATACATCAACTCCCCTCACTTCTCCATCCCCCGCGGCAACCGTGCAGTCGAGCTCGTCGGAGGCATGGAGAGCGCGATCTCCCAAATCGCACGAACAATCCCAGGCAAATCCTACGCCCTCACTTTCTCCGTTGGCGATGCCAGCAATGCGTGCGAGGGGTCGCTGGTGATCCAGGCTTTCGCCGGGAAAGAGAAGATGCACGTTCCGTATGACTCGAAGGGGAAGGGAGGGTCGAAGCGCGCTGTGTTGAGGTTTACTGCGATTTCGACTAGGACCAGGGTGGTGTTCTTGAGCACGTATTATAGTACGAGGAGTGATGATATGAGCTCGCTCTGTGGGCCGGTGCTCGATGATGTTGCGCTTATTAGCGTCAGGCGCTAAAATGTTTTTGGTTTGGTGGTGGAGTTTTAGATTGCTATGGTGTAATAGAGTTTTCGAGTATCACTATTAATCAAGATGGTTGGATTTTTTTTTAGAGTAGAAGGTGAAGAATTGGCAAACAGCTGGAAAAAAAAACCCAGAAATTCAGCCAGGCAGACTGGCGGTCGACCGCGAGTCAGCGGCGGTCGACCGCGAACGTGCACAAGGGTCAGGAAGAGCTGGGTGCTGAAGGCGGTCGACCGTCGCGGTCGATCGCCACGGTCGACCGCGTGGACCCTGTAGGATTTTTGGGCTCTGTCATTTGGTTCGGTCGACCGTCGCGGTCGACTGTGAGTTTCCTATAGCCGATTTGTTCTCTGTCGGGAGTGTTTGGTCGATCGCCGCGGTCGACCGCGATACCTGCGTGGTCGACCGCCACAGTC
The DNA here is from genome assembly GCA_022839385.1 of Asparagus kiusianus. Lineage (NCBI taxonomy): Eukaryota > Viridiplantae > Streptophyta > Magnoliopsida > Asparagales > Asparagaceae > Asparagus > Asparagus kiusianus. The sequence continues at coordinate 253,199 of BQKN01000075.1, read as the reverse complement.
GACCGCAGGCTGTTTGGGCTGGGCTTTGGGTTTTCAACCCGGTTCGTTTTGGAGCTGATGTATAACTCTAATCCTGATTTGTTAGGGTTAAGCAAAGACGATTTTGAGCAGTCTTTTGGAGAGGTTTGCCACAACCAATTGTGGGAGATTTGTGAGAGATCTAGAACTTTGTTTTAGGGTTTGATCGGTAAGATTTGTAACTCTATTTGTATTTTCTTGGTTTCTAATAGTAAGAACCCCCCCCCCCCCTCCTTGTCCCGTGGACGTAGGCAACTTGCCGAACCACGTTAAACTCATTGTTCTTGTTGTGATTGTGATTTGCTTATTGGTTGTGATTTATCTCGAGTTATTATTTGTGTCACCTCGAAGCTTCCGCCGCGCACAACAATTAGTATCAGAGCTCCAGATTTCAGATCTAGGCCGTTTTGTCTTGGTTGGAGGAGTAGATCAATTTGGAAGTTCGGCTAGGGCTTCTTTTGGTGAGAAATGTGGGATATTTTTGGCAAAGACTCTATCTTTTTCAGTTTGGATCTATTCTTCGTTTGTTCCGCATTGGTTTGTTGGTGCTTGGACTATTTGGAGGAGTAGATCGCTTTGGAGGCTCTTCGAGGGCTTCGTTTGGAGATAAAGGTGAGATTTTTCCTATTTGTGGATCATGTTGCCGTCATGCGAGGTGAGATCATTTGGAGACTCTTGTTAGGGTTTTAATTGGAGGTAAAATTCTCTCTTTTATCAGTTTGGATATATTCTTCATTTGTTGGTGCTTTGAGATAGTTGGCCGAGATAGAAGGATTTGAGGCTGGGTTATTTGTTTATTGATACAGTGCATTAGATTATTGAGAAGTGCCTTGACCTGCATATTGAAGTCCTTTGAGCACGTTGGTATGAGCAAGGAGACCGAGGTGGAGTTTGGCACTTCTATTTGATGATTGAGGGGTCTTCTATTTGGTGTTCATTCAGGCATTTAGGGGCCTTCCAAGGAGGCATCATTGGAAGATAAATTGGTATTTTGGTTTCCTATGTTGGGGATTGTACTAGGCATTTACAGGTTGTAACCAAGTCCCATTGGTGTGAAGTCCTAGAAGCCCACAACAAATGGAGGAAGTGTGTTGGTAGAAAGGTAACCCGGCGTTCTGATTATGGTAGGGTTCTTTCTTGCATTTGTACCGAGCTCACGGCAATAGGAGATACTTCATTGGTGTGGAAACTTTGAGGCGACGAGGCGAGATGGTAGATTTGGAGAGCTGTTCCTTGCTGGAGGAGGATCGGCATTTGATATCGAGCATTGGCTTTGATGTGCCGGCTACAACATGTTTGGGCCACCTTATGCATGGGTTGTCGACTGCTGCATGTAGAGATTTTGGATCTGGTAGAGCTGCTTCAGATTTTGGATTGCGTCGGATGTTTGGCTACCCAGCACTTAGTCACATCGTGGATGTGAGATTTGATCCGATAGTATATTTGGGAGTCAGAGGCTTGTTTGATTATCAAGTATTGGCTTCTGACTTTATTCTGAGAAGGTATGTCACGTTTGACTCTTGGCAGGTGGAGAGTGGTGATCAGATATTTAGGACATCACAACGGGTGGAGAGTGATGCTACTCCACGTTGGGTAGAGACTTCATATCATATTGCATCATTTGGGATTCCAGTTGATGTGACACAGGTTGAGAATCATGTTGATTTGGATGCGATGATAGGTTGATCAATTCGAGCGTAGCTGATAGATGGAGTCTGGATATGGCCATTGGTTCATCTCAAGTGGAGATGTTTGGATTGTTTTAATTTGGGGCCATTGGAGGTGCTATCAGCCGTAGACTTGATCGTGATATTAGAGAAGGGTTACGAACTCTTGTAGTGGATTGAGACTTTTGGAGGCCATTTTGGTGAACTACGTTCGGCTTGATTCCTTGGGAAAGAGGATAAGTATGCAGTCTTTCAGATGCAACCGGTTTGATCTGTTGATTCAGATAGGAGGAGATCATGTTTCAGCTCTAGTTTGGTTCCCGGACTTGTTGCGGGACTTTTGGATGATTTGGTGTTGGCTCAGTTTTGGTAGAAACATTCACCGAGGTGGAGATTTGAAGAATTGGCAAACAGTTGAAGAAAACAACCCAGAAATTCAGCCAGGCAGACTGGCGGTCGATCGCGAGTCAGCGGCGGTCGACCGTGAATGTGCACAAGGGTTAGAAAGAGCTGGGAGCTAAAGGCGGTCGACCACCATGGTCGGCCGGGTAGACCATGTAGGATTTTTGGGCTCTGTCGTTTGGTTCGATTGACCGTGAGTTTCCTGTAGCCGATTTGTTCTCTGTCGGGAGTGTTCGGTCGACCTCCGCGGTCGACCGTGATACCTACGTGGTCGACCGCCGCGGTCGACCATAGGCTGTTTGGACTGGGCTTTGGGTTTTCAACTCGGTTTGTTTTAGAGCTGATATATAACTCTAATCCTGATTAGTTAGGGTTAAGCAAGGATGATTTTGAGCAGTCTTTTGGAGAGGATTGTTGCATCCAATTGTGGGAGATTTGTGAGATATTTAGAGCTTTGTTTTAGGGTTTGATCGGTGAGATTTGTAACTCTATTTGTATTCTCGACCGCGATACCTGTGCGGTCGACCATCGCAGTCGACCGCAGGCTGTTTGGGCTGGGCTTTGGGTTTTTAACCCGGTTCGTTTTGGAGCTGATATATAACTCTAATCCTGATTAGTTAGGATTAAGCAAGGACAATTTTGAGCAGTCTTTTGGAGAGGATTGCTACATCCAATTGTGGGAAATTTATGAGAGATCTAGAGCTTTGTTTTAGGGTTTGATCGGTGAGATTTGTAACTCTATTTGTATTCTCTTGATTTCTAATAGTAAGAACTCCCCGCTCCTTGCCCCGTGGACATAGGCAACTTGCCAAACCACGTTAAACTCGTTGTTCTTGTTGTGATTATGATTTGCTTATTGGTTGTGATTTATCTTGAGTTATTGTTCGTGCCGCCTCGAAGCTTCCCCGTGCACAATAGAAGGTGGGTAAAGATAAACCCTTTGTTGTTTCATTAATAAGAATTTAACGAAATAGAAGAAGACAAAAGTGTGTAGAAGCAAAACAAAATACAAGATAAAGAGACTAAATGAAAGGAAGACAAAAAAAAGAGAGTGCAAAAGCAGGAGCCACAACACATAATACTCCTGTGATGCATTACAAAAAAATAATAACGAAAAAGGACAGATGAATGAGCTCAGAGTCCCTCCATGACGTTGTCATGCATCACACACCACTCCTTAGTAGAAGAAGGTGCAACATCACTCCTGTAGGCCAAAGTGCGAAATAGCTGATCTACACACTCCTTATCACCTCTTGAAAAAAGAGACGACCAACGTGTACTGTTAGCAATTATTTGTTGATATATGCGAGAGTGAGATCTTTGGTTGTTATTAAATATTCCATTATTACGCTCTCCTTGACCCCCCCCCCGCCCCCCCCCGCCCCCAAACCAAAAATAAATAAATAAATAATTACAGCTCCAATCATGCCCCACAAAATATCGTATACTCTTGTAAATATTATGATTTCTCGATTCCCCTAACATTTGCTGAATGGAGAGAAGAGGTTTGTGAACCCTAGAAAGGACTAGAAATTTGTCCCAAATTTTAATAGAGTAGGAGCACTTAAAAAAGAGATGATCAACCGTTTTGTCATTGTTTTTGCATAGCACACAAATATTTGGCCCTTGACATTTACGCTTAATGAGATTGTCCCTGGTAAGAATGGCGTTTTCATTTATCAGACAGATAAATTCTCTTACTTTAAGAGGTGCTCTAAGACTCCAAATGCTCTTAGCTAAAGCACATCTTATACCTCTGCCATTCAAAAAAGAATAAGTTCCTCTAACCTCAAACACACCATCCTTACACCATATCCATTTAGGCACGTAGGCAATGTCTGAGAGCTTTAGCTGAAACAAAATTAATTTGTTAAGGAGGTTTCTTTTTTATTCTCTACCAAAAATATCTAAGGTAGATGTGCTAATGTGCCATCGACCTTTCCTTTTGAAAGATGCAAGCGATCCCTTTTTGTTAAGAGTCTAATCAAAACTAAGGAGAATTCTTGAGAAAGAGATATACTTTCACAACATTTATCTTGCTAAAAATAAATAGTATCATCCTTCCCAATAGAAATGGAAATCATAGTCATAAACTAGTCTTTAAGTTTTTTGACAATCTTTTCCAAAGAGCAAAGGAATTTCTAGAGTTCCTCTGTCCATCCCTCCACCAACCTCTACTAGGGCAATGATTTTGTGTAACAAGCCTAGACCAAGACTTATTAGTATTTGTGAATCTTTTCCACCACCATCTTAGAAGCAAAGCATTACTAAAATCCCTCAAGTTGGAGATTCCAAAACCGTCATATTCTTTCTTTTCACACACCTGACCCTAACAAACTAGGTTATATCCTCCATTTTCTTTATTAGATCTATACCATAAGAATCTTCTTCTTATTGCATCGATTTCTTTTTCAACCCATGTTGGAAGATTAAAAAAAATGAAAGGAAGTATGTAAGAATTGTAGAGAGCATAGAATTAATAAAAATCTCTTTCTTACTTTATCAATAAGATGTCTCTAATTTGGTTTCCTAAGAGAACCGCATCTCATAGGAATCCTTAAGTAATTGAAAGGTAATCGCTAAACCGAATAATTAAAAACTAAGGATATAAGAAAACGCTCTTGTGTAATTTTACCTAAGAAAATGAAAGAATTTTTATTAAAGTTAATTTTGAGTCCTGGCCACCTATCAAAACAAAATAAAATCCACTTTAGAATCATTGTCTGTGGTAAACAAGGTCTACAGAAGAGTAAAGTATCATATGCATATTGAAGGTTAACAACTGAATTCACATTAGATTTTGACCCCAACCTTCGATAAAACCTCGTTGTTGGCACTTGGACAGCATATGATTTAGGCCATCCACAACTAAAGTAAGATCAGAGGTGACAAAAAGGGTCCTCCTGTCTTAGCCCTCTCCTACATTGAATCTCCTTTTCTATTTCTCCATTGGTCATAATAGCAACTTCTGCAAAATGAGGCCATTTATAAATCCACCTTATCCACTTATTACCAAAACCCTTCTGAGATAAACTTTTGAGCACACACCTCCAATCAATAGTATCATATGCCTTCTCAAAATCTAACTTCAGAAGGAAGCCATGTTTCTTAGTTCTAGCTAGATTTTGAATAACTTTCTGGACTGTAGCTATTCCTTCTAAAATGTACGATCCTTAATGAAGCCCGATTGGTAATCATACCAGTTCACCACTAACTTTACTTAGACGATTAGCCATTAACTTCGAAATAATTTTAAGTGATGCATCTAAAATCTCCTACCGAATTACCATCCTCCTTCTTAGGGATGAGCACCGCATTAGCATAGTTAATTCTTTCCAAACTAAATCAAGATGATGAGATTGAGGATTATATGCTTCATCAAATTAAATCAAAATGATTAAACTAGAATAATGTTTTTTGAATACTCCAAAGCTTAACTAAAAGAAAAGTTATATGAAAGATTTTAAAAACCACATGTGTTTCAGAATCTAAGATAATTTAGAAATAACATGTGCGAAGGAAGATTGTAATAAAAATTAGGTTGTTATGATACACAAGTGAATATATATTAGTGATAATGAGGAGTTAGTATGCATGACTTCTACATTGACATATAATATCAGTCTCTAACTCTCTGATCAGTTCATATAGTATCACTTCGTTAAAAACATAATTTCTTGTAGTATTCTATCAGTAAGTATCATGTTAATCATTTCCATTAGTCTCAAATTAGCACGTTAATTATTTACATCCATCTCCATGTAATCTCGCTATTGCCAAATTTGTCCCGCGTCCACGTGATTACACAATTGTTTCCATACTCATTGCAAGCACAAAGCTCAACTCTTCTATAGATAACATTTCTGTTGGAGAAGAAGAAGCAAGAGCTCGAAGAAAAGATTCTGTTTAAGGTGGCGGTCTTGGTGCATTATAGTGGGCGACTTTTCCCCTACTATCGTGCGCCTCCGCGTAGATTCAAATGAGAAAGAAGAAGAAAAATGGCAGCAAGAGAATCATTAATACTGAGTTGAGAGATTCAATCTTTGTTTATCCTCCCTCATCCTATGTTGTTGATGAAACAATGTAGATCGATGAAACAGTGATGGTAAGTTCCTCATTCTCGAAGGCGATGGAGAGCACAGGACCTAAAGGAGCTAAGAGAAAAGTGCTAATGGAGGAGATCCTTGCTAGAACAGATTATCTTTCAGATCCACTTCAACTTAGATCTGGTCAAATTCCCACTCGTCAGCTAAGTAAATCTTCTAACTCTATTTCATGGGCTGATGATGTAGAAGAGGATATTATATCTGATATGACTGACAATGCTAAGATGATTGATGAGAATATTGAGGTTTTTACTCCATACATAGCTCAATCCATTAGAGACAACGTGGATGCTGGAAACCCTAATTTGGAAGAGGATATCAATGGAAATTCAAAAAATATAGATCAAGTGAATAGTATGAATAGGGGAAATAATGAGCTTGAAATAAGAAAATCTTTTGCAAGCCTTTTTCTGATAATAGGAAATCAGGAAATAGTTTATCCTTAAGCTTTGTTCCTTCTTCCCAATCTAATGCTGCTACTTTCTCTGCGAAGGAATGGAAGGAAGGAAAGGATTACTGGAAATACTCTTTGATAGGACATGTTATTGGGTTAAATGTAAAATTTAGATCTATGGAAGCATATATAAACAAAGTGTGGAGTAAAATCTCTATTCCTAAAATTCCTTTAATCAAGCAAGGAGTATTTTTGTTTGATTTTCAATCAGAACAACGGATGAGGGATGTTCTAGAGGCTAGTCCTTAGTTTTTTGGTTCTAGGCCACTGGTCCTTAAGACATGGACCATTGATACAAAAATAGAGAAAATTCAGGATTGTTGCTATCCAATGTTGGTTCAATTCCCTAACCTGCGGCTTAATTTATGGAGTCCTATTGGTATAAGCAAAGTTTCAAGTCTTATTAGATGCCCTATAACAACTGATATGCTCATAGCTATAAGGCAAAGGTCAAGCTATGCTAGAGTACTATTAGAAGTGAAGTTACCCTTAAAGGAGCCTTTACCTGATCATCTTGTTATTCAAGGGCCTGATGGTAAGAGTTATAATCAGAAAGTCATATATGAACTCAAACCAAGATGATGTTCTAATTGCAATATTGTTGGACATGAAACTAATCAATGTAGAAGATAAAATATTAGAAAGATATGGGTACCTATTAATAAACAGATTGGAAACGATGCATAGCCTCATGTAGAAAATACACGGCCAGGGACTGGTGAAAGGGTAAATAATTCTGGGCAAGTTGCACATATGTCTGGAAAAGATGCACAGCGTCATGTAGGAAATACAAGGCCAGGAGCTGGTGAAAGGGTAATCAATTCTGGACAAGATGCACATTTGTCTGGAAAAATAATCAATTGGACAAGATTCACATATGTCTGGAAAAGATGCACAACAAAGGACTGTTGAAAACATGTATAGTATGAATGATGAAAGAGATATCATTGCTGGACAATCTGGTACACAAACAAGTGGAAAACATGCACAATATGAATCTACTATGCGAAGTATCAGACATGGAAATTTTGGACTTGCTAATGCTTATCAGTTTTCATCTCCAATTGTTAATGCATCTGGATTTACAAGTGTTAGCAGAGCTAATGTTGCAAGGAGGGCAAATGTAAATGTTACCGGTGCTTCAATTCAGCCATCTCATTTCTCTCCTTTGGATCCTCAGGTATATGATTTTTGTAGGATCTGAAATAGATACACTAGAACACTAGAGGGGGTGAATAGTATTCTTTTAAAATTTATGCAAAGTAGATTATAAATTGTAAAGAAAGAATGGCAATCTCAGAAAATAAACATCACAAACACAAGCATGTATACTGGTTCCACCTCCCCGGTGTACATCCAGTCCCCAAGCAAATCCTGCTTAAAAGTTTCCACTATGATTTTGAAACCTTACAAAATTAAAAGCAAACCTGACCAATTTGCAAGACCATGCAAATTACAAACCCAATTGACAAGACCATGCTAATTGTAAACCGACCTCTAGACCAAGAGATCAACCCCTCTCATAAACCGAGAGAACCTTTCTTTGAAGCAATGTACAATTCCAATCCTATAAGCCTTGATGTGGATGTGAACATGTAACAATGGCTTATTAATCTTTTTAACTCTCTGAATATTGCCTAAACAAGCTTTAAGAATGATAGGAACAAATGCAATATCAGAAACTCTCTTTTATAGAAAAACATATTGAAAAACTGAAAGTTTAGAGAGTTAATTTGCACAATATGTGAATCTTATAAGTGCAAAACTTGGTGCTTGTTTTCTGATGTTTAAACCTATTTATAGCCTCTGAAATGACATAATTTTAAACCCAATTAACGTCCACAAAACGGCTATAAATAGACACTTATTCAAAACTTTGAAATCTAAAAAAACTGCATCTGTAGTCGACTACATGTCATAGTAGTCGACTACACTGAGTCTAAACAGACTCTGTGAAGTCAGAAAATTGTTTAGTAGTCGACTACAAGGCACAGTAGTCGACTACACTGTAAACTCACAGATTCTGGAATTTTCTCTTTAGTATTTTGATCGTAACTTTCTCATCCGATATCGGAATGAGGTGATTTAAGATTTGTTTGAAATCTCTTGAAGAGACCTACAACTTTGGTCTTTTGAGTTTTTCCAGATTCTAATTTCTAAGGGGTATAAATGATATGTTTTAAGACCCACTCAATATTTATAAACTCTAATGGCTAACATAGGGGATTTCTATTGTTAACCAACATACTAAGCATGTGTTAGTATGTTCTAACACTATGTGTGTGTATGTGTATGAGTGATCAAGGCTTGTACAAATTTCTAAGCAAAGAAAATATAAAATTATATTTTGACAATAACGTATATCTTCTTCTTTGCTTCATTTTGCCTTGAACTCATCTATGTCTTGAGTATCTCTTTGAATATAATTGTTGATATATCTCTGATACTGCAAAATAAATGTTAGCACATAATACACACAACATATAATATTTGTTATCATCAAAATAAACTAATCTTGGGGTCAAGATTCCTAACAATTTTGACCCCTGTTATATTAATAGGGGTGGAACTCAATAATGCATCTAGCTATTTGGAATATTAGGGGATTCAACAAATCCTCTAAATATATGATTGTCAAGAAATTCATACATGATTACACTCTTTCCTTTATAGCTCTTTTAGAAACAAAACTCACTAGAGATAAGATGAATTACATAGCAAAGAAAATAGCAAAGGATTGGAAGTGGATCTCAAATGTTCAGGAAGAAAATAGTGGGAGAATTTGGTTACTCTGGAATAATGATATCCTCATAATTCAGAGTATTAAATATTCTGAGCAATATTTGACTTGCTCAGTTCAATGTAAGTATGGTAGACTTTCATGTCTGATGTCCATAGTTTATGCATTCAACCAAAGCGAAGGTAGGAGAACTCTCTGGCAGGATCTTCTAAATTTTAAGCAAATGTTAATTGTTACTGATTGGTAGGAGGAGATTCTAATGCAATTGTCAGCAATGAGGAGAAGCTAGGAGGTGCACCAGTTTCAGATACTAATACATGAGACTTTCAGAACTTTATTACTTCAAGTCAACTGTTGCACATCAAGTCTACTGGGTGTTTTTTTTTTACTTGGAGTAATAAACAAGAAGCTAATACAAGAGTATGGAGTAGATTAGATAGAATTTTGGTTAATGAGAAATGGATTCATCACTATACATCTAGTTAAGTGGATTTTCTGATGCCAGTTTGTTCTGATCACTCTCCAGCTCTTCTAACAGTTGGAGATGAGAAATTTCAGGGTAAAAACCCTTTCAAAATTTTTAGAATGTGGGGAAAATACCCTGACTCTATCTCTATTGTTAAATCTGTTTGGGATCAGGACATTCAAGGGTATAACATGTACAAGCTCTACTCTAAGCTTAAAAAGCTCAAACCCGCACTCAAGGATTTAAACAAGTGACATTTCATGAACATAAGCGAGCAGGTGTTTAGAGCAAAAGAAGAATTAAATGAGAATCAGAATCAACTGAGCATTGATCTCTTCAACTCAGATTTGATTTCAAAAGAGAAGGAATGTATAAATAAATACACCAGATTGCTAAATTGTGAAATATCCTTCTATAGGCAGAAAGTAAACATCAATTGGGTTGTGCATAGAGACAAATGTTCTCAGTTTTTTTACTCTATCATGAAGGCTAAAAGACATCATAATAGAGTGTTATCCCTATATACTGAGAATGGTACTAGAATTACTGACATGTCGGAGATCATATATGAGTTTATTGAATCCTATAGGAAGCTTTTGGGCACTACAGCTGATACTTCAGATCCTAATCCAGTTGTAATTTCAAATGGTCCTATTCTCACTAATAGCCAAAGAAGCACCCTGGGTCTACCTATCACAAAGGAAGAGATTAAGCAAGATATTTACACAATGTCTGATGAAAAATCTCCTGGACCAGATGGATTTAGTGCATCATTCTTTAAAGCTACCTGGAGTGTTATCAGTGATGACCTCTTTCAAGTTGTTGATGAATTCTTTTACTCTGGTAATTAAGCTCCTAGGTACTTTCAACACTACATCTATTATCTTGGTGCCTAAAGTCCTTAACCCCAATTCACCTTCTGATTATAAACCAATATCTTGCTGTAATTGTGTCTACAAAGTTATATCAAAGATTATGGCAACTAGAATTTAGAAAGTCATGGGGTATTTAATTAATGATGCTCAGAGTGCTTTTGTCAAAGGGAGGCTAATATCAAACAACATTTTGTTAGCTCGTGAACTCATCTAATCCTCTATACAAACGGGAGAACCTAAGATTCACTATTCATACTACAATAGTATTATTACTATAGCAAACATGAAACTGAACACATTGACTTTTAAAAAAAATATTACTGTAGCACGCGAGAATACTGTAGTAGAGGCGAGGTGCCGTAGCAATCCAAAAAACAAAAAAATAAAAATAAAAAGTGAAAAAAACTATAGCAGTTAAACCATGTGGCGCCAATGGATTCACACAAGGCTACAATCTAAGGTAAAACCAAGAATGTCAAACCTGCCATGCACCACATCATGCAATAACATGTTTCTCCATCATAATTACTATCTCTCTAATAGAGTCAATAACAGGTGTAGGTACAAAAGCAAGTAAAAGATAATACAAGAGATAACTAATGAAATGATAGAGATCGAATTAATATTTTATCATCCAACATACAAAAATACAAAGTCAATCTTTGAAATGAAAAATCTAGAGATCTCAACAAGTCTCAAATACTGAATGTCTGATAAAAAGAAATAAGGCACACAGCCTTTACAACTTCTAGAATAAAACTCTTAATGACTCAATAATATATCTACAGTGAAGCTCCCAAAATAAAACAAAACTATAAAGAGAGGATGAACACTAATGTGTATCGCCATCAACCTACGACTCTCCGTGCACCTGGCTCGTTACCTAAAATGGGAGGGATAACGAGCATCAAAGCACTAGCGAGCAACATCACAACCAACCCCAAGGGAGAGGGCTCATTGTATATAAGAAAATACAGTCAAAACATAATAATATAAAATTCATTGATTCTAACAAAATTGAGGATTTTAGTATTTAGAAATTTACAACACGAGCATAGGTACGTCGAGCGAAATAATCCAAACAAGAAAACCCTCATGTATATACATTGTATCTCAAACTATAAACCCCTAAATACCAAATCCCTAAATCTAATACATGGAATAATAAATTTAAGAAAAACAACCTATCTCAACTCTTGCACATAAAGATATGTCAAACCCACAATAGTGTAGTGCCCAGCATACATAGTTGTCATGTCTCGATCTCATGTAAATTGTCAAGTCCTAACTCGGTTAAGTGTCATACTCAAAGTTTAACAGGTGTCCAACACATGGAATAATAAAAATGAGTGTCCAACACATGGACTATGTATGATGAATGTCCAACACATGGACTGGAAAATAAATGCCCAATACATGGACTGAATGAAATGAATGTCCAACATATGGACTATACAAAATGTGTAAATGTCGATGAGATATATGAAAAGATATACATATACTAATTTGACACGTGTCTCGGTGTGCGGATCTAAACTGGTGCCCTCAATTCATCTAACATGCATAAATGATTAGTTAATCACTGAATTCTAGTACCAGATAATCAAGGCAACTCCTCGTACACGCAAAAATACACAACGAAACACAAACGTGCACAAACAGTTCGGCGGTTGACCGCAGAGGTCACTCCGGTCGACTGCACAAAGAGCAAAAACAAGCTGCTCAACAAAAACGCCCGGCGGTCGACCGCCGCGTCCACGGCAATCGACTGCGCAGAGGGCAGACAGATTCTGCCCATCTGCACGCCCAGCGGTCGATCGCCGCGTCCACCGTGGTAGACCGTGAAACAAACATAAGCCCTCTACAGGTTTCTATCTGCTTCGAAACAGATCTAAAATTGATAATTTCTTCTTAAACAAAAATCTAACATTTCTAATAGTCATATAATAATATGCAGTGAAAATTAAACATGAAAATACATCGCCAAAAACCCCAAGCATAAACACACATGTTAAAACGTTTTGAAAAACAAGAAGTTGTGATTTAACTCATGATTAAATTATTTCAGCTCTAGATCATTATTATCCAAAATGTTGGTGGACTTTTGATAAATTGAAACACAAGATTTTCGCATCATATGCTATAAAAAAACATTTTTTATACTCAAATATACGTTTTAGGCTCAACAAAAACCCATTAAAATCATTAGAAAACTTTTAGGAACATGGGGTAGGGCTGGACGAGATGTTACTCATCTGAGGGGTGTTGATGAACTCTCAAAAACATGTGAGAATGATCCCTCGATGCCAAACGCCACAAATCGCGCATTCTCCTCGCTTTCGCCTCATGAAACTTCCCCGAGAATATGAGTTTAGGGCTAGGGTTTGAGAGAGGAGGAGAGGGGCTGCTAGGGTTTGGAACACAGGAAAAAAAAGGTATTTTTCATATTAAATATGTGTATATATGATAGCAAACCCGAAAAACTACAGCTCAAAACCCGAAACCCGAAACTGGAAAACCTAGTCTGACTAGGAACATACTCTTTACTATTTTGACTGTAACTTTTGTATACAACCCCGTAATGAGGTGATTAAAGACTTGTTGGAAAACTTCGGAAGATATCTACAACTTTAGTTTTTTTAAGTTTTTCCATATTCATAACGTATCAGTGTGTAAAATGCAAAATATCTTCACTGATTATAAATTTTCAGATTTACACATCGAGCATGATTTGTGCATTTGCTCTTATATATATACATATATGCATTGAATTGTTCTCAAATCAATTCCTAGCATAATCAAACATCATAATATGTTATTTATAAATATATAACATATTTATTATTATTTATCACAAAATATTCAATTTTTTGGGGTTTTACAAACCGGGATTACTGTAGCAAGAAAAAAAAAGAGTATGTCTTGCTTTGCACGGTGTTCACACTAGTATAGCATTATGGTAGAAGGCGTATCTCACCAAGAGCTATTCTTAATATTGACTTGAGAAAGGCTTTTGACACTATAAGCTGGAAATTCATTAGATCCATGTTGACAGGATTGGGCTTCCCTAGCAACATGATAAGGTGGATTATGGAATGTGTTACCACTCCTAAGTATTCTTTGTCTCTTAATGGGTCCTTGCATGGGTATTTTGAGGGAGCAAGAGGATTTAGACAAGGAGATCCTCTATCCCCTTACCTGTTTGTGCTTGGTATGGAGTATTTTTCAAGGAAATTAAAAGCACTCAAAATTGATAGCTTGTACAAATTCCATCCAAAATGTGCTAGAATGGACATAACTCATTTGATTTTTACTGATGATTTGCTCCTGTTTAGTAGAGCAGACATGGATTCAACAATTAGATTGAACAAATGTCTTCAAGAGCTCAGTCAAGTTTTACGCCTGGAGGCTAATTCAAACAAATGTTCTATATATTTGAGTGGAGTTGAAGACAACTTAAAGTCTCAAATATGCACATATCTAAATTTCTCAGAGGGTTCATTTCTAGTGTGCTATTTGGAAATGACATTGATCTCTAAGAGGCTCTCTTACATGGATTGCTCTTCACTGATTACCAAAGTCTCAGAGCAGTTTCAATGTTGTCAAAGCAAGAGGAATTTTTCATATGCTGGGAGACTACAATTAATCAAATCGGTTATTCTGAGGGTTCAAATTTTCTAGACAAGCAACTATATACTGCTAATCAAGGTGCTGGAAAAAATAAACAAATTATGCTCTGCTTTCTTAAGGGGTCAGAAAGTTCATCTGATTTCCTAGACTGATATCTACCAAGACAAAAAGCTAGGGGGTCTAGGATTATTCTCAGCAAAGAATTGGAACTATGCAGCTGCTATCAAGCTATTATAGATGATACAAATTAAAAAGGATCTACTATGGATTAAATGGATGCATGGTAATTATTTACAGTATTCTGATATTTGGCAAGTTCAACGAAAGATAAATGACTCATGGATGTGGAAACAGCTTCCCAAGGTGAGGGATATGACATTGAGAAGATTTGATAGTATGGACAATCGACAAAGTACTATCAACGGCTGCTACACAAATGGTAAAATCCAAATTTCTTCTGTATACAAAGCTTTAACTCAATCAACTACCCTTGCAGATTAGTCTGATACAATTTGGGGAGGTTTGCACTACCAAAAACACTCATTTATATTATGGTTAGTCATCCTCTCCAGGCTTCTGACCCAAGACAGATTGTGCTGAATGGGAATGTTGGACACAAACCAGTGTGACCTATGTTCGAATTCAAATCGTCAATTGCAAACTTGCAAACACCTGTTTTTTGAATGCCAATATTCTGCTTATGTTTGGAACAAAGTGATGGACTGGTTAGATTATGCTTGGAGGTCTTGCAGCTAGAACCAAATAATCTCATGGTATGGCTTCAAGTTGAAAGGTCTTGGATTCATGAAAAAGTTAAAAAGAATGGCTTTATCGGTGACATTATACTGGATATGGCAGGAAAGGAACTTAAGGATTTTTCAACAGAAGGCTCGTGAACCTGGTCAGTTATTCCAAGAAGTGAATATTTCTATTTTCTTAAAAGTTCTTAATGAAAAAGATCCTGATCATATGAGAGAGAAGATTGTGAAAATGTAATGCTCTTTTGTTTAGTTGATTACCAGGCATAGTTTCCGGTAGGTTTTGATGTACTTCACAATTACAAATTTGGAAAATGAATAAAATTTTATTTCATTGAACAAAAAAAGAAGATTATGTTCATCATCGAAGGAGGAGAACAAATTTTGGGAAAATGACATAGTTTGTCTAGAGTAATTTTGATAGTGGGAGAATCTAATACAGTTGTCATGCTCACATTCATTTCCTAGGGAGAGTGTCATGGATTGTCATGCTTGTAGTCAGTCCATAAGGCGCGTTACCGAAATGGTCGTTTATACACAGGGCTGGTCCATCATTTTCTTCTAAATTGTAGCGTTGAATTCATCAACCTATAATTTAATTGATTTTTTATGAAGCTATGAAAAAATATTAAACAAAATATATATTTTCATGTTTTACCTATGGATGGCATTGATTTCCTTCAATATCTTAATAGACTAGAGGCAATGTATAAATCTAAAAGCGGATTTCATGAAAATTGACAAAAAAATTTATTATCAGGAAAAATGTGACAAAACTAAAAAGTTCTCAATGATAAATTCCATTTGCGATAGATGGTCACTTTTTTCTTCTGAAAGTCAATGAAGGAGAGCTAATCTTTATAAAAAATCATTTAAAATGCATGAAAAACGGTTTACATCTGATCCACAACATTTATGTGAAAACGTCTTATACTAGAAAATGAAGTATCAGTTAAAGAAACTTTATGCATCACACCCTAGCAGATAACTATATCCAATACATGATAAGATTTCACAAACTATACAAACTTTAAAGGGTTTTGTTAACGCGTGTTCTAGGGCTGGGTGATTCGTTAAGTAGGAGAGAGATAATTAATTTCTCTCCTTTACTATATCTCTTTATCTCTTTCTCTCTCTCTCCTTCTTAATAAGTAATCCCTTGCAAAATATTTCTCTTTTTCAAATATATGATGTAACAATATCCTCTCATATAGGACATTTGCGTATTTAATTTGCAATTTCCCTAAAAATAACTATTGATACTTATTTTAGGCTAAAAGTTATGTACATCAAATTTTGAAATAAGTAGAAAAGACATTATTTCCAAATCTATTACTACTTATTAAAGGAAGCTTGCCATTTGGATCACTTTTTTAGTGTTAATACCCTTCGGCGGTCATAATTTCTATAAATCCAAGCATGTCCTTACATCTTCAATTTTTTTAAAGATGTTTGTAATGGACAAAATTGATAAACCACTAAAATAACATTCAAACCCACAATCTTAAAAATCCTCTCAATAACTTTCCATTAAATATTTTTAAAATATCTATTATCTGTTATCTATTATTTGTAACCTTTCTTTAATAAGTAGTAATATGTAAGTCAAAAAAGAAAATCTCTAAAAAAATAAAATAAAATAAAATTTAGTACCCATGATCCTAGAACTTCCCATAATAACTACCAACGTTAAACTGTCAAGAGGAAATCTATACACCAGTCTAAAAATCTGCATGCACATCCTATCTCCTCCTCAACTATCGCATTACATTTAAGAATTTTTTCCCAATTTAAATCCTATATGAAGACAAAACTTCATCAATGGACTAATATTTTTTGGAACGTAATATTCCTCCAGCTAGGAAGGATTGTACCTGAGTGAGAATCTGCGAATTTTGACATCCAAGTAAAGGCTGGCATCAAAGTAAGAGTCCTCCATTTACGGAAGACTGCATATGAGTAAAAACAAAAAAAATTGATATCTGAGTAAATACTGGCATCAAAGGAAGAGTATATATATAATCTAGCTCTTCTTTAGTATCAGGTTGAAAGTTTCCTCTTTAATTCATTCATCTAATAATAATTTTCTCACTGTTATAATTTTTCTATTGTACTCTTTGCTTTGTCTTTATAGGAAATTCACGAAAATTCATGAACACAAGTTCAAAATCTAGGGTTTTGTAAGTTTTACTTTTTACCTTAGTATTTGGTTACATTTTCCTCTTTACTTCATTCGTCTATTACTTTTCTTACTTTTAAATCTTTTTGTGTATTCTTTGCTTTGTTTTTGCAAGAATACTTCCTAGAATTTTGACAATAATTTTTAATATATATTTTCATCGTATTAAATATTATTAAGTTGTTGCTAAAAAAATCTTCATTCAAATGTGTACTACAGATGCACAAATCGCGTGCACCGGGAGTATTAGTAAGTACATAAAAAAGGCATTTCTCTAATATCTGTATAGTATTAAGGATTGAATAATTATTCTAATTTATAAAATTGTAAACTTAGCATAACCCCCCATGATTACCCTGTAAGATCTGAAAAATTCACTCAACCCTTCTAAGCTTTGGGCAGGTGACAAAACATCCAAACGATTTGCAAATTTTTTCATATCCCTTTAGCAGTTATTTCAATATTACTCCCAAAACTATCACTATTTTAAAATTAAAAAAAGAACTTTTGATAAAAAGTTTAAGAAAATACCCATAAAACCGCTAGGTGGGCATGCTTGAAAAAATTGCACACATTTGGAGTATTTTTGTGATATGGGTGTATCTTCTTTGCTTCAAGAACTTAGCAATTCTCATGATATCTTGAGAATAGAAGCTTGAAAAATATTGTTGGCGAACGCGGACTGGTTTGTGTGACTGTAATTTCAAAGCTGGTAGAAAATCACTTATCGATCGACTGGCAGATTCGTCAGTCGACTGATAAAAACACCTGGAATCATGAAAAGTTTCTACTCGATCGACTGATAGGTGATTAGTCGACCGATGGGCTCATCAGTCGACTGACTAAGAGGATCAGTCAAGCGATGAAGTTGTGCACAGTTGTGCTCATTCGCGATCAGTCAACTGATGTGTTCATCAGTCGACCAACGGGATTCATCAATCGACTGATGAACCAACATTAGTCGACTGATATCGGGTTTGGGTTGAAATCTATTTCGTGGCAGGTTTGATTTCTAGGCTTTGTATAAATAGAAACCCCATTGTTAGCTGTGAGTTGTAAGAATAGAGAGGTTTGTTCTTTATTCTAGAGAGATTGTGAGGAGAGATTTGTAAACAATTTATCTTTATAATCTAGAGAATGTATTTTTCTTCACCATATTGAATTGTTCTTTTGTTTTGTTGTTTTCTTCTTAAATACACCTTTGGTAATTCCGCGATCAAAGATGCTCGCACGGTGACTCGTACCAAGTTGGTATCAAAGCTTTCAGATCCTGTGAAGGGCATACCCTATGCATGGTCCTTATTCGATTGCAGTACAAGAAGCTAGGTAAGATTCTTGTTTCTTTGGAAGAAGTCCAAAAAATAAGGAAGAAGAAGATGGCGGATAATGATAATTCAACAAGGCTTGACGCGATGGAGAAACAGATCAAGACAATCAGTTCAACTCTCATGAAGCTCATCGATCTCATCCATGGAGGTGACAAAAAGGTTGATTCTTTGGTGGGGTCAAAGAGGAAATCTATAGAATCCGATGGAGAGAAGGAAAATTCAGACTTCGACGAGGAGGTCGAAGCTGTCAAGACTTTTCCATATCAAGAAGACAAGGGTTCTTACCAGAATTTGAAAATCAATTTCATAGTGGAGATACCTGTTTATGATGGGAGTGTCAACATTAAGAGATTTGATGATTGGATTGAGCATATGGAGACCTATTTACTCTTATGGCTATTCGTCTAAGGAGAAAATCATTTTTGTAACACTGAAGCTTTTCGGGCATGCTTTGACATGGTGAAAGTCCTACTACAAGCAGGAGAAGAAATTTGTGTCATGGAGAAGGTTTAAGGAGCTACTGAGGAAGCAGTTCTACCCGATGGGATTTCTTGGAGAGCATCAGTATAAGTAGTACGGCTTGCGCCAATGATT
Source organism: Asparagus kiusianus (assembly GCA_022839385.1). Taxonomy (NCBI): domain Eukaryota; kingdom Viridiplantae; phylum Streptophyta; class Magnoliopsida; order Asparagales; family Asparagaceae; genus Asparagus; species Asparagus kiusianus. The sequence continues at coordinate 233,982 of BQKN01000075.1, read as the reverse complement.
CAATCAAACCGTTCAAGAGTACACTACAGAGTTTCAATAGCATGCTATGGTCCTCAACATTATGACCGAGGAGTATCCTATTTTTATGAAGTATATAGCGGGTTTGAATGAATACATAAAGAAGGAGATGAAGCTGCTCACGGTTGAGTCGATTGCGGAGGCGAGTGTGAAGGCTATTGCCATTGAAGGCAAGTAGAAGAAGAGAAACGAGACAAAGAGAGATGCCAAGTAAACTGGAGGCGAGTCTAGTGGAACCTAACCCAAGGAGGAGAAGAAGAATGGTGATCTCAAGAAAGCTGGACTGACTAGTAATCACTGCAAGAGGATAGGACACGTCGCTGAGCGGTGCTGGGAAAAGTATATTCATCTCAAACCGAAAGGGTTGAAGAAGAAGGAGGAGAAAAATGCATACGTGATAGCCCAAGGCCCGAAAGAAGTTCAAGAGATGACGGAGCCCAACGGTAGTCTCAACCTTATGGCAGAAAAAGCAAGCCATGAAGGAGGATGAAGACCCCAGAGTGTAGCTCTTTGTTCTCAAGTTACAAGTGAAGACCAGTTTGGTAGATGCTATAGTTGATCCTGGTAGCTAGAAGAACTTGATATTCGAGGCCTTGGTTCAGAAGATGGGTCTAAAGATGATCAAGCATCCAAAACCCTATCCATTAGGATGGATTCAGAAGGAGGCGGGACTGAGTGTAGTTAATCAATGCACTTTTAAATTTACACTCTACGAGTCGTATATTGACGAGGTCACCTGCGATGTCGTTTCATTGGATGTTAGTCAGGTTATACTAAGAATCCTTATTTATAGGATTGGTATGCAGTCTACGACAGGCGGCCCCAGAAGTATATATTAACCAAGGACGACGAGCAGTTCATATTTCATTCGGCATCTCTTCCACCGGAGACAAGTTTGGTGATGGTAACTCAGGCGATCAGGCTAGTGAATGTAAGAAAGAAGTTCATCTTACTATTCATTAGACCTTACGAGGAACAACTGAGTAGAGTATGCTTGACTACCTTGAGCAAGCTTCAGGAGGGAGATCTTGATAGGTTGAAAGCTAAATATGCAGACTTGTTTTTAAAGATCACTGGACTACCGCCGAGACGGAGTGTGGAGCACGAGATTATATTAAAGGGAGAGAGTTCCTTACTAAATATAGGTCTTTACCATGCATCTGTATAGGAGTCTGAGGAGATTACGAGGTAAGTGCAGGAGCTTTTGGAAAAAGGAGCGATAGTACCGAGTTGTTCACCTTGTGGGTCGCCAGTGTTGTTGGTGCCCAAGAAGAATGGAGGCTAGCGCATATGTACGGATTACCGGGTGCTCAACAAGATTACGATCAATAATTGTTACCTACTACTACTGATTGATGATCTTATGGACCAATTGGAGGGAGTGAGGTTCTTCACAAAGTTGGATCTTAAGTCTGGTTACCATCAGGTGAGGATTCGGGAGGATGACACTTGAAAGACAGCGTTCAAGACCAATCAGGGCCTATTTAAGTGGTTAGTGATGTCATTTAGGTTGTATAACGCTCCATCAACTTTTATGAGGTTGATGAATGATTTGTTGTGGCCTTTTATAGAGGGTTTTGTGATAGTTTACCTCGATGACATCTTGGTGTATAGCAGGACCTAGGAGGAGTATCTTGTTCATGTCGAGAAGGTGTTTGAAGTGCTACGAGATGGTTAGCTGAAGCTCAACGGAAAGAAGTACGAGTTTGGGAAGGAAGAGTTGGTGTATCTCAGCTTTATCGTGGGAAAGGGCCAGCGGAGGACAGATCCAAGCAAGGTTGAGGTTATCACGAAGTGACCGACACCTAGGACGATAATCAAGGTGCGAAGCTTCAGAGGGGACTTTCCAGTATTTGCGCAAGTTTATCCTATATTTTTCTACTTATGCAGCACCCTTACATGGCCTTACTAAGGCAAAAGTTCAGTTCAAGTGGGGTAGGACACATGAGGAGGCTTTTCAGTTACTGAAAAGGAAGATCTCGGAGGCATTAGTATTTGCATTGCCAAATTAACAGAAGACTTTCGAGGTAAAGACCGACACTTCTAACTATGCTATGGGCACTGTGTTGATACAGAATGGGAAGCCGGTGGAGTACCATTCTGAAATATTTATGGGTGCTATTCAGAACTATCCTACGTACGATAAAGAGTTTTATGCGCTCTACCAGGCGATCAAGCATTGGAAGGTGTATTTGTTGGGTATGCAGATGGTTGTACACTTGGATCACAAGCTATTAGAGTTTCTACATGTCCAGACAAAGCTACAGCAGGCACGATACATGAAGTGGATGTCCTATTTGATGGCATTCAACATCGTCATTAGGTATAAGAAGGGGGCAACTAACAAATTGGCTGATATGCTATCTCGACCGCCAGTGAGGGCTTTGTTGGTGACGATGCGTATTCAGTCCTTGGTATCTTTAGAATATGTGCATATGTACACATCTAGTAGAGACTTTAGCAGTGTGCTTGAGCAGGTTGTAGGCATAAAAAAATTGCCTATAGATTGTAAAGAAGCTCAAAACTAACTAAAATACTGATATCTCTCATACTGGAGGGAATTTGGCAAAACAGATGGTGGCAAACCAAATTTTAATGGGTTTGGTTGGCCCCGTCTCATCGAGATAGATAATTTTCATATATAATTCATCCAATTCTGACTTACGATTTGAAAGTTATAACACGTTCTTCGCAGCATATTCTGAAGTCCGCCGGAACTGATCGAACCTCGCCTAAACTATTGGACCAAACTTATAGGTTCCCAGAATACAGCTCGAGAGAAGAGAATGTGATGAATGCCATCACCCGAGTCAAAGAGAATCATTCAAATACAAAGTGAAGAAATGATGAAGCGATGAAGCAACAACGAGATTTAGAATGTATGGTTCGAGAAGAAAATGGATACATGAGTATGAAGAACTGAAATTTCTACCATGATGTAATTCAAATCCAAAAAATCTCAAAAGAAAAAAGTAGTAGGTCTCTTTGTCAGCTTTCCAATGCAGATTGAATTACCTTATTCTGAGGTCGGACGAGAAAATTAAAACCAATACTGGAAAGTCAGAAAATCCCAGTCACCTCGAAGTGGCTCGGAATAGTGCTGAGTCACATTGAGGTGACTCGCACAGTGAAGTTCCCAATGACATATTTTTGGATAATTTTCTCTGGATTCGTTCGATCTTCTGCCTCCCTAACTGCCTTGGGATTATCCCTAAACGTGGTTAAGCCATTATTAACTGAAGATATGATCAAATCATAAATTCTTATCCAAAAACACAGCATCTAAAGCCTATAAAGACACCCCTAGGGCCCCTATACACGAGATACTGATTTTTGGAGCTTGGAAGTGAGGTGCTGACCCTGTGAGAGCAGACCCATGAATTTTAGAGAGAGGCTACTGAGATCTCAGTGAACTTCAGCATAAAGAGGAAGATTTTGAGAGATCTGAAACCCATTCAGCATCCTTCAGTCATTTCCTTAGGATCAAACATTGATTTGATCTTAAGAAGAGTATTTATCTCGCGTCGTCGAGATATTTACTTCTGTTATTGTCTCTTTTACGAAACAAGAACATCGAGCCTTCGTTCCGATTAACCGGATCTGATTTTTTTGGTAGTCCACGGACTAAAGCGTCCCTAGCAAAGGCAAAGATCTCACGTAAGCAGTGACCAATAAACGATCATGCATGTGTTTCTAGGAGATCCCCTTGTTTGTTTTCATTGTGTAAGAAAGTCTTATAAAAAGACTAACTTTTTTTTAAATCTATAAGACGATAAACGTGTTATAGATTCAGCAATGAAAAAGATTTCTAATGCAAACAAAGGTGAAGGCTGGTCGGAAGGGGGAGTATGAGCTCGGAGTAGATGGTTTGTTATATCATGGGACATCGGTTTGCATTCTAGAGGATGACGATCGATTGCAGTGGATTAGAGAGGCACATACATCACGTGTGTAAGGTCATTTTTGGATTCAGAAGACGCTTCTCAATCTTCGACACTATGTCTTTTGGCCAAAGATGTTAGAGGATGTTGCCAAGTATGTTGGAGGGTGTAAGCTATGTTGCATATCGAAGCCTTCTAACAGAAAGAGGGGATTGTATCTACCATTGTCAGTGCCTTCTAGACCATGAGAGAGTATTTATATGGATTTCTTAGGAGGGTTACCAACGTCCAAGCACGGGCATGATTACTTGTTCATTGTAGTGGACCGGTTCAGCAAGATTATGATATTGATTCCTTGCAAGAAGACCATGACGGAAGTTGGTGAAGTGCAATTATTCTTTGAGAATGTGTGGAAGAACTTTGGTTCCGAGTTCGATTATTTCGGATTGGGATAGCAGGTTCCTCATGCATTTTGGGATTCCTTGTGGAGTTTGATGGACAGCAGATTGAAGAAAAGCATGGCCTTTCATCCATAAACAAACGGACAGACAGAAGTAGTCAACCGGACTATGGTTTACATGTTGCAGAGGTATAATTCCAAGCATCCCAAGACTTGGGATGAGAGCTTACTATATCTTCAGTTTGCTTTCAACATGGTTATTCATGGATCTTCAGAAAAATCACCGTTTGAGACTTGCTACGGGTTCCTACCTCCAAATTCGTTCGATCTAGTATTCTCTAGTGAAGCTATGATTGACGACAAAGAAGGGAGTGAAAGATAGAAGGCTCGACGATTTCTAGAAAAGATTACGCAAATTCACGCTGCTGCTGAAGCACAATTAAAGAAGTCACAAGCGAAGTACAAGGCGAAACATGATCAACATCGAGTTTCTTGTAATTTCAGCAAAGGTGACATGGTGTGGCTGAAGTTAGGTAAGGAGCGGCTAAAGGAAGAAGAGAAGAAGTTGAAGTCTATACGATTTCAGATTCTTGGTCAGATCAGGGACAACACCTTTAAGCTAGATTTGCCACCTTACTTAGGCATGTTTTCGGTGATCAATATCGAATACTTGAAGTTGTTCGAGCCTCCATTGCTGGACGATGAGGGCGACGACAAAGTGATCTTGCCGCACGTTGAAGACTTGTGGTTTGATAGAGAAGAACCGTTGAAAGAGGATTGCATTTTGGAACGGAAGGTGACTATGACTAGGCGAGAGACAAAGGAGTCATTTCTGGTTAGGCGTCAAGGTCAGGTTCCTAGCAAGGCCAAGTGGTTCAACAAAGAGGGAGGAGCTCACGAGTTTCCTCAGCTGCAATTCTAACTTGAACGAGACTTCAAGTTCCTAAAGGGGGGAGTCATGATACGGGTGTATTTTTTCTATTTCGAAAACTTAGCGATCCTCATGAGAGCTTGACGATAAAGGGTTCTCATGTTAGCTTGAGATTAGAAGCTTGAAAAATATTGTTGGCGAACACGGACTGGTTTGTGCGATTGTAATTTCGAAGTTGGCAGAAAATCACTTATCAGTCGATCGACGGGTTCGTCAGTCGACCGATGAAAACGCCTGGAATCATGAAAAGTTTCTGCTCAGTCGACTGATAGGTGATCAGTCGACCGACGGGCTCATCAGTCGACTGATTAAGAGGATCAGTCGACTGATAAAGTTGTGTACGTTCGCAATCAGTCAACTGATGTGTTCATCAGTCGACCGACGGGATTCATCAGTCAATTGATGAACCAACATCAGTTTGACTGATATTGGGTTTGGCCTGAAATCTGTTTCCTGGCAGGTTTAGTTTTTAGGGTTTGTATAAATAGAAACCCCATTGTTAAGGGGAGAAAAATCCGTGAGTTGTGAGAATAGAGAGGTTTGTTCTTTATTCTAGAGAGATTGTGAGGAGAGATTTGTAAACAATTAATCTTCATAATCTAGAGAATGTATTTTTCTTCGACATATCGAATTGTTCTTGTGTTTTGCGGTTTTCTTCTCAAATACACATTTGGTAATTTCACGATCAAAGATGCTCGCACGTTGAGTCAAGTGTCATTTTATAAGTGTTAGGAGGTTATCCCAAAATGGGATAGAAGAAAGAGAGTTATCTGAGATTCAAGACATTAAAATATAAGGGACCAATATAAAAATTAGTACGATTCCTCCTCTGCCTTTCAATGATGCATGCGTAACGGTGCAAACAGTTTGGACATGATACTTATGAAATATGTATCCGTATGCCAATTACGGATAAAAATTAAAAAAACAAAGATGTCTTGTAAGGAGCTCATATAAACATTCGATAAAATCAGATACATATAAAAGCATAAATGCTGATATATATATATGCAGATATACATGCTGATACAAAATAGATATGAGAAAATCAAATAATATTAGAAAAAATATAATTCATATAAGACGAGAGAGTTCATTAATGTTCTTTACATCTGAAAATATATAATTAGATATCTCGATTATCAAAATTAATCTCAAGTTCATTATTACAAGGATTAAACTAATGCAAATGTACGATTGACACGTATTAAGATATTTTGGATATGCATCTATATATTTCTTTACAAATATGTATCTACAATCATATCCTAGTATTCATATTTGTATCCTATATCATTAACATGCACAGATACGATTACAAGTACATCCGCACATGCGGATATTTCTTTTCCTTGCGTCCCAGGTATGCCAAACTTCAAAGTTCGAACCAAATCATTTTGTCAAAAAATATGAACAAAGTAAACAATGTGCTGTACTACGGCCCAAACTAATGGGCCATACTTGGAGGAAAAAGACGAACACTCTTGTTAACAGACTATGACTAGCGGCCCATTGTCAAACACCCGAAAGCACTGTATTCCTCATCAGCATCCGCCGACCATCGTGAAAAATCCAACGGTCCAGAAAGTCGCGTTCATTCACAGCAGCCCAAAAATAAACAAATAAAAACCTTTTTCTAGGGTTTCAACCACAGACATCTCTATAAACCCTCTCAATTTTCTCCTACGTTCAATCTGAGAATTTGAGATCCGAGACGATCTAATGGTAGATTCTTCATCTCTCTCGCTTTATTGAATTAGAGTTAGGGCTCTGTGCCCAATTTTTGATTGATCTTGATTTTGTTCGTTGTAGGCGTTGCCCAATCAGCAGACTGTTGATTACCCCAGCTTCAAGCTCGTCCTCGTCGGCGATGGTGGAACTGGTGAGAAAAGTTTGATCTTGGGTCTTATGGTTTATGCTTTTATGCATCACTTTTAGGGAATTTTTTTGAATAAAATTTAAAGTTTTTTTTATCTCCATCTATTATGTAGGGAAAACTACATTTGTGAAGAGGCATCTCACTGGTGAATTCGAGAAGAAATATGAGCGTAAGCATCTTTGTATTCATCGCATATGCCATCTACTTCTTTTTTTTTTCTTTTGCGGGTTTAATTTTTTAGATATGATCTTGTTTTTTATTTTTGCAGCGACGATTGGGGTTGAAGTTCATCCCTTGGATTTCTTCACAAACTGTGGGAAGATCAGGTTTTATTGCTGGGATACAGCTGGTCAAGAGAAATTTGGTGGTCTCAGGGATGGATATTAGTAAGTAGCTCAGTTTTTTTAAAAACTTATTTGCTATTCTTTGTCATTTTGTCGATATACAACATTTGCTAAAAGTTCTGTTTTTTCCATTTGCTTATTTTGGTGGCTGTCATTGAAACTAGTTGTTTATTTGAGTAATTTAAGTATATTCCTTTCCTTTTGATTAATGAGTTAGATATGAAGAGTTGTAACTTTAGCAGTATTTTGACTAAGATTGTCTTTGATGCCAACATTTTTCTGGCATTTTTACTTGCTATTACATGGATATTATGTGGTTTGCAAGACCACTTACTTCATAATGTGATTTGTTCTTGACTGAAAATTGGGAATTTATAACAATTTATTGGGCTACTATGTCAGTTATGTTAAGCAGGGGTCACATCTATCTTGGGTGATTGTAGTTAAGATCTTGGCCTTTTCACTGCCAAAGCATGATGGAGAGGCTCCAAATCCTAGAAAGCTGACATCTTTGGTTTCCTTAACTTTGTTTCAATACATAGATTTGTTATTTAAGAAAATTAAAAATGATTTACTTGTCTTGCTTTATATTCTATTTTCGACTTGTCTTTCCAGTGTATGGATCTGCTGTTTTCTTCTTCTTTGCATGATTAGAGTGTTAAAGAGCATGAGGTTTTCCCTTAAACACACAATTACAGTTTGATCCAAAACAACAATTCAGGAAATGGTTTGTCTTGTGTTCGTCCTTTTCTCACATGGTCTTAGAGCAGTACTTGATCCAATGCCGTGTTGGTTATTTTTAGCTGTTAGTAGAGAATTACATCTTTTTTCATATGTTCTCAAGGAATTATCATCATATTGCATTTTCTCCTTGTCATCCACTTTGTTGGCTGATTGAGTCCTTTTTGGGATTGTTGAAGCTGTTCCTAGAGATGATAGAGAGCACTTGTTCTTTAGTTTAATTATTTATTTTCCTTGCCAAAGAATGTATCATGATAGTCTAACTTTGTATGTGAAGCATTTTTTCTTAATTCTGTTTCCCTTTTCCTTGGTATTTCTCTCTTTTTCTTGTCTTGTAATGCTTTTAATTATTAACTTGGATTTAGGTGATATAACTGATGTTAGTGGATCCGAGCTTCTAGAGATGACTCAGTCCACACTCTGTTGGTCACAAAGAAGTCATGATCGGCCCACTTTAGTAGTGAGCTCTTTTGTAATATACATTTAGTTAGTATATTGTGAGGCTAGACTAGAAAATGAACTTTGTTAGCCTATTACTTCTCTACATTAAGGCTTATATTTTAATAGTTGCTTATGATAATATGTCTTTCACATTTTAAGTATTTGTATGTAGACTATATTCATGTGATTCTGAATAATCATCATCAACCAAACAGACGACATACGGCCAGTCTGCTATGTTCTTCACTTTTACTTGCTTCCCTCCGTGTTTTATTACTTGTCAGTGTTGTGTACTTTTGTGATACTACCATAAGAGTTACTACCCCCCCCTCCCCCACAAAAAAAAGTGTACAACTTATGCACACAAACTTATAAAAGACGCAATAAAAGAAAGAACTCGAGACGTGAAGGAACAGCAATGCATGCGCCAGACCGAAATCTCTGAAAATTTACTTCACCGTCTTTCTTCTCACACACTACAGGATTGGAGGGATAGTCAAGCATATGCATGTGTTCCAGTGTCAAGTAACTAGACTAAAACTACTTTCCGATCTTTCATTGTGCTATGTTTGTGTTCTTTTAAAATTGAAGCATCTAATTTCAAACTGTCACAATTGAAATTTTTGGGAGTCATTACAAATCTCTTTGCAGTTTCCCTGCGTCATTGGTAGTTTTTGTTTGTTGCGTAGATGATCTACATTCAGTTGCCCAAATTTCTTCAACTGATCTGATCTATATCTTATTCAAATCCATTATTGAGATCACTTCTGAAAGTTTTAGTTTAGAGAATGGTTATTTTCTTTACTATCAAGGTCATTTGGTTTGACTTGGACATCAATATGCTGTTATGTCAGGCAGTTTTTATCACACAACCTACATCTAGTTTCTATAAAGTAGCTAGTGAAGTTTTTATTTTCCGGATAGTATACCATTTTCTTGTGAAACGTTCTTATCAGTCTTTCTACCTTGAATTTTGCAGTATTCATGGCCAATGTGCAATTATCATGTTTGATGTCACTGCACGGTTGACATACAAGAATGTTCCAACATGGCACCGTGACCTTTGCAGGTTCGTCATTGAATTTTGCTTCTCCTATTCTTTTGCTTTTGCTCTATGGTCTTAAATTTTCATGTTTGTCTAATTTAGGGTTTGCGAGAACATTCCTATAGTTCTTTGTGGCAACAAGGTTGATGTGAAGAACAGGCAGGTGAAGGCAAAGCAAGTGACTTTCCACAGGAAGAAGAACCTGCAATACTATGAAATATCTGCTAAGAGCAATTACAATTTTGAGAAGCCTTTCTTGTATTTGGCAAGAAAAATTGCCGGGTATCAATTTCAACCACCAGCGCCAAATAGCTTTTGTAGGTTGTTTTATGAAGCTAACTTACCTTATTTCTCGTTGCAGAGATCCCAATCTCCACTTTGTTGAATCTCCTGCTCTTGCTCCACCAGAGGTCCAGATTGATCTGGAAGCACAGAGGAAGTAAGCTTTTTTATTAATATTTCTTGATACTTCTCAAATCTAATGCTAGCCATTGTATGAAAGCCTGTTTTCTTTCTTATAATTTTGACAGGCATGAAGAAGATCTTGCTGTTGCCGCCGCTCAGCCTCTTCCTGATGACGATGATGATGCATTTGATTAAAGAGGTCAACCTTGCTTCTGAGTTGCCTCGCTGTCTGAACTCGTTCTTCTCAGTTTGCTAGGGTTCTATGGTGTTTTACATATGCCGGGTTCTAGGTTAAAAGGGAAAAAATGCTGGAGAGTTTGAACGAGAGTTTGGGGAGTCGTTTCTTTTATGTGCCTGCGTTTTAAGTATCACAATACATTTGTATGAAGTATTGTAGGGAGATCGTTGCATTCTCTCTACATAATTTGGACCCCGGTTTTGTATGGGGGAGCATAGCAAGAGCTTATATGTGCTTATGTGCATTCAGCAGATACCTAAGGAAGCCTGATTCATTGTGTGATTCTGATTGGAGTTGGTATTCCTACACGGTACGGTTCTCCTTTAATATGCCTGATTTTTCTACGGTAAAAAACTGATTGCAAAATGGATATTTAGACCTGAAGACACCGCGATGTTTTGTTAAATTTCATCTTCGAGCTTAGGTTCGCTTATAAATAGCATAAAAATTTCTAGCTTCACCCACTATCTCCTCTTCGCGATCTTGTCGTGATGATGAATATTTACATGATTTGTGAACGAGTTTGGCTGGTCCTCCAATCTTAATTGGGGATTTTTGTGATCTTTCCTTGCTGTTGCAAAAAGGCTCTGCCTTTCTTGGCAAATCTTATTCTTGATAATTTGCGCCAAATTTTGGTTTTTTTTTTTTTGGATAATTTTAGTGATCAACTATATGATCTTTCAAGCTCCTCAAGATCCATCTCCAATTTCTTTCTGCCCTGTTTTACACAGCGACTCTGCCGTTCTGAGGTAATTTTTTTGGCTATATTGATATATTTGTTTATTATTCAAAGTTTATTTTAAAAAAACGTTGTTATCAGAATTGAGAGTCTCCTTCGTATCAGTATCATAATTAAGAATTCTCCTTTCAAATTTTAATACCATTGGCGTGCGCTTACCTGATGATGTTTGTTCGATTAAAGTGCTTTCTCATAATCGATGCATTCATATACGCTGATATAAGGAACCTTCATGCTTAGTTTCATCTGATAGAATTAAGGATCTTAGAAGAAAAGTTAGTAACAAATATATAACTTCATATGACATTAACCTCGAATGTGATCAGTAATTTTATTCCAATACTAGAGTTGAACAAAAAAATAATAAGCATAAATATGAAGTTAAATCTCTCCTATTTCTGTGGTTTTTAGATTCTGACACTTGATTTTAATATAACTATTCTATATAATACACATCTTTCATAATTTTAAGTTATCTTGGTTTATTACATGCTAGACTTCACAAATATCAGACGATTTATTCCTTCGTCTATAATTTTCATTTTGTATAGGATATCATGTGTACCTAATTTTCCCTGAACATTATATTTTAGGGTTTTTACATCAAAATCATCTTTACTTTTACCCAAATTGATTACTTACCACATTTACGTTTTTTTGATGTAAACCACATTTACTTGCTAACATGTTTGCAATGTCACACTTTTTTTACTATTCACCCACGAAAAAATGTGATATTCCCATTTTCTTCCTCACAAACCCTAACCTCCTCCATCCTCCTCTTCTACAAACTCTAACCCTAAACCATGGCCACCACCTCCCTCAAAATCCTAACCCATGGCCGCCACCTCCTCCAAAATACTAACTCTAACTCATGACCACCACCTCCCCCAAACACTAACCCTAATCCTAGTTCCTATTTAGGTTAGAATGTGAGAGTGAGAGGTCGGGAGGAAGGAGGACAAGAGAGAGAGGGAGGGGAGTTGGGGGAGGACGGAGAGGGAAGATGGGGAGAAGAGGAGGATGAGGAGGGGAGGGTTAGAGTTAGGGTTAGGGTTTGTGAGGAAGAAGATGGAAAAATAAAAAAATTGTGAGGGTAAAATGGTCATTTCACATATTTTTTTTCTTGAAAACTGAATTAGTGTGACATTACAAACATGTTAGCAAATAAAAGTGGTTTACATAAACAAAATGTAAAGGTAGTAAGTATCAATTTGAGTAAAAGTAAAGGTGGTTTTAATGTAAAAATCCTATATTTTACTCTTTTATGTCATGTACTTGCATATATGTTGCACATACGTGAAAAGTCTATCGTTGCTAGCCGTATATAAATGTTCAAATCTTCCTCTGTGGATAGAGATTTTATATAAATCCATCTTCCTTCATGGCCCTTGGCATGCATAGTCCTAAAAGTCTAAACTTAGAATAATTAACAAGATTAACAAGAGACTAATCATATTGGTTAGTGAAAGTATTCAGTTGTGTGTTTATATATTCGAAGATGAATTATAAGTTGTTTAGCTTGTGTTGTTAGATAAATCATATAATTTATTTCAATTTCATGTCTACATTGTAGATAGGTGGTGATCGATAATTTGATGATGAAGAAACTCTTTTTAAAATGTGCCAAGGAGATGTACTATCCGTTTTTGTTATAATAATAATCATATCCATGAGGAGATTGCAAGTTAGACGTGGATTGATACGAAGTGGACCAAGTGAGGGAAAAAAAAAGAAAGACAAAAGTAGAATTGAATACATAGAGCGAATATATAATAGGTTAGAGCGAATATATAATAGGTTTAGTGGTAGTTATCAAAACTACATTAGAATGCGGAGTTGTGTTTTCGTGAAACTAACAAAAATCATGAGTAATGATCTACTAAAAGACATAAGTAATGTAACAGCATAAGAGTAACTTATTATGATCTTGAATAGTTTGGGGATATAAATCTAAAAACTACAGTGTGATGTCACATTTTATTACATGAAGGGAGACAATGAGTAGATATTTCAACAAGGTATTAAAGCCGTTGTTTACCTCGTGGATGATATGTGAGACAAGCCCCAATGAAGTTCCACAAGGGATCCTTAACAACCTCCTATATTACCCTCAATTTAAGGTATACTACCTACACTTCTAAGTACAGTTATCTATATATTTCATGAAAACATATGTTAATTTAGTAATTTCGTTTACACATTATATGATTGTGTTAGTATGATAGATGAGACTCATGTTGATATCATGCTACCGGCCAATCTTGTTGCATGGTTCCCAGGCCGCAATGGTGTCAGATAGAATGTGCTTGCAACTTGTACCCTTAACAAACTGTTCACATATGTATTAGCAATTTGGAGAGCTCAGCAAATGATTATAGGCAAGATTTTAAATATTGAACAGAGGGAAAATATTGGATGACCAAAATTCATATCGAATTGCGAATATCGGGAAATATCAAGGATATATGGTGAATATTAGAATGTCAAAATGGATGTTTGCATGTATAGTATAGTGCACTAAAAGATAATCTCAACATATATGTTTAGGATCACTAGTCAACCTTGTAAAATAAACAAAAGTACAAATCAACATCGTAACATTTTGTCCGATTCTTTAGACGAATATGTCATTTGATATAATGGGGAAATCTTGATATCTCGTTCAAACATTACCAAATAAAATATATTATTTTGCGACAAGCCATAAAAAATATATGTCGACCAACATATTGGCTGATATATTGGCCATATTGAGGATATATAACCCTAAAATAGGCAAACATGATAAAGGGTATTTAGAGACTATATCAGTTGCATCAAGTCCTGTAAAAAGAGCGATTCTCGCTACTAATTTGCGCCCCCACTTAGTTTCTCAAATGGCTAAAAAGAAGAAAAAAAAAATCCTAGAAATTGGATTGAGATCTTCAAATCCAAATTCGCTAGTTCCTGAGGATCAATCTGATACATCTTTTGTTAAAAATGATGAAGATTCATGCATTGAGATGTGGTCAACGGGTCCAAAGGGGGAGAAGAAAAGAAATCGATGATGGAGGTTCTCAGTTCTTCAGACTTTCTTGATGATTCTCGCCTTCCTCAAGTCACTCCTAAGATGATTGGAGTTCAATCCAGGCATCTCTGTAAGTCGTCGATCTCTAGTAAGACCCTAACCTCTGGTAATATTGCTGGTTGTTCTAGTGGTGGATCTTTGGCTGATAAAGTTGAGTTGGTGGATAATCTGGCAAATTCTTTATCTAGGAAGCATTTTACAAATGATTTAGCTAGAGATTTGTCTTCAAATTCTTTTCATGTGTCTGTTTCAAAAACGAACACTGTTCTATTGAATTCTATCTCTAGTAATTTGAATTCAGATCTTGTTTATGTGTCTGATTTCGGTGTTGAGAAATCTTCTATTAAGAAACCTAGTGTTTTAAATAAAGTAAATCCTACTAAAAGTTGGATTAGCTTATTTGCTGATAATAGAAAGCCAAGAAGTGGAATGAATCTGGATTATGTGTCTTTTGAGGCTAATGATACAGTTATTTTCAGTGAGAATGAGTGGAATGATGGAGCTTCTATGTGGAAATTCTCTCTAATTGGTCAAGTCATGGGATTAAATGTCAGATTTAAAGCAATGGAGAGTTATGTTCAGAAGGTTTGGTCTCCTATTCCTGAGGTTTGTTTCCTAAAGACAGGTTTATTCTTATTCAAATTCAAAAGTAAAGAAGAAATGAATGATGTTTTAGGCAAGGGTCCCTAGTTTTTTGGGTCCAAACCTATTCTTCTGAAACCATAGTCCATAAGTGAGGACATAGGCAAAGCTGAAGAATGTATATATCCTCTGTGGATACAATTACCAACATTGAGGCTAAATTTGTGGAATTCTAAAAGTATAAGAAAAATTGCTAATGTTATTGGGAAACCTATTGCTACAGACTGTAGGCATGTAAAACTGCTTATAGGTCCCTTAACACAGCTCGACGGCGCCGATTCGACAAACCGACCATCGGGCGACGTATCCAAACACGACCGTTAGCCCGCAACACCGAAGCGGATTAACGAGGCTACGAAGCTGACGAACCGCACTCAAACAACGGAATAAATCCACTCGCGTGCGGAATCAAGCTAACGGGTTGAGGAATCAACGAGTCATCCAACCAAGAGCGGACTCGAACGAATCACGACCGAATCAAGATCAGTTTCGGACTCGAACTCAGAGGTAGATTTACTACCAAATCAAGAACCAGATTTACTGCCAAATCAGGTCAACGAATCGAGTCCGAACAAATCAACCACACAACCGAATCACGGACAGAACCAGATACAACGACGGAAAACGACGGAACGAACAACGCCTTAAGGGGGGCTCGGCCGAAACCGAGCCACCACAAGGTGGCTAGGCGCGTCGGCCACCTGTGCGCGGGCACAGTGAAGAGAGGCTATAAATAGAGGGCTTGGTTCATTTGTTCAAAGGTGGGATTTTTTGGAGGCGAAGCTCTGCAGGATTCGAAGCTCAGATCTAAAAAAGATTCAAGCTTTGGGACTTTGAAGACTTGCTTTTCCAGATCCGGTGCTCAGCGATCGTCAACGCCAAATAAGGCAAGAGTTCGAGAGGAACCGGATCTCAAATCGGATCTCAGATCTACGCAGGCATACTCCGGATCAAAGCTTGGTCTTTGATCCCGAGATTCGGGCGATTATTTCCTTGGTGAACTAATCCCCCGGCTATTTTTTCCTTGGTGAAATAATACCCATTATACTGCATAGATCCGATCGGATCTAGATCTGGCGGTGGTCCACGGATAAACCCCGGCGCAGGTGAAGAACCCACGCAAGCGAACGACCGTAAAACAGGAGCTCGTGATTTGTTCGACACAAAAGGAGAAAGTTATAATTTTTCTTTATTTTTCTTTGATTTTCATTGTAACCGGATCTTATAAAAAGACTGGATCTTTGTAACTCAAAAAACTGTTATTCAAGATGACAATGGAATCAACAATGAAGAAAGACACGATTTTTCCCGCGAACACAGACAAGCTTACTGCAACTAAACAACGTTTGGCATATGCTAGAATCCTGGTGGAGGTTAAAATACCCTCACCTCTTCCTGATCATATCATCATACAAGGGCTAAATGGAAAATCATATAATCAAACGGTGCACTATGAATTTAAACCTAGATGGTGTGATTGGTGTAAATTTGTAGGGCATGATATAGATTTTTGTAAAAAACATCCTAAAGTGCAAAAATGGATTCCTAAGTGAAAAATTGTAGCTAGAAATGTTGCTCAAAGGAATAGTATGCATGATGTCTCTAACACTGCTGAGCAAGATGTACAGATGTTTACTCAGAATATAGATGACAGGGGAGATTTTGAACTAGAGCCTGTACATGTTATGTGTGCTCAACAAGCTGAAAATGAGGCTTTATTTAACACATCTTAGTCAGGTATCATGAATGCAGACATTGGAGTTATGCATGCTGTGCATAGTGCATAGTCAGCGGTCTAGGAAAATACAAATAAACTTTAAGGCAAATGATCAGCATAAATATGTGTATATATTAGATAAAGTTGATATATCTCAGAAAACTGGAGGTGGTAATTTTTCTGGGTTTGTGCATGTTGTGCACGTCTAGATGTCAGAGGCAGATAAAAACTTCACTATAGATGATAGCTCATGGGTCCAAATTCAAAGAAGGAATCAACAACATCATGTCACATCTATTAGTAACTCTTTCTCTCACCTGGATACTTTGATATCTGATCCCTCTACAGTTGATAGAGGGGGATGTTTTTAAAATGAACTTGTCATTTTGGAATGTTAGGAGATTGAAAAAAATCCTCTAAGAAATATTTGGTGAAGAATTTCATTTCTTAGTACCATCTCTCCTACATAGTTTTACTAGAAACAAAAATAAATGATAGTAAATTGCCTATTACCGTTAGAAAATTTAAAGTTCCTGGAGCTGGATATCTAATGCTGATCATGCTAGAAAAGCCAAAATTTTGATCTTGTGGAATCCCAACATTCTGAAAATTAACATTGTTAGTTCCTCAGCACAACACATCACATGTACTGTTAAAACTTTGGATGGAAGATTTGAAAGTATTATTTCTTCAGTTTATGGTTTAAATCAATTGGAAGCCAGAAAGGAACTATGGTCAGAATTAAAGCTCATTCATCAATCTTCTAGAATCATTCCATGGCTCTTGTGTGGAGACTTTAACTCTGTTATTAGTAATGAAGAGAAACTTGGAGGTTCAGTGCTCATTGAAACTGATTTAAATGATTTCAGGGATTTCATCTCTGATTGTAATCTCAACCACCTAAATTCTATAGGGTGTTTCTACACTTGAATAACAAACAAGAATCAAATTCAAGGATATGATGTAGACTGGACAGAGTTTTGGTGAATGATCCATGGTTGCACATATACAACTCTAGTTAGGTAGAGTTTCTTCTTCCAAAACTTTTTCTATCACTCCCCTGCTTTGGTCTTCATTTATGAAGATAGTGTGCAAGTTAAAAGGCCTTTAAAATTTTTTAACATGTGGACTAAGCATGACAGTTTCTTTCCTACAGTTGCTAGTATCTAGAAGAATGATATTACAGGTTTTAAAATATTCTCGGTTTACACCAAATTGAAAATTTTGAGAGGTGCACTTAAAGATATTAACAAGAGACACTTCAATAACATCAGTGAACAAGTTCTGAGAGCTAAACATGCTTTGGAAGAAACTCAAGAAAATCTTCAGATCAACCCTCTATGTCAATCTCTTATTAGCAAGGAAAAGGAATGTATAGGTTTATATAATAAGTTGCTTGACTGTGAAATATCTTTTTACCAACAAAAAGCTAGGATTGCTTGGAGTATAAAAGGGTACATGTGCACTAACTTCTTCCATTCTATCATTAAGCTCAATAGGTATCATAGCAAAGTGATGGTCCTTTACAAGACATGGGGCAAAGAATTACAAGTGGTGATGAGATTGCTTAAGAATTTGTTTTCTATTACAAGAATCTCATGGGAAAAGCAATTGATACTATTAATCCAGCTATTGATGTTATTAAAGTTGGCCCTTGTTTGACAGGTTCTCAGGTCAGTCTATTAGCCAAACTTGTATCAAAAGAAGAAATTAGAGAAGCTATTTTCTCAATGCCTGAAAACAAATCTCCTGGACCTGATGGATATAGTGTTAATTTCTTCAAATCAGCATGGTCCATTGTAGGGGATGAGGTATCTCTTTCTATTGAGGAATTCTTTAAAACTAGAAAGCTCTTGGGTGTGGTAAATTCTACTTCCATTACTCTTATTCCTAAAGTGCAATGTCATAAAACACCCTCTGATTTTAGGCCCATATCTTGTTGCAATTCCTTTACATGTTTATATCCAAAATTCTGGCAAATAGATTAAAATCAGCTATAGGTCATTTGGTAAATGAATCTTAAAGTGCATTTGTAAAAGGCAGACAAATATCAAGCAATATATTGTTGGCTCATGAATTAGTTAAAAGCTATAGCATGAAACATATATCACCAAGAGTCATGTTAAATATTGATATAAAGAAGTCCGTTAATACTATTAGTTGGAAATTTCTTAAAGAGATGCTCAAGGGGTTGGGGTTTCCTAATCTTATGATAGATAGGATCATGGCATGTATATCCATTCCTAAGTTTTCTATCTCCCTCAATGGTTCCCTTCATGGATATTTCAAAGGTGAAAGAGGCTTGAGGCAAGGTGATCCACTTTCTCCCTATCTTTTCATTTTGGGAATGGAATATCTCTCGAGAAGCTTAGACATGTTGAAACATGACAGATTGTTCAAATTTCATCCTAAGTGTGGGAAACTTAAAATTACTCATCTAATATTTACTGATGATCTGCTATTGTTTGGAAAAGGTGATGTATATTTAGTTTAGAAATTGTTTCAGTATGTCAAGAAGTTTAGTAAAGTCACTGGTTTGGATGCTAACAAAGACAAGTGTTCTGTTTTCATTGGTGGAGTTGAGAAAACTATCAAAAATTCAATCATAAATCTGTTGGGATTCACTGAAGCTATTCTGCCAATTAGATATTTAGGAGTATCTCTCATTTGTAGGAGGTTATCTTATATGGATTGCAATGCCCTCATAAACAAAGTGACCAACTAGTTACAAACTTGATAGAAGCATAATAATCTCACTTATGCTGGCATGCTACAAATCATTAGGAGTGTTATTTTGGGTGTTCAAGTGTTTTGGACAACAAATTACATATTGCCTATCAAAGTCATTCAGAAATTGATGAATTGTGTAGGAATTTCTTATGGGGTAGAACAAATCAATCTCCTAAAGTCCCTTTAGTTGCTTGGCATAATGTTTATCTGGGAAGAAAGAAAGGAGGTCTGGGAGTGTTTTTTGCTTCTATTTGGAATACGACAGCCATTTTGAAGAATTAATGGTTCATCCATGTTAACAAGGAAACCCTCTGGATCAAATGGGTGCATGAGACTTAATTAAATCACAGTGATATATGGCATGTGATTGCAAAAAATGGCGATTCTTGGATGTTGAAGCAAATGATAAAACTAAGAGATAAAGCTATACTTCACTGAAGAGGGATTGATAATCTATTGAATCTTCTTAGCACATGTTTCTACAACTCAAAATCTTAGTTATCTGCTTTGTACCATGCTCTTTCCCCAGCTTCTCAAAAGGTGCCATGGGATGATACAATGTGGGACAAAATGTGCTACCCTAAATATTCTTTCATCTGTTGGCTTGCTATTCAAAATAGATTACTCACCTAGGATAAACTGATGAGAAGAGGTGTCATAAATGCTAATATATGTTGCTTATGCTCGGGTGATGGTCTGGAAAGTCTAATCATCTTTTCTTTGAATGTGGTTTCTCAGGTGAATTGTGGAATTGTATTATGAACTGGTTGAATTTTAAATGGAAGGCATGCTATTGGAGGCTTATCCTGGACAGGTATTGTTCAAGGCTAAAGGGAAAGGGATTCAAGCAAGGTATTAAGCACATGGCTCTATCGGAAAAAATCTACAAAATCTGGAATGAACGAAACAATAAACTTTTTTAGCATAAATGCAAAAGTGTGGAGCAATTGGTTAAGAACATAAAGATGGATATATTGTCTACAAATCTAAATATGCCTATATTAGATGTAAACATGGATTGGTTACTTGCTTTGTAGAGTCCTGCATGAAGGGTGTTTTTTCGAGTGTTGTTTTCAATTTGAGATATCTCATATGATATAATGAGATTCTTGATGTACATAATATTTTCAATTTGGTAAATGAATAAAATCTTTTCATTGACAAAAAAAAGTCATGTAAAAAGATATATCAGGCAAAATATTAGCCTGTGTCGGGGATATTTAAAATAATGATCCTTTAAGATGCATTATCTGGACCACAATCATATGGATTGAGAGTCTATGATGGTCTTTTCACCTCAAATAATGTCTATTCACCTCAAATAATTTTAATTTTAATATATCAATGAGAAGGTTTAATAGATAAACATGATTCATTTACAATTTTGATTAAATAAATTGTAGCCAAATACTATTTCTATGATGCAAAATACTAAAAATTGCCAGGTTTTATCTCACCATACTGAGGTTATTGATATCATTCGAAAGAACATACTGGTAAAAATTTTAGGAATAGAAGGAATTTGTTCAATCCAAGGCATTCTTCTTTGAGGTCTAAGATTGAATCTACCTTTGGCATACTAAGGAATTCGTTTAAGACTTTGTGTGCTAAGTCATATTATCTATGTTGGATTTTTGGTCAAAACCGCTTTCCAAAATAAGTTTTCAAACTATATATATTAACTACTAGTATTTTTCATAAATTCTTATTAGTCTAGTGGAAAGTAAAAGTTTTGGTGTTTCAAAAGGTCCTCAGTTCGAGGCTTGCCAACGACAAGCCGATAATTGTTTTGTTTTAATTTATTTCTCATAAGTTCTAGTGGGTCATGGGTCGTGGGCCGTGGGCCAATAGGCCAAGGATCGTGGCTAATTGGACTGAGGTGCTAAGTGACGCTTTGTAAGGCGTACTTTATACTTCGTACGGAGGCATCGGGGCTAGTTGGCGCCACGTTGGCCGCTACGAATGTTGCCTAGCAGGCTACCTCACAGCATGCATACGAGCTTCGTATTCGCACGATGGTGTGACTCTAGTGTTCTCAAGATCAGACGACGCTCCTCTATTTGGCAAGGTTCATCAAGTTGACGAGGTTCATCTGATTTGCGAGACTCGCTTGATTGACCCGTCTGACGAGGTTCGCCCGTTCGATGAGGTTCGTCTTACTGATGAGGTTTGTTTGATTTGCAAAACTTGTTTGTTTGACGAGATTCACCGATGAGGTTCGTCTGATTTGCGAGACTCATTTGATTGACCCGTTCGATGAGGTTCGCCCATTTAACAAAGTTCGTCTTACTGACGAGGTTCGTCTGGTTTGCGAAAATCATTTGTTTGACGAGGTTTACCCGATCGACGAGGTTTGTCTGATTTGCTGCAAGATGCAACACGACCTTCGTGTTCAGGCGTTACTGCATGCAGCTATTACAATAATATTTAAATTAATTGTTGTTACAATCATAATGATTTGTAACAGTCATATTGATTGTAGGTGACTCTTGAGCTGGCTTAGAGGCCTATAAATAGTGCCTCTTAGGGCATCTCTTGGAGAACTTTTGTATACACAAAAAAATATATTAACTTGTTGTGCTGCTGTTGGTGCAAAGCCTATGCCCGAAGGAACTGTTGTGCTGCTGTTGCTGCAGAGCCTATGCCCGAAGGATTTTTTCCTAAACCAAAAGGTTTAAGAGATCGAGGAGATCTTTGCCTTGATCGAAAGGTCTTATAGATCGAGGAGATCTTGACAATATTTGGTTGGTGCACACCATTGTATTGTACTATTATTTTTGGAAGCAGTTTGGCATTGGGATCCTTGCACTGGAGTAGGCCAAATATTACTTTAAGCACAGTGTTTCACAAACAAACGACAGTTAACTTAAAAAGTTTAAAATTATAGCATATCTACTTTTACTGTTTTATTCCAGATTTAATCACAATCTCCAACAATCTATTCCTTACACAAGTACCTATTGTATTAGCTTGCACAGTAATACATAATTACAATGCAATTTTTGATCCAAATGATAAACTACACACCGAATTTGATTTCATTGGAGATGTTGATCGTGGAGTGACAAATGGTTCTGTCAACAATAAATTGACTTTACACAAACTCATCCCAAAGAGAGCAAACACGATTAATAAATTAGTGAAAGATGCTTAGAGATGAGATTGCTTGCAATGTGGGTTGAATAAATATAATAAGGGTGTCACCATTGAGATCTAACTTTGAAATTTGTTAGTCCTTCTTCTACTCATTCATTTACACTAAATTTAACTATTTATTCTACTTTGTTTTTTTATGCTTTGCTTTTCATGTACATAAGTTTATTTTTTCATTCTTGTACTTTTGCTTTGTTTTCTTGTCCATGCTATAGTACTTTTCATATTGATTTTATTATGTCTATAATGGCTGGCAACAAAATCCTTAAATGAGGTTGATAAACACAAAGGCTGTTAGACCCTGGGGGGTGATTAGGGTCTTATGCTAATCTAATCCGATTAAATGCCAATTAAAATATAATTAACAAATATATTCTTGCAAGATAGATATACAACTACTTATGAGCAAGAATATGCAATATAAATAAAGAGGTATATCCTCTATGATAAAAATATATGCAAGGATATATAAACTAGCACAAGATGATATATCCTACCAAAGAGATATACAATATGATATATGTAAAGATATGTAAACTAACACAAGGGTAAACAATATGAACTAGATAGTGGATGATAAAAATAATGAGCTATGGACAATGGCGACAAGAAATATAAACATAAGATTAAGTGTGCCAAAGCAAACTCAAACACATAATATTATCATGGAGTTAGGACCTTCCGTCCTACGTTTCCGCTCCCCACTCCCGGAGAAAAATCCACTATCACGACCGGGTTTTCTACGCTCACCCGAATAACGTTTACAACCACACTATGTCGGTTTTTAACGATCACCGATCAACGTACACTCCTCACACTCGGTTTTCTAGCTAACCGAAAACTTTACAATCGACACTCTTGCAATCACACTCTACACTCTCACAAGTGTTAGACCCAGCCGTGTCTCCCTCAAGTGCTCGGTTACAACCTCTCCATAGGTTCGTTAACCGACGCCACTCCTCTTGGAACGATCCCCGACTCTCACCACACACTCCTCTCGGTGTACAAGTATATTACAAAGTGAATCTCACAATAAGCATAATATAATAAATGATTATTCTCTACACAAGGTGAGAACTTAATTAGGCTCAACTCAATGTTACTATCTCTCACAACCCCAAATATACTATGTATGCAAATATAATAAGCTCAAGTGGGTGTGTGTAACAATGAGATAAAATCAAATCTAAACTCAATATAAGACTAGCTTTAATAAAAATGATAATCAACAAGTAATTATAAATAAAAGCTAGAGTTGAGTTTAGGAACACTTCTCTAGATGACAAGAGAGAGAGATGGATCGAATGCCCAAAATACAATTGATAATCTCCTCAAGCTCTTGTAAAACTTTCTTCATAAACCAAACCCTTAAACAAGCTTAAAATAAGCTTAAACCCTTTATAAAACTCTTTAAAACATTATCTTGTTATATATAGAGCTGAAGGTAAAAGGGGGTATATATACAAACCCCAAAGCCAAGAGAAAGCCAAGAAAAAGACTAAAAAACCACACTGCAACGGCTCTGGAAACTAGCTGTTGGGACTGATCTGACAGAGCGGCGGTCGACCGCGAGCAACAAAAAACCAGCAGAAAACTCCAGAGAGTTCGACGGTCGACCGCGAGAAATTTTCAGCCGACGGTCGACCGTGGCGGTCGACCGTGAAAGTTTCTGCTGCCCACTATGCAAAGGACTCAGGCGCGATCGACCGTGACGGTCGATACATAAAAATGAGGTTCTGAAAACTATTTTTCTGAATTTAAAACACTGTTTAAAAATATCAAATAAATTCCAAAAAATATAAAAATATCAAATATAATACTATTCACCAGTACGGTACTATTTATAAGTACTATTACTATTCACAAATACGGTTAAGGAAAGACATAATCTTTCGTCATGGGATCTACAGTTGAAGATAATAGGCTTTGAAATGAGAAATTCGACAGTCAAAATTTTAGGTATTGGAGGATGTAAATAGAAGACTATTTGTACTAGAAGGATCTCTTCCTACCCCTCCAAGGAGAGGCGAGAAAACCTGAGAAAATGGATAACGATAAGTGGAAGGTGCTCGATCGTAAAGCACTTGTCACCATCAGGCTCAACCTTCACCAACATGTGACTTACAACGTCTCGCATGTAACTACCACCAAGAAGTTGATGGAGGCCTTGGAGGTGCTGTATGAGAAGCCCTTTGCTTCAAATAAGGTGTACCTGATGAAGAAGCTGTTCAATCTAAAGATGCAGCAAGGAGCTCGTGTGGTGGACTTCTTGAATGAATTTCGGGCTGTGGTGCAACAGCTTATTGCAGTAGATCTCAAGTTCGATAATGAGATCCAAGCTCTTCTGCTACTTTCTTGTCTACTAGATTCATGGGAGAATATGGTGATGGTGGTGAGCAACGCCAATGGCAATGACAAGATGAAGCTCGACACAGTGATTAGGGCAATTCCGGATGAACAATCTCACCGTAAAGTCTCAAGAGCTGAGGCCTCTAGAAGTGGGAGTGCTCTGCATGTCGAGGCACGAGGGCGTGCGTAGAAGAAGGGTAGGGGACAACAAGGCCAATCAGAATCCAGAGGAAAATCTAAAGGGCCAAACCTGAAAAGTTACGGTGAAGGAAGTGCTTTAGATGCGGAAAGAAGGATCATTTTGCACGGGACTGCAGAGTTTCTGTTCTAGTATCAACAGGGGATGATCAGGCTGATGGTGCAGCCAATCTCATGCACGAGACAGATTCGAATGCGCTTCTCCTATCCCTAGAAGACAAAAGTGATGCGTGAGTCTGTTTGTGGAAAATTTGTAATAAAAAGAATGAAAGAAAATAGACTTGTATTCTCTCAAAATCAATTATAATTTGGATTCCGATTATAAAAGAGAGGAGAATGAATTTGATTCTCCCCTTTGTTTAAAACCGGGTTCTTCTTGGTAGCGATGGAGTGCCTCCTTCGATTGCTTGCGTCGAATTTGCTCTCCGTTGACGATCCGACGTTTTGATTCACTGAAACGATGTCTTCTCCTCACGATTTGACGTTGTGGAGAACTTGCATGGCAAGTTTGAAACTCTGGGCGAGTTGATAACTCTGAATGAGTTGGAAACTCTTGAAAAAGAGTTGATTTGAACCGAGAATCGGTTCTCAAGCCAAGGCCGAAGGCTTCAAGGAATGCTCCAAAGGATGAATGCCGATCTCTCAATCTATGATGATCCAAGATCTCCCCCTTTGCTGCCAAGTCCCAGATCCGAAAATGCCAGCCCGAACTCAATTGAGTTTACCCATATTTATAGGGAATTAAGGGGTGTAACCACTCCCAAATCATGGGGAATAGTTTTGGAACTGTTCAGGGGTGTGATCCCCATAAAATCTCTCTATAATGAGGTGTAACCGACCCCATTAAGTATAGACACGGTTTTAAAACCATTCAGGTTCTGTTTGAACTAGTCAAACACAAAAAACGCGGGTCTGACTCCCGCATTTTGATGTTGTAACATAGGTCCGATTCTAGCGTTTTAATGTTGCAACGTGAGTTCGACCCTCGCGTTTTGATGTTGGAACGCGGGTTCGACCCTTGCGTTTTAATATTGACACACGGGGAGGACCTCCGCATTTTAATGTTTATGTGCAGGGAGGACCTCCACGTTTTGGTGTTGATGTGCAGAGAGGACCTCCGCGTTTTGGTCTTGGAGCGCGGTGATGAGTTCCGCGTCTTGCTTCGAAGAGATTATCAACAAGTAATCTCTTTTTTCATAGCGTTGCAAAGATCATTGTCTTGTAATCTTCGTCTTGGCTCCTTGAGATGTGAGAGTCGTCAGATTGTAACTCCCGATGTTGATTGTGAAGGCTGTTGATTAGAGCTTCCATCAGTTATCGTGAAGGTCGTCAGATTGTAACCTTTAGCAATCTACGTGAAAGTCTTTAAATTGTAACCTTCTGGAAGTCGTCAGATTGTAACTTTCATCATTGGTGTTTAGTGAGGGATAAGCTATCTATTGTGATTTTTAGACACTCTACGGAACCCTCTCCAAAGTTTTCAAAAGTTCATGGTTGACTGGGACGAATTTTCGGAATACTTTGGATCTCAACTCTGATTTTGAAGCTGTTGATTCCTTGTGGTAAAGAATTTGTTCTTTGCACTCGCTTCGAAGGCATCTTGGTTGGAGGGATTTGCCACGTAGGACCTGTGTGAAGGTATGCGCTATAATCCTGCTTCTGGAATGCGGGGGTGGACCCTGCATTTTGGACTTGAGACGCGGGTCTCACCCTTGCATGTTGAATTTGGAACACGGATATGACCTCGGCGTTCGGTTTTTTGCATTGCGGTTCTGACCTCGGTGTTTGGTTTTTGCATCGCGGGTCTGACCTTAGCGTTTTGACTTAAGACATGGAAGCGGCTTCCGTGTATTTTTGACTAAGTCTTTGAGACTTGTCTTTAGCTCACCTGTTTTAAGTCTCAGTTCACGTCCATTAAGCTGATGAACCTGCAAACATGCGTAGGATTTTTGGCAAACCCTTAGCCATCAACGGATTTGATAAGCCTTTATCGATTACCGTTTGAATCGGGCTAGCATGTGGATTGTCTAAGTCCGTTCCACACATAACGTTGTGCTAAAAGAATGAACTCTCTTAGTCTTAGCGCTATGATTTTGAATACATAGACTTTGTTATTTTTTTACGAGAAAAGACTAACCGGCAACGCGTGTCAGGCGTAGACTTATCTCTAATTAGGGATCGAGATAAAGTCCCCCGTGCGTGTGAGGCATGAATTTTGATGTCTTTTCACGGCAAAAGACTAACCGGCAATGCGTGTTAGGCGTAAACTTATCCCTACTTAGGATTTAGGATAAAATTCCCTATACATGCAAGGTATGGATTCAGAGATTATTAATTTAATAGTAATCACTAGCTATGATATTGAATACGTAGACTTTGTCACTGTTTCTTCCTGTGTTATTTCAAACACTGAAAGAAAGTTGAAAACGCAAGAGGTGTAATATTAACTTGGCATGAATTTTCACTTAGAGTGGAATTTAGAAAATTTCTTTATTATCACTAGGATAATTCCAGAAAATCTTTAATCCACTGGGGATTTTATAATGAAAACTTGCTATTCTTGTTGAAAAAGGATTAACGAGTTCATTAGGGATGGTTTGACTGTTAGAGGTGTGATGTTAACCTAACAGTATTTTATGGGCCTATCGCTCTATTGAAGAGAGTCGATAAGTTGGTCTGGTCGTCAGAGGTGTGATGTTAACTTGACTGGTTCGTGGACCTATCGCTCTATTAAAAAGAGTCGATAAGTTGATTGGTGCAATCAGGATAACTTTAAGGACCTATCGCTCTATTGAAGAGAGTCAATAAGTGGATTTTATCAAAGGTGTATTGTTAACATGATGGGAGAATGTTACGATCCGAGCAACTTCGTGGACCTATCATCCTATTGAAGAGGATTGATAAGTAGATTTGTCAGAGGTTTAGTGTTAACGTGACAGGATTTGTATTGCGATTGGAGCAACTTTGATAAGTGGATTTGTCAGAGGTTTAGTGTTAACGTGATAGGATTTGTGTTACGATTGGAGCAACTTTGTGGACTTATCATTCTATTGAAGAGGATTGATAAGTGGATTTGTCAGAGGTTTAGTGTTAACGTGACAGGATTTGTATTGCGATTGGAACAACTTTGTGGACTTATCATCCTATTGAAGAGGATTGATAAGTGGATTTGTCAGAGGTTTAGTGTTAACATGACAGGATTTATATTACGATTGGAGCAACTTTGATAAGTGGATTTGTCAGAGGTTTAGTGTTAACGTGACAGGATTT
>BQKN01000075.1:167599-205781 GCA_022839385.1 Asparagus kiusianus | reverse complement strand
TTGATAAGTGGATTTGTCAGAGGTTTAGTGTTAACGTGACAGGATTTGTGTTGCGATTGGAGCAACTTCGTGGACTTATCATCCTATTAAAGAGGATTGATAAGTAGATTTGTCAGAGGTACGATGTTAACGTGACAAGAGAATGTTGCGATCGGAGCAACTTTGTGGACTTATCATCCTATTAAAAAGGATTGATAAGTGGATTTGTCAGAGGTTTAGTGTTAACGTGACAGGATTTGTGTTGCGATTAGAGCAACTTTGTGGACTTATCATCTTATTGAAGAGGATTGATAAGTGGATTTGTCAGAGGTTTATTGTTAACGTGACAAATTAGGAGTGATGCAAGCTGTATTCATACTCTGTGGGGTGATGATTGTCAGAAGTGTAATGTTAACTCGACGATGTGAAAGATTTATTACTCTTAATCCAATGGATTCCAAGTAATCAACCCCCAGTCTTGATTAAGACTTAGCAGGGGAATAAAAAGAGGTAGACAAGGTACATCGCCTAGTGAAGTACTATCCATGAAGTCGGAATAGAGGCACATCACCTGGTAGGCCATTATCTGATGAGTTTGACTATCAGAGGTAATTGTTAACGTGATAGTTTTGTGGATCTATCATCCTATTAAAGAGGATTGATAAGTTGATGGTCTATCAGAGGTAACTATTAACATGATAGTTTTTAGTAGACCCGCCATCCTATTGAAGAGGATTGGTAAGTTGATGGATTATCAAAGGTAGATGTTAACGTGATAGTTTTGGTGGACTCGCTATCCTACTTGAAGAGGATTCGTGAGGATATTTGGGGGAATGGACTATCAGAGGTAATCATTAACGTGATAGTTTTGATAGACCCGCCATCCTACTTGAAGAGGATTGGTGGGGGAATTTGGAGGGAGCAGACTATCAGAGGTGATCATTAACGTGATAGTTTAGTGGACCTGCCATCCTATTAAAGTGGATTGACAAGTTGATGGACTATCAGAGGTAAATGTTAACGTGATAGTTTTGTGGGCCTGCTATCCTATTGAAGCGGATTGACAAGTTGATGGTCGTGATAGTTCTGGTAGATTTTATGGTTGACAGAGGTATTCTATTAAATATAACAACTCAGAAAATTTATTACTCATAATCCAATGAACTACCAATAAACCAACCCCCAGTCTTGAACAAGTGCAGGGGGGAAAAGAGAAGACATGACACATCACCTAGTGAGCCATTATCTAACGAGTTTGACTATCAGAGGTAACTGTTAACGTGATAGTTATTGGACCCACCATCCTACTGGAAAGGATTGACTTCAGCGGCCGTAGTATCTTCCGGTTCTGACTGGGAAGAGTGAGCTTGGTTCGATTGCTCAGTAGAAGATTGGGCTTGGTCCGATTGCTCGGGCTGATCCTGCCTACTTTATTCTTCAGCTTTGATCCTGGCAATAATCTTTTGAGCCTGTTCGCCTTGAGAGATCAGTTGTCTCCAGGAACGACATTCTGCAATCCTTATTCGAGCTAGGATGTTGGTCTGCAGGTTGTGTCGACAGGTCTCTACTAAGGTAGACTGTGTCATACCTGACGAACACCGGAGAGCCATGGTTCGGAACCTCTTGACGAAGGCTTTGACGGACTTCCTCTTCTTCTGCTTAGTGGCGAGAAGGGTATGGATGGAGACTTCTGTATCATCTTCAAAGAATCTTGACAGGAAGAGTCTCTCTAGATCTGTCCACTCTTGGATACATCCCGCAGGAATTTTCCTGAACCATTCAAAAGCAACTCCCTTGAGGGTGCCAATGAACAATCAAGCCAGAATGGCATCATTTGATATCATATTCCCAGTCGACTTGAAATGATAGATATGTTGCTTCAGTGATCCCATACCGTCAAAAGTTTGTAGCATCGGGACTTCGAACTTTGGAGGATAAGGGGCTGCATCCCATTCGGCAGGATAGGGCCTGATAACTCCCTTATCTTGAAGCTCGCTTCTGTTAGCAATGACATTAAGATGGGCTTCCAATTCTTTCATTTTGGCAGACTGGAGATTCTGCTTGTTTTTCGTCTCTCTTTCTTCATCATAGGAAGATTCTAGGTTGTGGGCTTCTTGATCAGAAGCAGCACCATCAACCACTTTTCCCTTCCCTTTGCTTGTGTGAGGTTGGGATGAAGATGTCTTTCCTCTCCGGGAGAGTTCTTGCCTAGGTGGCGAATCTATCTTCTGAGATTTGGCCTTGTCTGCGACGATTTGAGTCAACAGGGTCATGAGTTCATTGATGGCCTCTTGCTGAGATTTGAGCATGGCCTCCTGCTCATCAAGTCTCTTTGCGAGATCTTCATGGTTTCCCGTCATGTAAGCGTAGCTCTCATGTTCAACAAAAGAGCTTGATGATTGGGACTCTGCAATAGCTGAGTGTTCATCATCGGAATTGGTTCCTCTGGCTAACCTCTGATAATTGACAGGGGGAATGGCTCCTGCTCGCGTCCGAGTGTGTTGGTAGATTCCTTCAAACTCGTTCGTGATTTCTCTGACGGTCGGTGAATGACTTGTCTCAGAGTCATCCGAACTAGGACCTGATGATCTCCCTTGGCCGATCATGTTGGAAGTAACTTCAAGGTATTCATCCTCTGAAGTGTTCTTCCTGTGTGAGCGTCGTCGTTGGTTGGGCAAGGCAACGTTCGTAAATTGGTCGAACACCAACAGTTTGGCCGCATATAAGCAGCAATGACATTTCGAGAGGACCGTAGGAATGACTGGTTGCATCGTCCTTTCTCTCGATTTAACCTTTCTCAAATCTGTTTTGAAGATTCGAGGAGAATTACTCACTGATCGTGAGGTTTGAATTAGAATCCCCAGTCCATGATTGGACACGACTGGCTCTTGGTGAACATGGATCTGGTTGAAATGCCTTGAATCCATGAACTTCTTATATCCGTCCCTTAATCTAGTCGCGCTACGCAGAGTATTCGGGGGTCTCGCTGCCCGGTCAGCGAGCAGGGGGTCCAGGGGGCGGCACGCCCCTAGCCAGGGGGTCTGGGGGGATGGAATACCCCCCGGCGGGGTTCGGGGCAGCGTCTCAAAGCTCCACGGTATACACCAACTTCTGTATTGGATTTGGAACTTGGGACGCGAGGGTCGCGTTTGGCACCTGAGACGTGAAGGTCGTGTTTGGCACCTGAGACGCGAGGGTCGCGTTGGGCACTTAAAACGCGAAGGTCACGTTTAGCACTTAAAACGCGAGGTTCGCATTTTGGTTTCGTGACATGAGGGTCGCGTTTTGGTTCTGGGACGCACTCCTGAGAGTTGCGTTCTGCCAGATCAACGCAATTTTGATGTCTGCGTTTTGATATTGGAACGCGCCTCTGAAGGCTGCGTTTTGATTGCACAACGCACCACAGTGGGCTGCGTTTGGCATAAGCTGAGTCCACTCCTTCAGAGGAGTGACTGTTCGGGCAATCTTGGCTAAGCGAGAAGGCTTCCTTCGGCATAGGAGCAACATTTGGAGCTTTAGTCTTCTTGAAAACTTTGCGGATCTTGCGCATAGCCTTAGGGCTAAGGGATCCGGAGGAGATGGACTCCTCAAACTTGGCTTGATCAAACTCTACCACGAGAGTTTCGACGGTCGTTCCAATGAGATGAACATCAAATTGCGCTACCACTTCTTCGTCAGAGAAGCTCGTCCCCAGCGGAGTCGCCATCTTTTGTTTGTGAAAAATTCGTAATAAAAAGAATGAAAGAAAATAGACTTGTATTCTCTCAAAATCAATTATAATTTGGATTCCTATTACAAAAGAGAGGAGAATGAATTTGATTCTCCCCTTTGTTTAAAACCGAGTTCTTCTTGGTAGCGATGGAGTGCCTCCTTCGATTGCTTACGTCGAATTTGCTCTCCGTTGACGATCCGACGTTTTGATTCACTGGAACGATGTCTTCTCCTCACGATTTGACGTTGTGGATAACTTGTGTGGCAAGTTTGAAACTCTGGGTAAGTTGATAACTCTGAATGAGTTGGAAACTCTTGGAAAAGAGTTGATTTGAACCGAGAATCGGTTCTCAAGCCAAGGCCGAAGGCTTCAAGGAATGCTCCAAAGGATGAATGCCGATCTCTCAATCTATGATGATCCAAGATCTCCCCCTTTGCTGCCAAGTCCCAGATCCGAAAATGCCAGCCCGAACTCAATTGAGTTTACCCATATTTATAGGGAATTAAGGGGTGTAACCGCTCCCAAATCATGGGGAATAGTTTTGGAACTGTTCAGGGGTGTGATCCCTATAAAATCTCTCTATAATGAGGTGTAACCGACCCCATTAAGTGGAGACACGGTTTTAAAACCATTCAGGTTCTGTTTGAACCAGTCAAACACAAAAAACGCGGGTCTGACCCCCGTGTTTTGATGTTGTAACATAGGTCCGACTCCAGCGTTTTAATGTTGCAACGTGAGTTCGACCCTCGCGTTTTGAGGTTGCAACGCAGGTTCGACCCTTGCGTTTTAATATTGACACACGGGGAGGACCTCCGCGTTTTGATGTTGATGTGCAGGGAGGACCTCCGTGTTTTGGTGTTGATGTGCAGAGAGGACCTCCGCGTTTTGGTCTTGGAGCGCGGTGATGAGTTCCGCGTCTTGCTTCGAAGAGATTATCAACAAGTAATCTCTTTTTTCATAGTGTTGCAAAGATCATTGTCTTGTAATTTTCGTCTTGGCTCCTTGAGATGTGAGAGTCGTCAGATTATAACTCCCGATGTTAATTGTGAAGGCTGTTGATTAGAGCTTCCATCAGTTGTCGTGAAGGTCGTCAGATTGTAACCTTCAGCGATCTACGTGAAAGTCTTCAAATTGTAACCTTTTGGAAGTCGTCAGATTGTAACTTCCATCATCGGTGTTTAGTGGGGGATAAGATATCTATTGTGATTTTTAGACAGTCTACAGGGTCATCGACTCTGGCGCATCTTTCCATGCAACATCACAACAAAAACTGCTTTCATCGTTCGTGAAGAAGGACTTAGGGATAGTCTATCTTGGTGACGATCAACCTTGTAAGGTTTTCGGGAAGGAAAATTGTACCCTCAATATGGAGGCGGGACCACCTTGACGCTGAACGATGTTTGACATGTACCGGATCTCAAGCAAAATCTTATATCAGTCGGGCAATTGACTGACTCCGGTTACAGAGTATCATTTGAGCATAGAAGCTGAAAGGTGTCCAATGGTGCCCTGGTGGTGGCACACGACAAACGCGAGGGGTCTCTCTACATCGCCAACGGGAAGATCAACCACTTGCTTACCGCAAGACAAGCATCATCATCATCATCTGTCAACTTCATGACTTGGCATCGACAACCATGCCACATAAGCGAGAAGGGGATGCAGATTATGGCCGCAGGAGAGAGGCTTCCAGGTTTGAGCAAGATCGATCTGACTTTCCGTGAGGACTACATCCTAATCAAACAAGAGAAGGTGAGCTTTAACAAGATCGGACCGACTCTAAAACTGTAAAAATTAGAGTTGGTGCACACCGATGTGTAGGGACCTATGCAAGTCCTATCTGTTGGCAACTCTATTTACTTTATTACTTTTATTGATGATGCTACTAGAAAACTATGGGTGTTCTTCTTGAAGCACAAGTCAGATGTTTTTATCATTTTTAGGAAGTGGCTTGCTTGTATGGAGAACGAAACAAGTAATAAGCTGAAGTGCCTAAAGTTTGATAATGGATGTGAGTATTGCAGCTAGGAGTTCGAGAACTTCTGCTCGTCCTATGGGATTAGGAGACTAAAGACCGTCCTAGGCATATCTCAACATAACGGAGTGGCAGAGTGTATGAATCACACTATCTTGGAGCGTGCAAGATGTATGAGGATCCACTCCGGATTGTCCAAGAGTTTTTAGGCCGAAGCTGTCAATACTGCTGCATACTTAATCAACGGCAGGCCATCCGCGACTCTCAGTTATTGGATACCTAAGGAGGCTTGGACCGAAAAGAAGCTGAAGCTAGAGCACTTACGAGTATTTGGTTGTGACGCCTATATCATGACCAATTCTGCAGACCGGTCAAAGCTTGATTTAAAGTCAAAGCTCTCTTTCATCGGCTATGGAGGAGATGAGTATGGGTATCGTTTCTGGGATCACGATGCGCGCAAGGTGGTGTGCAGTCGTGATGTCGTGTTCCATGAGAATGCGGTGTACAAGACCAAAGTGGCGATTGGGAGTCAACTATCTCCCCCTCTTTTCCCAGATATTGCTAACAGTAAGGACGACGATGAGATACTAATTAGCATAGAAGATGGAGACCAAGAGAACGTGTCGAATACACAGCAGCAAGATTCAGCAGAATTGTCGATCAGAATTTGCAAAGCTCTAAGAAATTC
Source organism: Asparagus kiusianus (assembly GCA_022839385.1). Lineage (NCBI taxonomy): Eukaryota > Viridiplantae > Streptophyta > Magnoliopsida > Asparagales > Asparagaceae > Asparagus > Asparagus kiusianus. The sequence continues at coordinate 199,427 of BQKN01000075.1, read as the reverse complement.
GAGGGTGCTAGAGAGGTACCTTTCCACCATGAATTATCTTTTTCTAACTGATAGTGGTGAGCCATAGAGTTATGAGGAGGTACAACAAACTGACAAAGCTTGGGGTGAGTGGGAGTCTGTCATGGAGGAAGAAATAAAATCTTTGATGAAGAATAGGACTTAGGAGCTCGTAAAGCTTCCAAGAAGGCGAAAGGCTCTTCACAATCGGTAGATATTTATTGGGTCAAGGATGAAGCCGATGGACGGAGACGCTGCAAGGCGAGCCTTGTAGTGAAGGGCTATGAGCAGAAAACAGGGATAGACTATTCTGATGTTTTCGCTTTCGTTGTCAAGTTGACCACGATCTGGACCGTGCTAAGTATTATGGTAATTCGAGATCTCTATCTAGAGCAGATGGATGTGAAGATAATATTCCTTCATGGAGATTTGGTGGAAGAGATCTATATGCATCAACCAGTGGGTTTCGAGGAACAAGGCAAGGAGGGCCTCGTGTGTCGCCTGCGCAAGAGCTTGTATGGCCTGAAGCAAGCACTGCGACAGTGGTACATGAAGTTCGAGAACTTTATGGAGGAGAATGGTTTTCTCAAATGCGACACAGACCATTGCTGCTTCATCAAGAGATATGACGAATCCTGTGTGATACTCTTGATTTATGTTGATGACATGCTGATTGTCGGGCACAACTTGGCCCGCATTAAAGAACTCAAGGGGCGTCTCTCCGAGTGCTTCAAGATGAAGGATCTGGGTCTAACAAACCAGATTCTTAGGATAAGGATCATCATAGATAGATCAACATAGAGGCTGAGGTTGTCTCAGAAGACCAATATTGAGAAGATTCTTAAAAAGTTTGAAGAAAGTTAAACCGATGGGATCACCATTTGCAAGCCATTTCAAGCTATTGAAGACCCAAGCACCAAAGACTGCTGAAGAGCTTGAGTTTATGGCTTGTTAAACCCTAGAGGGGGGGGGGGGGGGAATTAGGGTCTTATGCTAATCTAATCTGATTTTATGCTAATTAAAACTAATTAACAGGTTATCCTAGCAAGTATAAAATACAACAAGATATGTGAGCTAGGATAAGTGATATACACAAGGGTAAATAAAATAAACAAGATAGTGGATGATATAAATAATGAGCAATGGACAATGACGATAAGAAATATAAACATAAGAGCAAGTGTGCCAAAGCAAACTCAAACACACTATATGATCACGGAGTTCGGATCTTCCGTCCTACGTCTCCGCTCCTCACTCCCGGGGAAGAATCCACTAACACAACCAGATTTTCTACGCTCACCCGAATAACATTTACACCACACAATATCGGTTTTCAACGCTCACCGATCAATGATTACAATCTAACAATGTAACTACACTCCACACCCTCTATGTGTTGGTCTCTAGCCCGTGTCCTTCCTCAAGTGCTCGGATACAACTTCTCCCTAGGTTCGTCAACCGACGCCACTCCTCTTAGAGGCGACCACACACTCCTCTCGGTATACTAGTGTATTACAAAATGAATACTCACAATTAAAGCTCACAAATTAAATGATTTTTCTCTAAACAAGGTGAGAACTCAATTAAGCATAACTCTTAGTCACAAACCCACAACCCCAAATTATACTATGAATGTAAATACAGTAAGCTCAATAGGTTGTGTATGAATAAAGAGATAAATCAAAACAAGTCTAAACTCAATTTAATCTAACAAAATAAATATGACAAGTTAAGCATAAATAAGCTAGATAAAGAGTTTAAGAAAACTTCTCTAAAACAAGAGTGGAGGGATGTAGATTGAAGCCCAAACAAGATTGATGATCTCCTCAAACTCTTGTAAAATTCTCTTCACAAACAAACTCTTAAACACTCTTTTAAACAAACACAAAACAAACTTAAACCCTTGTTAAACTCTTTTAAAACATTTTTTAGATTCTTGTGAAGGATGAGAACAAGGGGGTATATATAGCCACCCAAAACCTCAGCCAAAAATCCCAAGCAAAAGACCAAAAAGCCCACATAATCAAAAATCAGATTCTGTACAAATTATAACCGTTGGGCGATCGGCGGTCGACCGTGAAAAACACGCGGTCGATCGGGAGTAGCTCAGAGGCAAATTCTGAGCTCAGAAAAACATCCGGTCGACCGCAAAACTCTCTGGACTTAATCCGATCGACTACCACGGTCGACCGCGAGCCATCAAAAAACATTCTGAGTCTCTGGACTCAAGGCGGTCGGCCGTGGTGGTCGACCGCAAATTGATATATGATAAAAACATGTTTTGTAAACAGTTTTCTGATTTTGAAACATTGTTTAAAAATATCAAACAAATTCAGAAAAATGTAAAACGTTGAGAAATGATTGTAGACATGATAATAAACATGCTACAAAAATTGGTTTTCAAAAAAGATCTCCCAAATGAAAAATATCATCATTTTGTAAAATAGTCCAAAGCATGAAAATGTAAACATATGAGTTTTGACATTTTAGCTTAACCATGTTTTGAAACACTACAAAATGATTATATAGACTTAATAAAAGATGTATATGATAAGTTCATAAACCAAGAAAACAATATTTTCACAAAATTGCATATTTTGCAAACATTTCAAAAGTAAATATGATTTTATTAAAGTAAATAAGATTGACATTGATGAAATCATATATATGCATGTAAGTATGAAACAAGAATATGTTTTCTAATTAAATTCAATTGTTTCATATTAAAACTTGAAAACTATCAAACCAAAACATATATGTATATATATAACTATATATATACAAAACCAAAACGTGTATGTGTGTATATGATGGAGCTTAAAGTACTAACACACATAATATAACACCTAAACTAAATGTTACCCAAACAATCTTGATCTTCAATAAGCTTGACTTGGTACACTTTGCGGATGAAGCTTGAACTTGGATCTTCAACTTAAATTGTAAGGCTTCATACCACAATTCCGCCATCCTCCATTGGATATGATCGTGAATGCACAATTCCATCCATCCTCCAACGTGTTTTTTGTCTACAATAAATAAAAAAACACAAATACTAGACAAACAATATTAGTGATAAATTGTTTGTTAAACATCATCAAAACAAAAAGGCCAACATGGCTAACATACTATACGCATCTGCCGTCGGGAGTTTGATGTATGTCATGGTGTGCACGAGGCTAGAAATTGCACAAGAAGTGAGAATTGTGAGCTGCTTCATGAGCAATGCAGGGAAACAACACTGGGGTGCGGTTAAATGGCTTCTATGCTACTTGAGAAGCTCGCCCGACCATTGTCTTGTGTATGGAGGAGCAGATTTGCAGCTAGAGGGCTTTTGTGATGCAGACTATGCCGGGGACATAGACTCAAGAAGGAGTACGAGTGGCTACATCTTCATCTTGGGTGGTGGAGCGATAATTTAGAGATCCTAGTTATAGGATACCGTGGGTTTATCAACAACCGAAGCAGAGTACGTGTCTGCAGCATAAGCAGCAAAGCAGTTGCTATGGTTGAAAGCTTTTCTTCTCAAGCTTGGGGTAAACTTTGAGAAATACTTCATCCACTGCGACAGTCAGAGTGTCATTCACTTGTCAGAGAATGACTCATTCCATGCTCGGACCAAGCATGTTGACGTGAAGCATCATGCCATACAGAGATGGCAAAGCAGGAACGAGTTCAAGCTTGTGAACATTGATACGAGATACAATCCAGCCGATATGCTGACCAAGTTAGTTCCGCTCGAGAAGGTGAGGCTGTGGTAGCCTCATATGGCCTCTTGAAAATGTTGAGGGTCGTGCAAGTCGCCAAAGATACAAGACATCCGGATGATGCAACTAAGGATGGTGTGAAGATGTGATTGATACTCAATCAAATCTTCAAGTGGGAGATTGTCAGCCGCCCAACCACTTTAGTTGACTTTAAGAAAATCAGTGGTTGTTTTCTTTGAAGAATTAAAAAGGGTGTGGGTCCTACAATAAATTTATTATTAGTGACGGGTTCCACTAATAATATTTTATTTGTGTATAGTGTTTTCCCAAACACTATAAATAGACCCAAAACTCTTAAGGAAAAATTCATCCTAGAAACAACTCCTCTCATAGAAGAGTAAAAGAGAAAATATAGAGATAGTTTGTGAGAGTTCTTCGAGTGTATCTTGATCAAGAGAGAGTATTCTCTTTGATCCAATTCTTTGGAATATAAAAGAACTGGGCATCGTTGTTGCATCGTGAAGTAGCTCCGAAAGAGTGAACCACATATGTCTGTGAGTACTGTGATTGATTTTGTGCCTTTATTCTTTGTATTTTGTCTCCGTTCGAGGTATTCTTATTGGTGTGTATCCTAACAATTAGCACCCAATTCGAAGAGAAAAACAAAGGTATTTTTTTAATTTTCTCTCGAGTTTATTGATTGCTCGTTAGGGTTAGGGTGTCTAGATTACCCTAGCTTCAAGTTCGAGATCAACTGACATGGATTGATCTTGTTCTTTCGAGGGACAAATTTTCAAAACCGACCTATTTGGGTTTTTAATTACAAAAAACGACCCATTTTAATTTTAATTATAAAAACCAACTCAGTTGGTTGAAACTGGGTCGGTTTTTGAAATTTTTTTTCACAAACTTCACGGGAGTTGAACTCCCGTAAAGTTTTGTTATGAGAAAAAACTTCACGGGAGTTCAACTCCTGTGAAGTTTTCCGAAAAAATTTAAAAAAACCGACCTGTTTTCAGCCTCTGGCTGAAAACTGATCGGTTTTTATAAATATTTTCAAAACCGGTCGTTTTTACAATTAAAACCCAAATGGGTCGGTTTTGAAAATTTGTCCTTCTTTCGAGATTACTTTCATTTGATTTAGCGTTTTAAGGTGTTTTATTTTCCGGTTGCAACATCTGTTGGTTTTGAGATCCATCCGAGGGATCTCCACACCAATACTGAGAAGATTCAGTTTTATCGCTATAACACTGGACGTCAAGAGAAGCTTGGACTGCTTAGAAATGATATTGGTGAGTTTTCAACAATTTTTCTCTTTCTGATCTTGTTTGGTTATTGTTGTGCCCTTGCCATTTATTATCATAAAAAAGTGATCTTTTTTATTGTGGAGATGAACTTTTTGTTGCTACTGATTCATTATTGTGTGATGATTTTGATTATGTGAACCACAACATTTTGCTTGACATATTGTTGATGGGATTATAATTTCACTATTTTTAGTGTTTATCATGCAATTTCATTCTTGTTTATTTCCTGTGTTATGGGCATATAATTTCCTATCATATGATTTTCAGCTTTTCAACGGCCTTGCCAAAAAAGTTGCAAATAGTCGTTTAGTGTGATTTCAAGAGTTTTATTTAATTGTTTGAAATTTGCTACAGTATTGCCCCCTTCTGGGTGTTGCAGTTCTTGATATTTGACATATTTTCAATCAATTTCACCTATGGGAAAACAAATTGGTTAATTACCGCCCGTGAATGAAGTAGATATGAAATTTTCCCTTTGTGAACTGTGTCTGTGTGGCAAGCGGAAGCTGAATTTATCCCATAACCTTTATAATGTTGATGGGAGAAGCCTAGGATGTCCCTGTGTGAACTGTGTTTAGAGTCTTTAGACTGTCAAGTAAAACTGAATCAACAAATTAACCATGTGGTACTAGTTGTGTGTGTGTGTGCACCAGTGTGCGTACGTGCACGTGTTTACATGCAATCTACTTTGTAGTGGATACAATGGATTGAATGAATTGATAAGCAACTGCAAAGGATGAGTTGTTTTAGTTGAGATACTGAAAGCTTCTTGGTTCTCTTCAGTTAAGATATTCATGCATTTGTTTCCAAGGTTCATGTATGCTTTGCATAAATATTCTGCTGTTACATGCTTATGGGATGTGACAACTTTTAAGAAAAATGCTTGCAAGATAAGAAAGTACTTGCAATAGTAATAAAGGGTATTATACACACACACACATGTATATATGTACACAAAATTTTCATATATGAACTACAGTTTCATGCATTTCTTTGTTCTATTTTTAATTGCATTCTCCTAAAGTATGAAGCCTGTTTTGTTTATAACAGTTCCTATGTTGATAGTTCAATTAGATGGGACACTAGAAAATCTTCTGTTGCATGGTGTGGTTTTTGTTTGTAACTATGATCATCTGTTTCTCAAACATAAAGGTGATCTGAATGTGAGATACAACTTATAATGGCCACTATGTTACACAGGTGCAGGTATGGGACGAACAAATTTGTAGAAGGTAGGATATAGGGACACGGCTGTGTATATTGATATTAATAATTTACGTGAGATTGATTTTATTTTCTCATTCAAATGTTGTGTAAACTGATATCCCCGTAGTATTTTTATGTTTCATTTATTAAATAGATTGTAAATTGAAAATATGCTTGTTTTTAAAAATAGATATCTAAATGACCCTTGAAAACCATACGCCTGAACTGGACATGCGTTCAACGAACCTAGCCTGTGTCCAACAAGATGTAGGAAGTGGAAGTGAAGTGCAAGATATAAGTCCCAAGAAGTATATCTCGAGTGTTTTATATGCAAAACATTTTAAATAGTTATTTTAATTGCAAAACATAACATATCTCGAGCGTTTTATATGCAAAAATTTTAAATAATTATTTTATTTGCAAAACGTAGTATTTAGTCTTCATATGTATTCAGTTAATTGATATCTATAATGGACATTTCAAGTAGTTTATCACCATCCATATTCATGAATCATGCACATAACTTGAAATGGACAGATGTTGAATATCCATATTTGTCAAAGTTGTGGATATGAAATAGAGTCTTAATTTAAATTGTTTGTATTTGTTCATCTTAACTGAAAATTCATAAAGATTCCATATTAACTGATAGCTCATAAAGATCCCATAGACAACACATTGGTTTGAGCCTTGAGGTGTGACATTTGCATGCATGATCTGAAACGAGGTCAGGTTCCTTTGTTGTTACTTGTTTAACTTAAGAACTCATCAAAAAGGCTTATCACGGGGATGTCCATTAGACATTGGAGAGGGTGATTCGGTATTTAAGATTGCCGATTTGGCAACTGGAATATTTGAAGTAAAAAGTACTTCTTGTGATTAAAAATGTTAGCAGACAATGGAGAGTACTGCCTGAATCTTTGAGGTAAAAAAAGTAATATACCTAATCGTGACATATGCTATAACTTTAAGGGTTTGTTTGACAACTGGAAGTGAATAAAAAATTGCAGAGTGAGAGATTACTCTCGAAGAAAGTACTTCTTGTGATTAAAAGAGCACGGAGCAGTTAAATGTGTTATAACAACAAAATTCAAAATTTCTATTTTATTTCAACTTTCAACACCAAGATATGACAAGCCAAGCGGGGGTTTTCCAAATCCAATGCGGCAATGATGCAATAATCACTGTCCATGCTCGATGTTTTGCTTGCCGGATAAAATGAGGCTACACAAAGGCTCCCTCTCTGTAGTAATGCCTTGTTTTATGCTTCCACCTTCTATTTCTCAATCTTTCCATTGAGGCAACACTAAGGATGTGCCAGTGAGTAGGGTTCTGTCTCATGTTTTAAGATTCATAATTCTCATTCTTGTGTGATTTGTTGGGGTCTAAAGGATCTGAAAGATTCAAAGTTGGTTTTTATTGACTTGAAGAAACATTATGGAGTATCAGTATGAAAAATGTTCACATGAGAGCTTTATCAACAGCATTTTCTTGAGAATGCTAAATGATGTGTATACGGAGAGAGAACAAGTATCGTAGCCTTGTAGGTATTTGAGGCAGGTTCAGTGATTCTTTAATTTTCAGCTTGCCCTGAAACCGTTGTGCCAAGGGAACTTTTAAACTTCCCATATGTCTACAATGGTGAGCATACGGGTGTATGTGATGTGTATTATTGGGGAATTATCTTCAAGAATGAACTGGAACTATAGAGGAGGCTGTGATAGCAGTTCAAAAACCAATTGGAACTATTGCTTTTGAGATGTAATTTAAATATTGATTTCTCTAACCATATCCATTGTCTGTTCAATAAATGTATGCATATTCAAGTAGTGTCCAAGGAGTGCCAGAGGTGAACCTGTGTCAGACAAATATGAGAGCCCAGCCGAGGTGTTGGGGTAACTGAGATGGCCACTGATACAGAACGACAATGACCACGACACGATAAGCATAAACTTGAAATAAAATTGGCATCTATAGGTTCACTTGTAGGAAGGATCTGAAGCCTCAGGTTTCTGAGATTAATAAACTTCTATTCATATTTAATTTTGAAACTGACATACACTACTGTCAATTTATCTGCTTTCCTATTTTATGGTTGGCGTTTGCTAAGTTTTAACCATGACAATCGACAATTATTATTTTTTGATGTTACTGCACCCCTTACAAAAATGTTCCTGCATTCCATATGGATATTAGCAGGTGATTACCCAGTGTTTCTACCTATTAGTTTCTTTTAAGGAGTTTGAAATATTACCTACTGTAGTGATTTCATTTGCAGGGGTGCTAATTGTCAGTTTTTGGTACTTGTTCGCTATATACCTGTTTTTTGCAGAGATGTGAATATTCATTTTGTCGAATCACGTGAATATTTCACTTTGTCGAATCTTCAGCTTTTGCTCCTCCAGAAGTTTAACCTGTCCTTGATCAACAAAGAAAGTAAATGCGTCCATCACTGGAATTAGTAAGACTTGCCTAGTAGCTAACACTGTATTGTAGTGGAAGGATTGTTGAGAAAAGGAACTTTTACATGGCATTTGGTGATAATCCCATGTTGAATGGTGCAGTTAACTAAATTTTGTGAGATGTTATTTATATCACTAATATCGACTTTATTGTATATTCTACTTCGTGCATTCTTCAGCGGTAATTTTAAGAATCTTCCATTTTCTGTGCAGTTGTAAGTCCATGATTGTCAATTTGCTGGTTAGGATGTGTTTGATCCTTTGTTGTTCTATCTGGGTGTATGATACTTCCACCAGTCATAGAGCATGGGTTCCTTATTTAGTTGGATTATGTCTTATGATATTTGTGACATATGTGGTAGAGATGATAGGCGATTCATAGCTCTGTCTGTAAAATGACCTCCATCCTAGCACATTTCATGATCATTATTTGTAATCTCAATTAGTTAGTGGCATTCTATGTTGCATGGGTACTTCTTTTTGGAGCTGTAGCCGTGTCGTACTCTTGAAACATGAGTGGACACTCTTTGGATTCTTGCATACATCTATTCAAATGTGTACTCAATTATATAACACATGTTTCAATTTAAAACACTCGTCCTATGCTTGTTGGACATATGTGCTTCACTTCACGTGCAGTTCTTGAAACTCATTGGTCATAAATTGGGTTCATTTCAATCCATAACAGTTAAAAACTATGATCATAAAGGGTATTTTGGATATCAAGTTAAAAATTGAAATAGGTCTATACTATGAACGTACGCATAAATGTCATAGGAATTTTAATTCATAGCACGTAAAATAAAAGATAATATTTATCTAATGTAAAATTATTATTATTACATATACACGTATCTATAGTCGTGTTCTCGTACCCTACCTTTATAAAATTTTCTTGTTCTGTATCGGTACCCGTATCCATGTAGCTTAGGTACCATTAAAGCCTAACAGATTCTAAATTCCAGTAAACAGTTTGGCAGCTTTTCGAAGATTTTTTAGATTCTGAATGACACTAAGCGAACCTATTGAATTCCTTCATTTCATGTTTATGATAGTCAGGTTTTTTATAATTTCTTGGATTGTAACTTTATAATTGTTATTCAGATGTGAAAAGACATGTCAAGAAATACAACATTTTGGTTTGTTTATCTGCTTACTTTTGGGTGTTGATATTGTTTGGTTTTAGGGGTTGGGAGGTAGGTTCCCTTTACATCGCTTTTTATATATGTACACATACACACACACCCCACGCATACACACATACGCACGCACATCCCCATCCAACCCAAACATGCACACATCCACACACACACATAATGCAACATATCGAATAATGTTCATATGTAACATAACATTGTAATCTGTAACCAAAACACATTTAATGTATTCTAAACAGAAACTGCATCATGATTAATGATATACGACTTCTAGAGACATTAGATATAGGTAGAGGTGAGAAAGAGAGGACATGAACATAAGAGACAGAGGAAGAGAGAGGAAGACAGAGAGAGAAGGAAGATAGAGAAAGACGAGAGAGGAAGAGAGACAGAGGGGTCAGAGGAGGTGCTGAGAGAGAGAACTGGAGAAGAGAGAGAGAGGAGAGCGATTCATACATGAGATCACCTAGTGTTTTTGAGCTGCAATGCCAAACGAAGAGGGAGGAGAAATATGAGATTGACTAGGGATTTAAGGTATTTAGGTTTGGGAATTTATTAAGTTTTCGGGTCTAATGGGAACCAAAACCAAACCCAAACTCAATAACCATTTCATTTGCATATTAGCCAATATCGGCCGATGTTCCTCAATGAAATATCCAATATATCGGAAAAAGTGGTAAAAATTAGGAAATGATATTTTCTCATAAATATTGTATTGGAAGGGCATCAAAACCGATATATCGGCTGTATAGCGATATATCGGCCGATATTTAATACAATATACACCCCGAAGCCCCCCACCCTACACCACATACGTGCACCACACACACACACATGCACAACGCAACCTCATGCAAGCGGGAACATGCACGCGCGCACGTGCACACACAACAACCAAGAAATAGCTATGTAGTGATGCCTATCTTGATAGAACTTAAAGTTCTATGTATATGGAGGCTTTCATTATGTTAAAATCCCGTGCTAGTCATTATATTCTATGCAGTGACTGTGTTAGTCATTGTGTTCTATGCAGTCACCGTCTGGTAACGAAGCTAGCTGTCATTTTTCATTATTTGGAAGATAGCTGTTGTCCATTATTGTGTGCTATTGCTAGACCTTAATGTTCAGGCATCCGTCTTTTGGCCTGGGAAATTTTATGTCGACATTGATATTCTGATATCAGATGAAAAATCCTGTTTGAAAATGAAACACATGATCTTGTGTCTTTTTTCTTTGTTGATAATCTAGAGTATTTATCTTATACCTGCTCTAAGTTCTAGGTTCTGCACTTTCAGTTTATTTCTAGAAGTATGTGTTAACAGGTAACTGTTGAAATCCTCTTCATGGAGACCTTTTAGGTATTCTTGAAGTTTAGCTTGTTTAAACTGAGTTTGTTGAGCCCACTGTTGGAATACTTTTGCTGCAGGGTTTTTGATTTTCTGATAACAGCTTAAAGGGCTTATCCAGAAATGCTTGCAGCATTTTCTTGTATGCATTGGTCAAGCCTGAAAGTCGTCGACTTTATTATTTTGCAATAGTAGGGTGGAATAATTTATAACCTGTGTGCACTATGCTATTGATATAAGTATTATCGAGATTTGATTATTTACTAATCATCAGGCTCAATTGCAGACGTTTGCGTGCTGAAGTCATAACTTTCTGGTATTGTTTGTTGTAAGGAGCATTATAACAACAAAAAATCATTTGTCCCAAATTGTCTTTATTCCAAATTTTATACATGAATCCTATGCTTCCATTCAGTTCTGTTAGAGGTACTATACCAGTATTTAATTTGTCATTTTGGATGGTTGATAGACAGGGTTGTTTTGGTCTTCCAGATACTTCAAAATCTATTTGTTCTACTAGCTCGTCTTTGGCCATAAGATATATGCTCACTAAAGGATTTTCTACATTTATATTTCAGGTACACTAATCTGCATGTGTTTTAATCGAGGAATTTGTTGCATTTTCTTCTTGAAATGGCTCTATCTATTTCTGTTTGACAACTGCAAAGAAGGTTGGGCAGTGCAAAGTTGAGACAACACATCCAATGCTTTGAAACGAAAGAAGGAATAGGTTTCCATCTAAGGTAAAAATGATAATCATAGTTGCAGTCCCCATCCTTGTCTTAGAACTCATGCGTGTCATTTTCGTACCCTTCTGTGTCTCCAATTCTTATTTAAGTGTATGTTACTAAATATCATGAACATGGACATGAGACATGTAGAAGAACTTACCTCGTCGGAGATCGGAGCCATCGACGGCGACGATGAGGGGGCAACGAGGACGGAGATCGGAGCCCTCGACGGTTCGACGACGGCGATCGTCGGAGACGGAGGCAGCGGTCGGCGTCGGCTTCGTGGGCTCGCCAGAGCGTGGAGGCGAGGGCATCGAGGACTCGCCAGAGCGAAAAAGGCGAGGCTGAAATCACCTGTCACTGGGGTGTGGAAATCGCTTGCGGGCGTGGAGAAGAACTCGCGTGAAAGGGGAGAATCTCACCTGTCACCTTGGATCTCGCCTGCGTGGGTGGAATCCAGCTGGAGCGCACCAATTGCCCTAGGGTTTCCCTATAAAAGGGAAACCCTGTTCACGGAGCTGTTGAGCCAATCTTCAGCGAATTTTACAGAGAGAAAAATTTCTCTGTGGCGGCTGGGAGTTCAAATCAGGTAGCTTTAACTCCAGCGGATATTCTCAGATTTGAGAATCAATTTTTTCGGTTAAGAAAAATTGTATTATTCCTGTAGTATTTACTACAGTGAAGGAAGTTAGTGTTGTGAGAGCTCTATTTTGAGATTCTCACTTTTATAAGCTTTGTAATGTCTTGTGGTTAAATAAGAAATTAAATTGTGTGGCTCCCGTGGACGTAGACAAGTTTGCCGAACCACGTATATCTGTTGTCCCGCCTCATTTACTTACTGTTTATCTGTGTAGTCATTTATTGCTTGTGTTGGTTAGTTTGAGTTTGGCATAAACTTAAACTAGGATTGTTTCTCTCGGGATTAATTAGCTTCCGCGGCAGTACGAGCGCCTCGCGCTTCCAACAAGACACATGTACTATATGGACACATAGGACATAACAAGGTGATGTTAGAATATCTATAATAATAGTAAAGTAAGGGTTTATACATACATTCATGCACATGTTGATGGACCCAAGGGACTAAAGATTTACTTTAATATTATAAAACATATAATGATTACATATCTGCTAAAGTTTTGATTTACCATTAATTTTATGGCAAGAGTTGGCTCTTCAAGCTTACATGAAATGGCTTGATGTATTAAAACGTATCATAGTTTTGTACAAGTCATTATTTTGATTACATTTTTTCACTAGTTTTTGGTGCATAAATAGGAAGTTACTAGACATCTGAAACATGTAAAATGAACTTTGAAGTGCATAAGACATGCGACATATGAGTCCAAATAGTGTGAGAAACTGTTCTAAATTAAAAGATGTATCTTAATATAGTGGTAAATGGGCCAATTACGAGAATGACTAGAAGGCCTAGAAGAGCTTGGTTTGAAGCACTTGAAAAACACGATAATGATTAATTTTACGGAGGAGATAAACCCTCATCAGAACAGAATAGAATAACAAGATTCATGTAGCTGGCCAAAAATTTGGGATAAATGCTTTGTTCTTGCTGTTTTTGTTGGTGTTGCTGTTGTTGTTGCTGTTTTTCCTGTTGTTACTTTGCATTATATGTAAACTGGCTCCTAACTGTTGAGCTGAGATGAAGTCCTTACTTTATGTGTTGTTGTATTTTTACTTTTCTTTCAGCTATGCACCTGTGCTCCCTAAATTGTCATTCATTGACATACAAGTGGGGAGGAACATTATCATTTCATAAAGAACTGGAGAACATCAAACAAGGATGCATTTTTTATGATATAGGTAATCAATATTAGCATTTGTCCATCTTGCAAAATAATACATGTATGATATATATAGATTATATGATGATAATTGATGATAAGTTGATAATCCGTTAAGTGATGTTGTCACTTTGCTGAGTGCTACACTACACTGAAATTTTGTTTATGTTGCTAATAACATTGTTAAGATTCATTTACGAGACGACATGTGTGAGCATGTATTGCCTTTGCTTTTACACTGAATAATATTAACTATATGAGTTCCTATGAGTAACCAAAACCAATTTATTTTCATCCTATTCTTGTTTCATGCGTAGGCTTAAACAATGCCTAATGCTAGTACATTGAACTCAGCTCATCATCAGCTCACCACAAATTATTGAGATCATGAGGAGAGACCTAATGGGAATTGTTAAATGTTAAGGTGTTGTAGTGAGATTTTTGGCAGGCACAGAAGCGGACACAAAATTTTCAATTCATTAATTTCTAGAAAAAATTATAATTCCTCAAATAATGTGTTATATATAGAATTGCCTTCATAAAGTTCAGTGAAATTAACAAATTATTCATGAACGACAAGGAGATATGTCAGAACCTCATCTGCCCTTTTGTCCATGGTATTTAGCATTATTGTTCATGCAGCTGGAAAATTAGCTGCATTCCTTGCTTTCTTTATGTTTCCATTTTTTTTAACAGGGTTCATATTTTCTGGGAGTGGAGTAAAGGTGCTTGTCTCACTTATACCATTGATAGAATTTGGGCTTTACCATGGTTGAATGAACGAGGAAGAGTAAAGGATTATAATAGGCAATGATCTACGTGATGATATCACACAAGCATTTCAGGCTTGCTATACTGGTCTAAAAATTTTGCATCGATTCTAACCTTTATGAACCTACAAAGGAGCACCTGCAACACTTTTACATATACAGAGAACAGAAATTATGTTAGATTTGAAACTGTCTGCGACAGTTATGGCAGATAAAAAATGTCAAAGGGAAATACATGGCTTATTTTTGGCTACATCTATGTGGTTATGGAACTTTGGTTTAAGACCCAACATTCTCAAATTTAAAGGGTAAGCAGTGATAATAGAGAGGAAATTTTGAACAAGTCTTCTAACTTGTGTATAGTTTTTCAGGAATCAGTGATATTAAGCAGGATCTAAGAAGTCCCAGAATTGGTCTGTTTGGTGTATATATATTGATAATGGTTGCTATCAGTGGAAATATTTATAGGACATAAGTAACTTAGAGAAGAACAAAGGTAGAGATGGGCAACATCTCCAGCAAGTCTTAACATTTATCTTTTTCGAACTTTGCTTGTTCGGCTGTCTCTTATAATATGCTCCTTGAAGTATCTTGAGTTATCAGATAATGCTCAGTTGTCTAGTTACATATTCAAAGACGATAAATTTCTAAAAATGGAGGGAATTGCAGTGAAATAATGTCTGATATGAAGATAGGTCAGTGTCTCAGTATCCATGAATTCATGTATTTGTGCCTGCAAGCTAGAGTGCAGCATGGGCTGTGCATTTATGACAACAGCCACACCATGTTGCCAATTATTCACTATGAAGGGTAAAAAGAATGCATGCTGAGAGGTAAAAACATAAATAAACGACATGCGGAGGCGCAAAAATAGTATAGACTAGGATATCTCCTGCCATGGCATGGAACAATCTGGGTTGAGCATGCTTGTTCAGGCTGTGGTCTTATTTTGGCTGTTATTCATTCATTTTGGATATGATTATTTTATGCTTTCTGGTGTCGGTTATCAATACTTCTCAGATGCTTAAATCCTCATCCTAAGAGGACAAATTTAAGTGGAATATTGGCGTCAGTATACACGGATTTATGTATTTATCCCTGCATGACTGAAGCATGGGCATGCATTAATGAGGATGGCCACATTGCCGCAAAGGATTTCAATCCAAATGAAGGGATATAGGATCACTAGTAGAAAAAAGAGCAAACTGGACGGAAATTTCCGTCTAGGTTGCTTACGACTCCGTCTAGGTTGATCAATCTAGACGGAATTCCGTCTAGAAAAGTCCGTCTAGTCTGATTCCGTCTAGTTTGACTCAAACTAGACGGAATTCCGTCTAGATAGGTCAAACTAGACGGAAAATGGAAAACCGTCTAGGTTGCAACCTAGACGGAATTCTGTCTAGGTTTCCGTTATAGCAACCTAGACAGAATTCTGTCTAGGTTGCTTTTTTTCCAGCAAAAAAATATATTTAAAAAACAGCTTTCCATGTACATTTAACTACAATTACGATATACACATGAATATATAGATCCAACAATTCCAACCATTGAAATATACATCCAACAATTCCAAATATAATTAAATATCATTTTTAATATACAGATCCAATCATCCAATCCAAAATATACATCCAGCAATTATGTCCCATAAATACATCCAACAACATATACACTAGCAATACACATGAATAAGATAGAGTACACGACATGAATAAAAAAGTAGAGTGCTATAACAAATAAAAAACTATTCATTGCATTAAAAATAAAAAAACCTCAGATCTCATCATCGTCGGTTGCATCTCTATCCCTCGTATGAAGACAAGAGCCGCTCCCTCTAATATCTCTAGCCTGAAAAGGTCCAATTGAATAATAATTATGTGGTGTTTGATAACATATTAAACATAAATAATTTTATAAATATAAGAAAAATAAGATACCTGAGCACTGCTCTGCCCAACGTCGAAATTATCAACACCCGAGCTTATGAGCCATATGATACCACCAAACACACTAGAGGGAATCACACCGGCCAAATATTCTACAATGCAAGACATGACATCGTCCATCGAGTGGGCCCTCCTCGCAACTCTGGTCATCTCCACAGTCACCTGAGCATGCAGCTCTGGGTCAATCTTGTCGCACAAATACGCAGAGACACGTAGGACAAATGGCATAGCCTCGAAACTGCTTGGGGCTGCTCTCATTGTTGTAGATAGCGTGGAGGATGTTGTGGGTGATCTTATGCTTATGCTTGGTGAAGCTCCAACACCATGCATAAGATATATTCCTCTCCTATTATTAGGGAGAAATGAATATTAGATTTTGTGATCAAATTCAATAATGTTAAACAAATATAAATAAGAACGTAGTATTCAAATTAATTTGATTTTGTATTTTGTACCATCCCTACCTATTATGTCCCAATAGGTTCTGAGTGAGAGTGATGTTATCCTCTTGAGAAAGCATGTGAGGGTCCGACTCGCCTTGTTCTTCCTCCTGCGACATGTACAGTGTTGCAACGTCTCTGGTTGTAGTTTCAAAACCCTCCTAAAGTACAAATATAAGTCTACAAATATCAAATTGGTTGCAACTTCATTTTAATAATTATTCAAGGTAAATACCAAATTGACTTACTTGCAAATTTGTTTACTACTAGGTCAATGTGTTAGATTATTCACATGTCATATATTCCTCTGTAAAGACCATATTATTCGTGTTCTCGTTTTTTCGTAGAATTAAGAACGAAATAGAGTTAATAATACTAATTAAGTTATATATAAGTCTAACCACCAACTCGAGATTTGCCTTGATTTTATCTCAATTCTTGTCCTCATCCCTATATCGATCACGGAAAATAGCATATGCCAACTTTGCCTTCAAGTTTATCGGCACTCTTGATCTTCCCTATCATATTATAAATTTATGAGATTTCATAGTCATACTAAGCATTAAGACCATTTAAAGCGTTAAATGACATATACCGTATCCCGACAATAACCATCCTCCATGTTGGCATAAGAGTGTGCGTCCAGGTGGTGGTCATGCATCTTCTTCTTTCTATTCAGTGATCCTTTCATTAATTTATTCTTAAAAAAATATATTTCAGTAAATATGCAATGAAATGTTTTAGTGTAGTTTTCATGTGTAGTTTTCATGAAACTAACTTGGACGGCAACAGTGTCCCAATACGTGAGGAGAGCTGTGAAATGAAGCTCGTCAACTCTATCATCGAGGTTTAAAAACCTCTGCCAGTCCTCCGATTACCTATTATAGATTTCATGCTTAATCTCATGCCTCCATTATTTGAGGACAGCTTTAACCTTGACATTAAAAACATAATGCCAAGCCCCATCAAAGTCCTCAAGGCAAAAGCTTTCTTGTAAATTTGTATACACATTCAGTTAGATTAATTTAATATCAATTACTAATTATTAATAAATAAAAAAGCTAAAGTAATATAAAGTTACCATAAGGCATAAGCTCATTCTATATCGCCTCATAGGCGGTCCATGGTAGTTATTAAAAATTAAAATAAGGATTGATGATGTTCTCTCTGCGCACGAGAACCCCGATATACGAATTCATTCTGGATGACCAAGCACCAACGGGCACTGAGTCATTATTCCATCGAATAATGGCCTCATGCCTCTTGGCGGTTGTTTAGACTCAGGCTTACCCCTACCACATCTTTCCTCTATACGATTTGGCTTAGCACCTACAATAATAACAATATGATAATATATCATATAATACATAAATGTGAAACTTAAAAGTATTTATAAAATTTACCATTCGTGATCTCCCTTTCTTTGACTGCGATTGCAACAACTTTCCTAGTCTTCAACATAGGCATCATCTCATCCAATCTTCTCGCAGCACGTGAGTGGCGCCTCACTGATTCAGCTCTGGACCTATGAGAGTCCATAAGGAAGGGTAAACTGCAATAGTCTTGCGTCTTCGGACGCAAGTCAGCTTGTAATGTATATGAAGGAAATGATGGCGTCCATGAATCATCTACATAACAAAGAGTATCATAAATATAAATTTTAAATTGACCAGAATCAAATATTAAATACTAAATACCGATGTCGAGGGATGGTTCTGGTGCTGTATCAGAGGGGCCAGGTGTTGAATAACCCGCATCTGTAACAAATGAACACTATGAGCTAGATAACAAATAATTTATAAAAGATATTAAAATACTAAACAATTTATACCTACATCCGGTGATGGTGGTGTCTCCTCATTACCAGTACCCGAGGTGATACTCCGTGATCGATCACGGTCCCCACTAAAGAGCCTCCTCACATTCCTCATCTGTAAATTCAAATTTTAACATAGTTAAGAAAAAAATATACACATGATCATGAGATATATTATTATGAAAAGCATTATTGATTTTATTATGAATTTTTGACAATCGGTAATGCAGTGTAACATAGTTCATACCTACATCAAGCGCCACATTACGTGTGTAAGAAAATTCTTACCAAACGTCATCGGATGACCCACTTGGTTCACTATAATTATCTTTACTTTCTTCATCAATTTTTTCATTGTTATTAGGAAGAAAAATAGATCTTGGCTCCTTGTACAAAACCACTCAATCAGACATTACATTCGGATCTTTCACAAAGAAGCACTGATCAACTTGTTCTGCGAAAAAATAAATTTCTCATCCATATATATTTTTCGATGGAGATTGACAAGTGTAAACCCATAATGATCCTTTTGTATTTTACAGGACACCACCGAACCTTGAACATCATGAAACTATATTGTTTTGGTTTACCAAACCCGTAAAATTACCTCAACAATGTCTTTTAATTGGCCATAATATAGTATGTCGTCTCGAATTGGGTTCTGATCTCTTATACTTAAAAAATATTCTTGAGTAAAATAACCCATGACCCCACTATTCTGGGTAACCTTCCTATCATCGGTCTCTAACATTTGAAATTTATATCCATTGACCAGATGCTCATTATAACGTCTAATTTCATGATAAGGGCGTTGTGCATGAATAATAATTTTATCTGGTAATGTAGTGCCAGCAAGAAGTGATTTTTCAACCTAAGCCAAATAATAAGAGAATATTTAGGATAAGTTATATTATGAATGTTCAAATTTTAATTGTAAAACACTTACATCAATTCTGAACCAATCTGAAAATTCTTTCTTATGTCTTTTTTGAATATTATGTGCTGCATTCCTACAAGTTATTTCATTTTTAAGCTTCTCCAGATGTCGCCTATATGAACAATATATAAGTTTGTATTAGTAAGCTATATTTAAAATGAATATTTCTCATCTATATTTGTTACCTTCGATAGTTTTCGAATATATCAATATTTTCCAATACACAAGCATGAATTTGATCTAAGTGAGATCTTGGATATTTTCCACGCTTCTTCTCCTTATCAGGTGCCTAAGATGTGGTTTTCTTCTTACGTATGTAATGTGATGCAAACACAAAGCATTCGTTAGCCACATATCCTTTAGCTATCGAGCCCTCAGGACGAGCTCGATTGTGAACATTGTGTTTCATGGAGCCCAAGTATCTTAAAATTATAAAAAGAAGTAATTACTATCAAGATAATATACGAAATGCATATGAAATTAATAAATGCAACGAAAACCCTAACCTTTCAATTGGATACATCCAATGATAAGTAACAGGACCGTCAATTATGACCTCTCTTGTAAGATGTTGGGTAAGATGGATCATAATTGTAAAAAATAAAGGAGGGAATATTACTTCTATATTGCATAGAGTAACTCGGACCTCAGCTTCAAGTTTTTTAAATTCATCTATATCTATGACTTTAGAGCATAGTTTTCTGAAGAATATACAATACTTAATAATAATCTTCGATGCTTCTTTCTCTATATTGTTACGAAGTGCAACGGGGAGCAATTGATGAAGAAGAACATGATAATCATGAGTCTTCAGGCCTAAGAGTTTTCTCTCTTGCACCTGGACAATATTTGATATGTTAGCAAAGTAACAATCCGGTGACTTTACTGATTTGAGAATTTCACAAAATCGATGTATCTGCTCATTTGACATTATAACATGAGACGGAGGCAACTTTAATGTTTTAAGACCAACATCTTGAGCTTGCAAATCATTACAGATATTCAAAGCAGTCAGGTTTTGGCGCGTCCGTAGGTCATCCTTTGATTTGTTTGCATCTTGTAGGAGAGTTGATACTATATTATCACATATAGTTTTCTCTATATGCTTGACATCTAAGTTGTGTCCGATTTTAAGATTTTGCTAGTAAGATAGCTAAAAGAAGATACTAAATTTGGTCCATCCTCTAGGTAAGTTTTTGGCTTCATTCTCAACTTGCATTTTCAAACATTTCGCTTTCGCTTTAATGGTCTTTTTGACTTTAAGGAATCTCTTACTCTGAGTAGGTTGAATTTAGAATAACGATTTTTTCCAAACCTAACTTTTGGAAATCCCTCAAGTAATTTTATGATCTCAACACCTGTTAGCTGACGTGGCTTCGTTCTCTTCTCAACTGTGCCATCAAACATAGCTGATAATTTTCTATACTTATGACTCAAGGGTAACCACCTGCGATTAAACTAATTACAACTCTTTTGGCTATGTGGTAATTGAAGAGATTCAAATTCTGAACCACATACAGGACACACACACTTGCTCTTCGTAGACCAACCAGACAGATTAGCGTAAGCTGAAAAATCATTAATTGTCCATAATAGAATAGCACGTAATCTAAATGACTCTTTTAAATGGGCATCATATGCTAAAATACCCTCAGACCATAATTGTTTCAGCTCATCAATTAGAGGCTCTAAGTAGACATCAATATCATTACCCGGTGCGTGCTTACCGGGTATCAGTAATGAAAGCATCATAAACGGTTGTTTCATACAAAGCAATAGATGTAAATTATATGGTATTAATACAACTGGCCACGTAGACCAACCAGAGTTCATTACCCCAAATGGATTGAATCTGTCGCTAGATAGACCCGGTCTTACATTTCTACAATCTTCTATAAAACAAGGATAAATTTTATCAACATGCTTCCAAGCTAAAGCATCAGCAGGATGTCTTAATGTACTATCTGTTAGCCCTTATGTTTTGATAATGTTTTACAACCACCATTATCGGTACTAATGGCTTATTGAGTGTAAATGTAGTGGACTCATTTATCAAGCTTGTTAGTACCACAAACGGAGGATTGGATGGAATATACGCTACAACGATGATATCCAAAGGAGGAGGAGGCATAGTGATGAAGCAACGTTATTTCAAGAACAACAAATTCAATTAGAAGCTTCATCCAACTCAAGCTATATCAAGACTCAAGAATTGTATTCTATGTGAGGATATTAGCTAGTTTTTATTTTTCTCTCTAGTGCTAGAATGTAGGCAAAGAGTTATTGATTTCACTTGAAGCTATTGGGATATCACACACACGTTTTCATACTTATGTTTTTAAGCGTTTTTCATAAAATACTACTTTTCACAAGTATGAGGACCTATTTGCAAAATTTCTCTTCTAAACAATTTGTTCCTAGTATTAAAAATATTTTACAAAGTTTCACAATTTTCAGAAGTCAAATGAATATTTTACAAATTGTTAAAGTGTGTCAAATATCAATTTTTTAGAATGTATTAGTATGCGGTTGACCGTACCGGTCGACCGCACTTGTGCTCATTCGTCAGTGGGCAGCAGAGAGTTTGTCGGTCGACCGTCACGGTCGACCGAGAGCTCGAGACTTCCCACGGTCGACCGCACCGGTCGACCGAAGAAGTCTCTGCTCGTTTTCTCAGTTTGGGATCAGGATCGCGGTCGACCGCGAATTTTTTCGGTCGACCGCCAAGTGTTTTCAAACGGCTAATTGTTTTCGATTTCTGCGTCGTCTGTACACAATCTCTTTCAGATTGTTTACAGACTGTGCTCCTGATTTAGGGGATTAGGTTTTGAGTTTAGACAGCTGGTTTTCACCTATTTAAACTCTTCTTCTTCTTCTTCCTAAATGCCCCAGCTTTTGCAAAAACCAGAGACGTTGTTTTTTTATTGAGCAAAATTTTCAAACCTGTTCTTTCTAAGTTTTGTGTGTTTACTTCCCAGCTTCAGTATGCTCTTTCTCTTTGCCATAGGGACGTTGTAAAGAGAGAGTCTTACACCATTTCTACTATCTTGAGAGTGTGATCTTGTGTAGATCAATTGTGTGAGAGTGTGATCTAGTGAGATCAACTGTGTAGTGTGAGATCGTGAGGGGATCGCTGTGTAGACGAAGTTCCGGCTTCCAAACTGGGTTGTGTAGTTGATTTCTCCTTGAGAGTAGGGAGCGGGGACGTAGGTCAGCGGACCGAACCTCGTTAACACATCGTACGTCACAGGATAACGATTCCTAACCCTATCTCCTCTATTTTGATTGCATTAGAATACTGTGGTTTGCTTGTCTTAATTTTATTGCATAATTATAGTCTCTTGACCCTAATCACCCCCCTCTAGGGTCCAACAATTGGTATCAGAGCTTGGTCTCTATATTAGTTTTTGGTTTAATCACCTTAGAGAAAAGATCTTATGGAGGCTTCAATGAATGTGCATATGTTAGAGGGACAATCCACCACTAGACCACCACTTTTCACCGGTAGTAATTTTGCTTATTGGAAGGCTGGAATAAGGATTTATCTTCGTTGCATTGACCTTGACATCTTAGAGCTCATAGAGAAGAAGTATGTAGAGAAGTCCAAAGTCGAGAACATGACCGATGGAGAAAGGCACCAAGCTAATCTTAATGCTAAGGCTATGAATGCTTAATTTGTGGTCTTTCCCCCAACGAATATAATAGAGTTTCCACGTGTGCAACTGCATACGAAATTTGGGTAAAATTGTGCATTACACACGAAGGAACCCCCCAAGTTAAGGAATCCAAGATTAGTGGACTTATGCATGAATATGAGCTATTTCAAATGCTTCTAAATGAATCAATTGATGCTATGTTTTCTCGCTTCACTAACATTATCAATGAATTGCATGGTCTTGACAAGAAATTGACAATTCAAGAGATGAACTACAAGATTCTCCGTTCATTGACTCCGATGTGGGAACCCAAGGTGACGGCGATAGAAGAAGCTCATGACCTTATCATTTTACCCCTCGATGGCTTCATCGGAAAGCTCAAGGTCCATGAGAAGAAGCTCAAGGGGAAGGAGAAGGAGGAAGTGCCCTCACGGGAAGTTGATGAGCCATCACCAAAATTAAAGACCATAGCTCTCAAATGAGCTAGTGATTACTCCTCTCCGTCATCGGATAGTGAAGTGGATTTTTCTAGAGAAGTGGCTCATCTCTCTAGAAGAATCTCTAGACTCATAAAAATGAATAAGAAATTTAACCCCCGATCTAACAACAAATTTTCTTCACGTGTAGGAAAATGTTTCGAATGCAATGAACCGGGTCACATCGCTAAGGATTGCTCCAAGCTCAAGGAGAAGTACATGAAGTACAAGAAGAAGAAGGCTATGTATGCTGGATGG
Source organism: Asparagus kiusianus (assembly GCA_022839385.1). Classification (NCBI taxonomy): domain Eukaryota; kingdom Viridiplantae; phylum Streptophyta; class Magnoliopsida; order Asparagales; family Asparagaceae; genus Asparagus; species Asparagus kiusianus. Next base: position 175,413 of record BQKN01000075.1, on the reverse strand, counting down.
GAAGAATCCGAACCAAGTGATTCGGATAGCAATGAAGAAGGAGCCAAACTTACTCTTCATGATCCCAACATTTGTTTCATGGCCCATGAACAAGAGGTAATATCCGAGACCGAAAGTGAATCTTTCTACATGCAATGTGACATAGCTACGGCTCTAGAAGAATTGAACTTTGAATTTAAGAGAATATCAAAAGAATACTCTTCATTTAAAAAGTTGCATGCGTCTTGTGATATTAAGCTAGAACAACTAACAACCTCTCTTGCACTAAAAGATGAATTGCTAGGAGATCTCGATTTCGAGAATAAGCAATTAAGATCAAAGATTGAAAGACTAGAAATTGAGAGTGGTAGAACTAGACCCACTCATGCTTATGATAATTATAATCATCATGGTAGAAATAGATTTCATAGATCTCATGCTCATACACACAAGAGAAATTTTGTGTGCACATATTGTATGAAACATGGACACATTTCTACTCATTGTAGGATTAAAGACAACCATGATTTTTATGGAATGATATGGGTACCCAAAGGTACCAAGACTACTAACCACCAAGGACCCAAGACTTGGGTACCTAATGTTACTACATCTTCATCTTCATCTCTTGTAGGGAACATCACGGCAACGACGTAAGGAGATGTGGTACCTTGATAGTGGTTGCTCACATCATATGACGGGCAACAAAGAGTTGTTTGCAACCCTATCAAGGATTGAAGGAGGTAGTGTCTCCTTCGGTGGTGGTGAGAAAGGTAAAATCATTGGTGTTGGTTCTATTGGTAAGAAACCCTCACCCGTTATAGAAGATGTTTATTTGATAAATGGTTTGAATCATAATCTTCTTAGCATTAGCCAATTGAGTGATAAAGATTTTGATTTTCCTTTAAACCGGATAAATGCATCATTAGTATGAATGGAAAAATTGTTTTTATTGCTAATCGTAAATCTAATGTGTACATTTTTGAGATGAATGAATTAGTGACTCAAGATGTGAAGTGCCTTGCGGCAATTGATAAAAACCCTTGGATTTGGCATAAGAGACTTGGACATGCAAATATGGAATTGATATCAAAATTGTCTAAGAGAAATCTTGTTAAAGGGTTACCTAGCTTGCACTTCATCAAAGATACCACATGTGAGGATTGTGTCAAAGGTAAACAAACAAAATCTTCCTTCAAATCCATCAATGATGTATCGACTTCTAAACCTTTGCAATTACTTCATATTGATTTGTTTGGTCCTATGCGTGTTACCTCTCTTGGAGGTAAACATTATGTTTTTGTGATTATTGATGATTTCTCTCGTTTTACATGGACAATATTTCTTGCAAATAAAAATGATTGCTTTGAAGAATTTTCTAATCATGTCAAACGAATTGAAAATGAAAAAGGTTTGAAAGTTGTGAAAATTAGAAGTGATCATGGAGGTGAATTTTAAAATGATTGTTTCTATGAATTTTGTGCTCATCATGGTATAACTCACATGTTTTCTGCTCCTAGAACACCACAACAAAATGGTGTTGTTGAACGGAAAAATCGCACCATACAAGAGATGGCACGCACTATGCTAAATTTTTTTGATTTGCCAAAATATTTTTGGGCGGAAGCCGTCAATACGGTTTGCCATGTTTTAAATCGTGTTTTGATTAGACCAAAGCTTAAGAAAACTCCTTATGAACTTTTTTTTATGGAAAAACTCCTTTTATTGGTTATTTTCTTATCTTTGGTTGTAAATATTTTATGTTAAATACAAAAGATCACCATGATAAATTTGATTCCAAAATTGATGTTGGTATTTTCTTAGGTTATGCACCTTGAAGTAAGACTTATAGGGTCTTCAATAAACGAAGTCTCGTTGTTGAAGAATCTATAAACGTTGCTTTTGATGAGATTAATGTTGGTTCTCAAGTTGTTTTACCTAGGAAAGATGACGATGATGATGTTGAGGGAGGATTGGACTTTTTACAAATCAATGATACTCCCTCTATAGAAGCACAAAAGGATGTGGATAGCTCCAATGCTCATGAACAAGTTGATCTTCCTAAAGCTTGGAAATTCGCATCAAACCATCCAAAGGAACAAATTATTGGGAGCCCTTCACAAGGAGTTGTTACTCGCTCAAAAGCTTTGAGTGAGTGTGGTAATGTTGCTTTCTTATCTTAACTAAAGCCTAAAAAGATTAATGATGCTTTAAATGATGAATTTTGGGTTTTGGCTATGCATGAAGAACTAAATAATTTTAAAAGAAATGATGTTTGGAAATTAGTTCCTAGACCTAATAATGCTAGTGTAATTGGTACTAAATGGGTTTTTAGAAATAAACTTGATGAACATGACATTGTTACTAGAAATAAAGCTCGTTTGGTTGCCCAAGGATACAATCAAGAGGAGGACATAGACTATGATGAAACCTTTACACCGGTTGCAAGGTTAGAATCAATTAGGATGTTTTTGGCATTTTCTAGCTTTAAAAATTTCAAATTATTTCAAATGGATGTTAAAAGTGCCTTTTTAAATGGTTTTATAGAAGAGAAAGTATATGTTGAGCAACCCCCGGTTTCATAGATCATGCTTTTCCTAACCATGTTTACCGGGTTCAAAAAGCTTTATATGGGTGAAAACAAGCTCCTAGAGCTTGGTATGCTCGTCTCTCTAGTTTTCTTATTGAAAATGATTTTTCAAAAGGAACAATTGATAACACTCTTTTTGTGAGAAAAATAAAAAGTGATTTCATTTTAGTTCAAATATATGTTGATGATATCATTTTCGGTGCTACTAATGAATCTTTGTGCAAGGAATTTTCTAAAGTTATGCAAGATCATTTTGAGATGAGTATGATGGGAGAGCTTACATTCTTTCTCGGGCTCCAAGTCAAGCAAACTAAGGATGGGATATTCATTTCTCAAAGCAAGTATGCTAAGGAATTGGTGAAGAAATTCAATTTGGAGAATTCTAAGCATGCGCCTACTCCCATGAGTACAAGTGTTAAGCTTGATGCGGATGAAAGTGGTGAGGACGTGGACCAAAAACTATACCGATGTATGATAGATAGTCTTCTTTATCTCACCGCTAGTAGACCCGATATCATGTTTAGTGTGTGTGCATGTGCACGTTTTCAATCATCTCCTAAAGCATCTCATTTAATTGCGGTTAAAAGGATCATTAAGTATGTTAATGGAACTTTTAATCTTCGTTTATTTTATCCAAAAAGCACCTCTTTTGATTTATATGGTTTTTATGATGCCGACTTTGCCAGATATAAGGTAGATCGCAATAGTACGAGTGGAACATGCCAATTTTTAGGAAATTCACTTGTTTCTTGGGCTTCCAAGAAACAAAATTGTGTTGCATTTTCCACTACGAAAGCGGAATATATTGCCGCCGGCTTATGTTGTGCTCAAGTTTTATGGATGAAACAAAGCTTAGTTGACTATGATTTGAATTTTTAAAATATAAAAATCTTTTGTGATAACACTAGTGCTATAAATATTTCCAAAAATTCGGTTTTGCATTCTAGAACCAAGCATATTGATGTGCGCCATCATTTCTTACGCGATCATGTAGAGCGTCTAGATGTATCCCTAGTGTTTGTTGACACAAAATCTCAATTAACGAATATATTTACTAAGCCTCTTGGAGAGGATGATTTTTGTCGCATAAGAAATGGCTTGGGCTTATGCAATATGTGAAAGTTCTAAATTGCTTGCTTGTTAAGTTGTATTTTGCATTTCTCTTTACCCCATTTTTTATGGTGACAAAGGGGGAGAGAAATCTCCTCATTTGTTGCACATATTTAGGGGGAGCTCATAGATAGGGGGAGCACCTATCTATAAGCTATATTTATTTTTTCTCTTATATAATGGTTGGTTGTCATCATCAAAATGGGGGAGATTGTTAGCCCTTATGTTTTGATGATGTTTTACAACCACCATTATCGATACTAATGGCTTATTGAGTGCAAATGTAGTGAACTCATTTATCAAGCTTGTTAGTGCCACAAACGGAGGATTGGATGGAATATGCGCTACAACGATGATATCCAAAGGAGGAGGAGGCATAGTGATGAAGCAACGTTATTTCAAGAATAACAAATTCAAATAGAAGCTTCATCCAAGTCAAGCTATATCAAGACTCAAGAATTACATTCTATGTGAGGATATTAGCTAGTTTTTATTTTTCTCTCTAGTGCTAGAATGTAGGCAAAGAGTTATTGATTTCACTTGAAGCTATTGGGATATCACACACACGTTTTCATACTTATGTTTTTAAGCGTTTTTCATAAAATGCTACTTTTCACAAGTATGAGGACCTATTTGTAAAATTTATCTTCTAAACAATTTGTTCCTAGTATTAAAAACATTTTACAAAGTTTCACAATTTTTAGAAGTCAAATGAATATTTTATAAATTGTTAAAGTGTGTCAAATATTAGTTTTTTAGAATGTATCAGTATGCGGTCGACCGCACCGGTCGACCACACCTGTGCTCATTCGTCAGTGGGCAACAGAGAGTTTGTCGGTCGACCGCCACGGTCGACCGAGAGCTCGAGACTTCCCACGGTCGACCGCACCGGTCGACCGAAGAAGTCTCTGCTCGTTTTCTCAGTTTGGGATCTGGATCGCGGTCGATCGTGAATTTTTTCAGTCGACCGCCAAGTGTTTTCAAACGGCTAATTGTTTTCGATTTCTGCGCCGTTTGTATACAATCTCTTTCAGATTGTTTACAGACTGTGCTCCTGATTAGGGGATTAGGTTTTGAGTTTAGATAGCTAGTTTTCACCTATTTAAACTCTTCTTCTTCTTCTTCCTAAATGTCCCAGCTTTTGCAAAAACCAGAGACGTTGTTTTTTTACTGAGCAAAATTTTCAAACCTGTTCTTTCTGAGTTTTGTGTGTTCACTTCTCAGCTTCAGTGTGCTCTTTCTCTTTGCCATAGGGATGTTGTAAAGAGAGAGTCTTATACCATTTCTACTATCTTGAGAGTGTGATCTTGTGTAGATCAATTGTGTGGGAGTGTGATCTAGTGAGATCAACTGTGTAGTGTGAGATCGTGAGGGGATCACTATGTAGACGAAGTTCCGGCTTCCAAACCGGGTTGTGTAGTGGATTTCTCCTCGAGAGTGGTGAGCGGGGATGTAGGTCAGCGGACCGAACCTCGTTAACACATCACGCGTCACAGGATAACGATTCCTAACCATATCTCCTCTATTTTGATTGTATTAGAATACTGTGGTTTGCTTATCTTAATTTTATTGCATAATTATAACCTCTTGACCCTAATCACCCCCCTCTTGGGTCCAACACTATCACCTATTCGATCTTCCTTGTGCCACCTCATGTTCTTTGTCATGTCCTTGTTCATGTACAATCATTATAATCTAGGAGCCAATAAAAAATGTCAAAGCACATTCACTGGAATTTTCTTCTGTGTTACCTTTGTCTCCGTTGTAATCATTGTTGAAGAGTTTGTGCATTGCTTCTACCTAAAAACTCCACATGTTGGACACTTTTAAAGGTCTTTATTGGCTTTTTGGTACAAAATATAATCATTCAGATGTGCATCGATCTGATTATTATCAAGACCCAGAGCGGAGACAACCTTCTCAGCTTGATAAGTTGTTTGGAGTATGTTAATCTCTCCTCCAAGAATTACCGTCCAAAGGAAATCAAGAAGCATTTCAAAATAATTATCTGACATTCCGCTAAGTGTCTTAATATGTAGGAGTTTTAGCATACATAAAAATCTTGAGTACTCGGTACATTCCTCAGATAAGTCCTTTTCACTATCTTCTAGTATCTTCATTATTCGCTTTATTTTGCGGAGGAATGCATATCATCAATACTTTCGGCACTTTCGACATCTCCTACCTCTTCAGCTTCAACTTCGATATCATCTTCACTTTTATATTCGATATCATCCTCGACGTTATCATTGACATCATATTCTGTAAGTCGAGAAAAAAATATCATTTAACATTGTTACCGTGTCATCTATTTGTAAGCCACCGGATGTACCAACACACACATTTGGATCCTTATTTTCAGTACAACCTTCCCCATGATATGACCAATATTTATATTTTTCATCAAAATTAGATTTCATTAGATGGATCCGTATATCATTTCTATCCAGCAGCTTCATATTCCTACACCTACCACAAGGATAATACATAACACAACTTCTTAAATTTCTCAGATTCATTTCAGCATAACGCATGAAGGCATCACATCCCTCCTTGTATCGCGTGTCACGAAATCTATGAAGCCGTGGGGTATCTATCCATGATTTGTCAGGAATTATCCTCATCTATAAATTATATATAATTATTAACTACGATTAATCTCACAACTACTAGTACATTCATGACTCCTCGTGACAATATACATACAACATACAGCAAACATACTTTCATATATCATTTAACAATATGAATATTTTTCTACATAAAATATATCTGAAATGTACATAGAAACTAATTACACCAATCTAGCGACTGTCATATGAAAAGCTTTTATCCATTAAGAATATAGTAGTGCTTACATCTAACTTTGTATACTTTGTATATATTCATTTTTTGAAAATTTTGACAGCACTTACCCGCTGTTCTCCATATACAATGTGCGGCTGTTTTATTATGCATATCGGCAATAGCTCAAAACGCAGAACAACATAGGCTTATTGTACGCGGAGAATAATGAATAGGTACTACCCAAACTTTCAAGAATAAAAATATACAAAGTATACAAAGTTGGATGTATGCACTACTACATTTTTAACCCGTTCGAGAAGGAAAGATCCAATAATAGCTCAAAACACAGAACAACATACGCTTATTGTACGCTGAGAATAATGAATATGTACTACCCAAACTTTTAAGAATAAAAATATATAAAGTATACAAAGTTGGATGTATGCACTACTACATTTCTAACCCGTTCGAGAAGGACAGATCCAATAATTACGAATTTCGGTACCAATTCTTTATTGGTATAATATAAAATAAACAATCATTTTTGGGAGAAAACTTCGTCTCCTACCCAAATATGAGTCGTCTATCTTATATTATAAGTCTAAAGAATTGTATGTAATTATTGGACGGAAGTCTAGGGATAACGTTATTTTTTCATTCACCTAAATTGGATTATAACACATTATTAAAAAATATAATGTGTTATATATTACTATATTTTTTGAAATTTTTTTATTTCACATATTTTCACATCAAAAACTTAAATAATTACACCTACTTATAGCACGAACGAAACTTAGTGTGATGGACTATCATGAATCAGATGTTCAATTAGGGTTAATAGTTCACAGGTGTTTAATTAAATTTATGATTACTTGTGTTGTTCAAATGGGTTAAAATATAGTTGAGTTAGGGTTAATACATAACTGAATTTTTTTAATTAGGGTTATAAGGATTGAACTTGTTTATTTTTTGATTATAAATTAGGGGTTTTAAACTAAATTCAGCAATAAATAATATAATATTTAAAAATTCTAAAATTTTAATAAAAATCATACCTTTTAAGGAGATGTATGACAATAAAATCTAAAAACAACGGGCGCGTCGGTGGTCGCGGTTGGGCTGAGAATGATGGTTGCGGGAATTGCACATGAAGGGGGTAAGCTAGGGGGTTTTTTTAACTGAAGGGGAGGAGGGAGGGGTGGCCCATGGAGGGGGCGGCCAATGGAGGAAGAGGGCGGTTGGGGCAGGGGGGCGAGCGAGGGGAGAGGTGGGGGCGGCGAACGAGAGAGGAGATAGGGTGAGAGGGCGGCGGACGAGAGAGGAGGTAGGGTGGGGGGGACGAGAG
>BQKN01000075.1:154684-167499 GCA_022839385.1 Asparagus kiusianus | reverse complement strand
CGCCGGAGAGAGAGAGAGAGAGAGAGAGAGAGAGAGAGAGAGAGAGAGAGAGAGAGAGAGAGAGAGAGAGAGAGGCAGAGAGAGAGAGAGGGCGCCGGAGAGGAGAGAGAGGAAGATAGAGTACATGGAGAGGGGGGGTTTTTCCTGGGGGGGTGTGGGAGTGGCGGCTAAGGGGAGGGATTAGGGTTAGGGGTTTTTTTTCTTTTTTTTTGTTCTTTAAACGCAACCAAGACGGAAATTCCGTCTAAGTTGCGTTGACGGGATTTCTGTTTAGGTTGCGTTAAAAACAAAAAAAACAAGTAAAATAAAAACGCAACCAAGACAGAAATTCCGTCTAGGTTGCTTTTTTATTTTTTAAAAAGCAAAATTTCCGTCTAGTTTGTCATTCTAGACGGAAATTTCCGTCTAGGTTGTTTTTTCATTTTTTAAAAAGCAAAATTTCCGTCTAGTTTGTCATTCTAGACAGAAATTTCCGTCTAGAATGCCCCAAACTAGATGGAACAATCAAGACGGAAAATTTCCGTCTAGTTTTGCCCCAACCTAGATGGAAATTTTTTCCGTCTAGGTTGTTCCGTCTAGTTTTACTGTTTTTCTACTAGTGGATACATAAATCTCCTGTGAGAGGTATAAATATGTAAGTTAATGAGACGTGAGTATGCATAATTTATCTACAGTCATATAACACGGAACATTCTGAAACTGAACATGTTTGTTCAGGTAACTGTCTTTATTTTTTATACTTCTACATGGAACATTCTGAACTGTGCATGATCGTGCAGGTAATGGTCGTTATGCTCTTATTTTGGCAACAAAATTGGCGATCGGTTTCAAGGTAAAGGGGCTGGTCTGATGGTGTGATTTTTGGTGGTGGGCTGATGACTGGAATTTTTGTTGGATTGTAGAAAACCCACAATTTATTCCTCTTGTTGTTTCCTTTGGTATATTGAATCTGTGGGAGTAAACAAGGTGAATATATCAGAGAAAATTAGGTACCTCAGTAGAATGTACTCTTGTTATTGAACAGATATCTATTGTCAGCAGCATATTTGTCACATGTGAGATGAATAAACTCCCTAAGTTAGCTAGGCCCCAAGTCCTCCATAATGGTGGATATATCTTAGGCCCTGCATCTTCAATTCATCAGGGCCCTCAACTGGCTTTATAACAAAGCCAATGAAGGTTAGGATAAGTGATCAGTTGAACTTGGTCAGGCCAAATCAACTGACTTAGTCGATGGTAGGGCAGAACTGACCTTGAGTCAGAATAAATTTCCAGTTATCAGAACTATATACAATGTATTGAACACGCCGGTCCCATCTAATGCATAAATATGGAGAGAAGGAGGCAGAGGATGAACATTTTGGATTAGCATCTGCAGATTAGTAGTTTGATTACGATGATCTCGTGAATTTTGTTGAATGATATAAATAAGGAGGCGGCTTGAGGTAGCTTCACCTTGAGATTGTTCTGTATGTTTTTGGTCTTGATTTGGGCTACAATTGCGGATCCAATCAGAATTGGGGTTAAACGGGCCAGGCCTCGGTTCGAAGGGCTTTTAGCAATTTTTCTTTCTTCCTGCAATAGGGATTTTGACAGGTCATTTCAGCAAGACAATACAACTCTGATTAGATATTAGTCTAGTCCACATAATTTGGTGAAGAATTTATAGGGCCAACTCAGAGTTGGTTCATAAAACTTGAAAGGGTCTGGTCAAGTTTAGGTCTGTTTGGTCAAAGATCAAGTCCATATGCATCAGCCCAGAACCTTTTGTGTTGACAAATTTGGTCACCTGGTCTCTCAGAACCAGCACATTTAGCACGGATAAGATTTTTTTTTGACTTAATCCTCTACAATGTTTGCTAGGAGTTAATGTTACCCTTTTGCTCTTCGATATCTCGCAAGTTTGGACACGTACAACCCTTTTCCACCCAGAAATTTTTCTTTTAGTCCCACATGTGAACTTAATCCCTATAACTGAACATGGGATCTAAATTGCCTACGCACATGCCATTGCATTCTAGGCCATCACATCTCATCAGGGCCTCAACAACCTTGGGCCTCTGAATGATGGAGCTGAATCTGGCAAAACCAGGGAGCACTGATTCAGCCCAACTCATTGTGGGCCAGACCCGACACGCAACCGGGCGTCCACTATCGGCCCATTGTCAGCGAATCCCCATTCAGCACACCGTCATCCACAGCACATGAACTCCGTCAGAGAACCTAAACATGTGTCGAAGTATCCCCTAATCGTCGGTCATATACCCCACCGATATCTCCATTTGTCGTGGGCCAAAGGCCCGACAAAGCCCAACTTTTAATGGGCCACAGCCTGCTTCCACTGTAGGTAACAGCAGTATGCCAGCGTTGCATCTTAACAGAATGTAGTACGTACTGATTGTAGTCGAATCCAAACTTTTACTTGTGGAAGCAATAGAGGAACATTATTGACACATATCCTTCACATCGTGCTCAAGTAACTGAAGGCATTGAAGGCGGTAACAAAGCATTGCCCATACAGGGGTGGGTCCTGTGGGAGCAGCATAGAGACAATGTGGCCTCCCTCTACCTGGTTTGAGCTTAGGCAGAGCATTAAGTGCCACAGACAGCATAACTACAAGGATGGCGATGGAAGCGGGAGATTTTGGCACGAGACTGTCGGTGGGTGGTCGGATATTGAAGGCGACAGGCAACAGTAACGGATTTTACCCCGTCTATAACAACCAAGATTGGGTTTCGCTTTAGGATGTTCGAGATATATACGCACCTCGTCTTTGTAAAAAAAAAATTTGCAAAACTGAAGTACAATTTTGGTAAATTTTTACGACAATGGATATTACTCGTAGCTTGATTGTAATCGGCAACGATAACGGATATTGTCTCTTAGATGTTTGAAGTGCACCTATCCGAGTCGATCTTGGTAAAACATAAAATTGAAGTACGATATGAGTTTTTTTTCTTTCCGTTAATGGATATTGCTCGCATCTTGAATATGATCGGGAATGATAACGGATATTACTGTCTGTAAGGACCTTGGTTTCTTGGATGTTTGAGATATCCATAACCGATTCTTGTTAAAAATAAAAAATAAAAATAAAAAAAGGAAGAAAGAAAATCTGGAGTACAGTTTGAGTTATGGTTAGGATCAAAAGGGAAATTGGTGGTATGAACACTTGCTAGATAGCAGTACTCAAGTTTCCTTTGAAGCTTTTGAGCAGTTCAAAAGTTGCTATCCACTATCTATTGCTATCATGAATTTATTGAATTGTTAGTTTTGTGTCTGCACCAGTTCAGATTGGAATAATAATAGCAAGAGACATGCACCGAACCAAGTTCAAATATTGTTGATTTCGATTAAATTTTGCGCGTTTCTTTGACTCTCTTAGATTCTTATCCTTGCAATTTTTTGGTTCATATTATGTTGACAACTGGGTGTACAACTTCGATTCAACTTTGGAAAATAATTATATTTTAGTGCTGAGTATATGGTAATACTGATGTTGATAACTAAGGTATTTCAGTGACATTGACGGGGAATATATTTACGCAGTTTCAACACGTTATTCAAAGTTGATCGGAGAAGTCAGCCGAAAGTAGTATGAAGAAGGATTGGATTGATTTGGTGATTTCTTGATAAAGTTAAACAGAGTTTTTGAGATAAAGAAGGAGAATAATAATGTGCAAGGAAATGGTCTAAATGGAAATTGAGGAGTCTTGGTCTCTTTTGTTGAAGCTGAGCATGCTTTTATTAATCGAGCCAATAGGCTAGTAAAAACCCATGATAAGGTCTATCTACTTAGTTTATAATCATGGGGTATGAATCTCAACTGCTTCAAAGACCCGCAGGCTTATATGATGACTTAGGCAAATCATAGAAAAGTTTGATATAAAATAAAGTATGAGATAAGCCAAATCAAATGTTTTGATTGACCCCAGTGATCACCAAATCTTTGCTAGGGGGATTTTCCCAATTGGAAATAACGCGAAGATATAGGAATTGGATGTCAAATAAAGAGTTTGATGTGGCAAAACTTCAAGTATAATGAAAGATAAACTATCCAATGGTCATTGTATACCAACCAGATAATCTAAAATAAGAGAGAGGTAGTCAGGAAGGTCCCCACTATTAACCTTCATTAATCTCTCTTGTCCAAGGAGCACCATCTAAAAAGGGTCAAATGTACACAGCTTTTAGTCCCGCATACGAAAAGGTTGTTGGTGGGACTCGAATCCGTGACATCCAGCCCACAAGGCAGCAACTTTACCATTATGTCAAGTGTTACATTCTGTTTGATTGATAAATGAGGAATTTAATCGGGATAAATCCAGTTGTGATAAAATCATACAAGGAAGTGGATTTTCCTTGCATTTCAATAGTATAGCTAGAGATGCAAGATTACCTAACATTTGGCAAGATATACCGAGGCTCAGTCCAATTTAAGAGAGTAACCCAATGGGTACCACTTAGCCTAATAGGAGACTTGATCCCAATAGAGAGCATGGAGCAAGTGAATGGATCACCAAATCTATGGGGGTATGACATGAGGAATTTATGACGCAAAACTTTAGGTTGACAACATGACATTACTATATTATATCTAAAAGCTTCAGGATCAAAAGTGACATTAGATACTACTGCCTTTTAGTGCCTAATCAAGGTTGACAAATTTATAGGCCAAATCTTGAGATGTGGATTTTCTTGAATGACATTAGATGTGAAAGATAGGTTTGAGTGATAATTAGAGCACTAACGTTAGGCATGAGAGGTGATAACAAGGTGGAGGTGACATGGATGACTTCATCAAGATACATCTCAATTGGATATAAAGGAAAGGTAAAAGTCAAAGTTCTGCCGTTAATGGAGAATATCTGGAGTCAAATTTCAGCTTAATCTATTTATGTTATGATTTAAGAAATCATCAGCACTTTGGACCTTTTGAACTTTCTATATTTTTATGATCTGAGAAAGTATCATAACATTGAAGATATCAACGATGATAAGATATTTTCCATCGGATAATCCTAACATGAACCCGAGCCCTAATCCTAATCTTTTTTTTAAGCAGAAAAACAGGATGAGATACCATATTCAAATATATATTGATATAGAATTAAAGTCATATACAAAACAACCATAAAAACTATACAAAAGTGGTGATGATAGGAACCGAAGAAGATGTTATCGGAGGGGAGCAGACCCTAGTCGTCACCCTCCAGATAACAGCTACCGAGCTTCCTAGCCTACCAGAGATCACAAAAATGATAAAAGCTACAACAGAGGATGGAAAGGCTGTCAGAAAATAACCACAAGAAAGATAACACGGCAACCATCTCCAAGCTAAACCTACTACTACACTATAACAAAAGAGCATTGTATCTCCAAGAGTTAATAGAAAAGTACACACATCTGAAAATAAGACCACTGGATCCAGGAACTTAAAGAAACCGAGAGGTAGAAGTGGAAGTATCTGCCAAAAGCTAATCTCCATGAGCAAACTTTTCCCCAATAACTTCTTACTTGTTAGCTTTGGCCATGTCCTGCAGGCCCAATTCAACTGTAGCCCTATGGAGACACTGAGCTTTTCTGTTGCTAGAAGCTCCTATTCAGAATAATGTAAAACGAGCTACGTTAGAGGCAATAGATAGAGGAGTAACAGGAGTATTATTAAAAATGAGGTTATTTTGACTGCTCCATATATACCAACAAAAGCATGGAAATAATACCCTACATAACATTCTTTCATTGAGGTTATCCAGGAATTTATCCTTATCAGAAATCATACTTAATATCTCCTTGGGCCATTGACTGAGATTAGAAGAAGGGAAGAGGATGGACCAGGCCGCAGAAGATAATGAGCATGAAAAGAATAGATGGTTACGAGTTTCCATGTCCTAGTTGCAAAAAGGTCAAGAGGGATCACCTCTCCAACCATTGTTTAACAGGTTATCTTTAGTTTGGAGTTTTTTCTTACTCAGGATCCAAAAGAAGATTTTGACCTTTAATAGAACAGAGGAATACCAAATAAAGTTATGAAGAGGAGAGACAATGCCTCCATTATTGAGAAGAGAGTAGAAGGATTTCACAGTGAAAGAGTTTGTTGAGTTGAATGACCATTGAACAGAGTCTTGCATGTTTGATGAAGGTATGTGTTTGGTAGAAAATTTGTAGTAAATAAAATAAAAGAAATTTGATTTGTATTCTCTCGATCTTAATTACAATTTGAATTCCGATTACAAAAGAGAGGAGAATGATCTGAATTCTCCCCTTTATTTAATTCTGGGTTCTTCACGGTGGCGATGAGATGCTTCCCTCGAGTGTTCGCTTTGAGTTTGCTTCTCGTTGACGATCCGACGTCTTGTTTCACTGGAACGTGATCTTCTCCTCACGATTTGACATTACGGAGAACTTGTGTGACAAGTTTGAAACTCTGAACGAGTTGATAACTCAGAGCGAGTTGATAACTCTATAAAAGAGTTGATTTAACCGAAATCAGTTAATAAGCCAAGGATGAAAGCTCTAAGGAATGCTCCAGAGATTGAGTGAAGATCCTCTTTTGCTGATCTCTAGATCTCCAAAATCTCCCAAGATCCCAAAGATCTCTCTTGATCTGCCCAAGCCGAAGAGCCCTCAACTAAACTGATTTTTTGGTTATTTATAGGGGATTAAGGGGTGTAACCTCCCTCTTAATTCACTCCTAAGTGAGGCTGAATGGGGTGTAACCACCTTCTTAATCCACTCCTAAGTGGGGACGGAAATCCCTTAGATCATGGGGAGAAAACGGTTTCTGGAACCGTTCAACTCGTGTTTGAACGAGTCAAACACAAATCCTGCATTCTGGAATGAAATCTGCGTTTGAATGCAGTGTTTGTGAGCTGCGTTTGGCAACAGATGGAACCTACGTTGGCAGCTGTTAGAAGCTGCGTTGGTAGCAGTTAGATGCTGCGTTTGGCAGCGGTTGGAAGCTGTGTTGGCAGCAGTTAGATGTTGTGTTTGGCAGCGGTTGGAAGCTGCATTAGCAGCTTTCGCAGGCTGCGTTTGTGGCCGAACATGAGCTGTGTTGGCAGCTAGATCTGCGCTGCGTTTGTAGCGTTTGGAGCTGAATGTGAGTTGTGTTTGCACTACGTCAGCGACTGTGAATGCGGTGCGTCTTGATGCTGGTACGCGGGGAGGACTTCCGCGTCTTGATTTGAAGAGACCGTCGATTTGTAGTCTCTTTCTATTAAAGCGTTGCAAAGATCGTTATTTTGTAATCTTTGCTTTAGCTCTTTGACATGTGAGAGTCGTCAGATTGTAACTCCCGACGTTGATTGTGAAGGCTGTTGATTAGAGCTTTCATCAGTTGTTGTGAAGATCGTCAGATTGTAACCTTCATCAATCTACATGAAAGTCTTTAAATTGTAGCCTTCTGGAAGTCATCAAATTATAACTTCCATCATCGATATTTGATGGGGATTAGCTATCTGCAGTGATTTTTAGACATCCTACAGAACCCCCTCCAAAGTTTTTAAAAGTTCGCGGTTAACTGAGACGAATTTTTGGAATATTTTGGATCTCAACTCTGATCTTGGAGATGTTGATTCCTTGTCCTAAGGAGTTGTTTTTTGCACCCGCTTCAAAAGCATCTTGGTTGAAGGGATTTTCCGCGCAGGACCTCTATTCAGTTGATGGGTCCGCAAATATTCATAGGATTTTTGGCAAATCCTTAGCCATCAACGGATTTGATAAGCCTTTATCGACTACCGTTTGAGTCGGGCTAGCATGTGAATTATTTGAATCCATTTCACATGTAATGTTGTGCTAAGAGAATGAACTCTCTTAAACTTGATGTTATGATTTTGAATACATAGACTTTGTCATTTTTACGAAAAAAGACTAACCGGCAATGCGTGTTAGGCGTAGGCTTATCCTTACTTAGGATTTGGGATAAAGTTCCCCATGCGTGAAAAGCATAGATTTTTGGTGCTATGATGTTGAATACGTAGACTTTTATTATTGTTTCTTTTTGTGTTATGTTTTCACATGAAACATCGAAAGAAAATTAGAAGTACTAGAGATGTAGTATTAACTTGGCATGAATTTTTACTTAGAGTAAAATTCAAAAAATTTCTTGTTGAACAAAAGGATTAACAAGTTCATTAGGGGGGTTGACCGTTAGAGGTGTGATGTTAACCTAACGGTATTTTATGGGTCTATCGCTCTATTGAAGAAAGTCGATAAGTTGGTTTGGTCGTCAGATGTGTGATGTTAACTTGACGGGAATGTATTGCGATTGGAGTAACTTTGTGGACTTATCATCCTATTGACGAGGATTGATAAGTGAATTGTCAGAGGTATGATGTTAACATGACAAGAAGAATATTACGATCGGGATAATTTTGTGGACTTATCATCCTATTAAAGAGGATTGATAAGTAAATTGTCAGAGGTTTAGTATTAACGTGACACGAATTTGTTGCGGTCTGAGCAACTTTGATGACCTATCACTCTATTGGAGAGAGACGATAAGTTAATTTTGTTAGAGGTGTGATATTAACGTGACAGGAATTTGTTACGGTCTGAGCAACTTTGAGGACCTATCGCTCTATTGGAGAGAGCCGATAAGTTGATTTTGATAGAGGTATGTGACATATCCAACAATACTATTATTGAAGCAAGAGATGCAGTCTACTTTGAAAACATCCTTCCTTTCAAATCTAAAATCTCAGAAAATCCTAGATCATCTCTTCCTTCTGATCTACCATCTTTGAGTTCTTCTCAACCTCTAGATATTGAACCTCGAAGAAATAAAGGAGGTAAAATTCAAAAGGATTTTGGAGAAGACTTCTTTACTTTTCTTATTGAAGGTGATCCAATCTCCTTTAAGGAAGCAATGGATTCTCTTGAATCTCCTTTTTGGAAAGAATTCATTGATAATGAAATAAAATCTATAATGGAAAATCATACTTGGATACTCACCGATTTACCTCCAGGTTGTAAACCTATTCGTTGCAAGTGGATATTTAAGAAAAAACTTAGAGCTGATAGTTTTATTGATAAATATAAAGTAAGATTAGTAGCTAAAAGCTATACTCAATAAAAGGGCATAGATTACTTCGATACATATTCTCTTGTAGCCCTAATCTCAACTATCCGAGTGTTATTAGTCTTTGTTGTTATTCGTAAGTTGATCATACATTAGATGGATGTCAAGACTGCTTTTCTGAATGATGATTTAGATGAAGAAAACTATATGAACCAACCTAAAGGTTTTCTTGTCAAATGCCAGGAAAATAAAGTTTGTAAACTTGTTAAATCTCTGTATGATCTAAAACAAGCTCCTAAACAATGGCACTAGAAATTTGACAAAGTCATTGCTCAAAATGACTTCACTGTGAATGAATATGATAAGTGTGTCTACACTAAAGTGATAATAATGACTATGTCATCCTCTGTCTCTATGTTGATGATATCCTAATCTTTGGAACAACTCTTGAAGTAATCTAAAATGTTAAGGATTATCTCTCCAAGAACTTTGACATGAAAGACTTAGATCTAGCTGATATGATACTTGGAATGAAAATTACTAGAGACACTAGAGGAATATCCTTGGGTCTTTCTCATGGTATTGAGAAAATGCTGACCAAATTCAATTTTCATAACTCTAAACATGTCTCTACATCTTATGACTCTTCTATATCTTTGAAGAATAATGAAGGTGAACTAGTCTCCCAGCTGAAGTATTCTCAGCTAATTGGATCTCTCTTGTATATATCCAACCGGACTAGACCTGATGTAGCTTATGCTGTATGGAGACTGAGTCAGTATACCAGCAACCCTAGCAAAGATCACTGGATTGTCTTAGAGAAAGTATTTAAATATTTGAAAGGCACAGTTGAATATTGCTTGGCTTACACTGGGTACCCTAATATAATAAAAGGGTATAGTGACGCCAATTGGGTTGCGGATTCCAATGATGTAAAGTCTACATCTAGATATGTATTCCTTTTTAATGGTGCAGCTGTATCCTAGAAATCCTGTAAGCAAATAGTAATTGCCAGGAGCATCATGGAGTCTGAATTGATTACACTTGATACCACTTGCATAGAAGCAAAATGGTTAAAAGATCTACTCTCTGAACTGCCTTTGGTCCCTAAACCCTCTTCTCCAATTTTTATTCACTCTTCTTCTAGATCCACCATAGACCTTCCAAAGCAAGTGCATATTAATAAAAAACTTAGCAGACATATTCAAATAAGATATAAATATGTACTATGCCGGCTAGGCAAATTTGTGATTCTAGACTTTGTAAAGTCTAAAAATAATCTTGCTGACCATTTACTAAGGGTCTATCCAGGAGTGTGGTTCTAGATTCATTGAAGAAGATGGGGATAATCCCATAGGTGAGGTCACTGACAACAGGAATCCAACCTTTATTTGGAGACATAGTCCCAATGTAGGTTTAATGTGGTAGAAACAAGCTAGACTAATGACACTCGTGTGGAGCATCGACCAAGATATATTCATATATCATTATGGTAACATTTGCTAATACCCTTCTCTATGATGACGATGCTCTTATGATACAGCTGGTTAGGCTGAGTTTTACTCTTAATAAGTCCAATACATGTATTGTGTAGGGTATGATATCCAGCTATAGTATCATTAGAGGACTTACCTACGTGAGAGGAACCGTGATGGTCGTGGTTAGGGGGAAGGGCTAATCCCTAGAAACTCTCATAAGTCAGTTATTGTGAGCATGAAGTTTAACGCTCAACCCGCTTTTTTTTGGTCAATGAAAAAGTATTTTTATTAACCAAATATAGGAATTTGAGTACATCAACTATTCAGGTGGGGACCTGAAGACATTTTTTCCAAAAAATGATTTGGAAGAAACAAGACTTACATTTTTCCAACCACTCCCTCATGTGTACAGGAATATCATCATTCAGAATTTTGGAGAAAATTGCCAACTTAATAGCATGGAATACATGATCTGGTCTTCTTTTTTTTATCTTGAAAGATCCTTAAATTTCTTTCTTGCCAAAGCATATAGATAGTGACAGACAGTGCCATCCTCTTCAAATTCTTCATAAAACTCTTGCCCTTAAGGTTGTTGCTATACCAATTGATGATATAATTCCAATAGCAAGATCTCCAGTTAAAATCCAACCAGTCCAACACTTTATTCCAAACTTGAAACGAAAACTGACATTCGAAAAATAAATGATCACAGGTTTCCATGTGGCTAGAGCATAAGGCACAAGTATTAGTGTCTAGAATTCCCATTTTGCGTAGCCTGTCCTACGTCAATAGTCTTGAATGAGTCACCAACCACAGGATAAAGGAGTGCTTGGGGTAATGAAGGCCTCCCCAAATAAATCCATACCTATAGACTTGGCTGGAAGATTAAGACAGAACAGCATACACCAAGGAGATTTTAAGTTTTTCGCTAGTATAACAACTGTCAATCAGGTTTTTCAAATTTTCTAACCCTCCCAATTGAAGAAGCATTAGGTCTCTCACCGTGATGAGTTGCCTCCACATCCAAGAATCTTGATCTCTAGTTTGAACTTGTCATACATTGTGGTGCCTCAGGTAGTGACCATGTATCCATCTAATCCATAACATAGCTTTCTTTAGATGAATTAACCAAAGGAGCTTGAGAGCTGCAGGATACTTCCACATTTTTGCTGAATATAGTCCCAATTCCCCTAGCTTTTTGTCTTGGCAAACTGTATCCCATGAGATAAGATGGATTTTCTTGTTCCAGAGAAATGCCGAGCACATACTGTCAATTTTATCCAGCACTCTTATAGGTAAAATATAATTGTTTATCCAATACATTTGGATACTCAAAATGACAGATTTAATGAGCTGAAGTCTTCCTGCATATGAGAGGTTCCTTTTGTGCTGCCAATTTTGGATTTGCGCACTAATCTTGCTAATCAGCGGAGAGCAATCCATCCATGATAACCTCTTTGATATAAGAGGCACACCCAAGTAACGAACATGGAGAGTACCCTCTGTAAAGTTTAACAGGTTACAAATCTGATTTTTTTAAGTCTTCATCAATGCCACCCAAATAGATAGAGCATTTAGAGGGGTTAGCTTCCAACCCTGACACCTTGCTGAAATCCTTGAGGTGGTTGAAGATCTTTGAAACAGAATTTATATCAGCCTTACTGAAGAGGAGAAGGTCATCAGCAAAACTTAAATGAGTTATCCTCAACCTAGCTTATTTGGGGTGATATTTGAAACTTCTGTCATTTTTGAGCAAGTCTAGTTTCCTGGACAAGTACTCCATACCGATGACAAATAGGTAAGGAGAGAGGGGATCTCCTTCTCTTAGCCCCCTGGCTCCATGAAAGAATCCATGCAATGAACCATTAAGTGAGAGAGAGAATTTGGGAGTAGAAATGCATTCCCATATCCAGCCAACCATGTTATCAGGGAAGCCCAGACCTTCCAGCATTGATCTAATGAATTCCCAACTAATTGTGTCGAAAGCTTTGCGTAGATCAATGTTCAGGATAGCTCTTGGAGAGATGTACTTTCTACCATAGTGCTTGATAAGCTCATGAGCTAGGAGGATGTTATTTGAAATGATTCTTCCTTTTACAAAAGCACATTGCGCATCATTTATCAAAAACCCCATGACTTTTTGAATGCGGCTAGCAATGATTTTGGTAATGATTTTATACACATAATTGCAGGAGGAGATTGGCCGAAAGTCCGTAGCTGTTTGAGGATTTAAAATTTTTGGAATTAGAGTGATGGAGGTTGTATTATACGTACCTAAGAGTTTACCAGATACGAAGAATTCCTCAATAGCCAT
>BQKN01000075.1:113879-134684 GCA_022839385.1 Asparagus kiusianus | reverse complement strand
AGACCCAAACCTAGAATCAAAATCAACAATCGCATGAAAATTTAAGACAGACCATGGGTGTGGTCTGTGCCACACCAGGGTGTGGCAGAATCTGCCCTGTCTGCCATGGGTGTGGTCTGCGCCACACCAGGGTGTGGCAGACTCGTTTTAGAATCCTAATCTGTTTGGGACTGTGTTTTGTTATAAATAGAAACACGTCCCTTTAGGGTTTAAGAGAGAAAAAGAGCACGAAAAAAGAGGGTTTTGAGGGCTCTTTGAGGTTAGAAATCTTAGAGAGAGAGAGATCATTTGTAAGCATTGTAATCTTCTTCAAGTAATCAAAGAATTGTGTGGTGTGGCTCCCGAGGACGTAGGCACGTTGCCGAACCTCGTTAAATCTGATGTGTTCTTTCTTGTTTACTTTCTTACAAGTTTTTATCTTTGATTTGTGGTGAATTTCCTTCTTGCTCAACTCTCAAACACAAGATCCGGAAGGGTACGGATTTGATTTGATTATTTTGAATCTCCAACAAACTTATCATTTTAAGTGTAAGAGTAAAATAGATCAAAGAAACAAAAGAGTACTTCTCATAGACAATGAGTTTTTTAGAGATCGGGATCCTAACCCTTGTATTTTTATTGTCTCATATGTATTTTGTCTACTTGTTGTATCAAATTATATGATTGGAATTACTGTGTTTGGAAAAGAAAGAAAAGCAAAAGGAAAAGATGAACTAACATATTAACGAAACTTTTTTTTTTTTGCACTTTTGATAAGATTGGCACTGAAATAATGATGCATATGTCGTTAGAATGTTTAAAAATCAGATTTAATAGTAAAAAATAAGAATACTATGTCCGAATAAAGATCAAAACAATAGTCGATTGATAAAAGGGTAGTATGGACAAAGTGCAAGGTGAAGGGGGCCAAAGTAATAAGGGCATTTTGGTGATCCTCACAAGAAGACGAAATAACACTAGGGTTAAAGGGAGGGGCCTGGGCTCTGTCCTGAGTTGACAGGACACTGGCAGAGGCTTTGTTTCGTTGGGCGGGTACGCGGGTAGGCGATACGAATCGTAAATGATTGGCTGCCACGTGGAAGCACTTCTTTTGTATTTTCAGGTTGGCCCGTGAAAGATAGTGACGACGCGTCACACCCGCTGATTGCGTGGACGGCAGCTCGATCGGTGCGAGGACACGCGAGTAATCCCGCAGGATCAGTTTAAGGTAAAGTGATGAGAAGGGAAATGGAACGGGTATGAGACTGTATATATACGGGGGAGATACTGTTGGACCGTTGGCCGCAGGAGTATTTTGTCAGATACGTGGAATATTCTAGCCGCATTTGTTTGTCCGCCCCTCCTTAGCAAGAGTAGAGAGGCCTCCCTAGAAAATCAGGAGAACTAAAATTTAAAGTCAGTGATTTTATTGTGTTGATGATATGATATCTTGAGCTAATATTTTGACTATATAAATTGTACATCAATCTCGAAATGAGAACAGTAGAGGTGGAGAGCTGGCGTTAAGCACGAGAACAATGTTCATTTAGTAGTCGTTAAGTATGTGAGAGATAGAGAGGTGAATGAGTGGCGTCTTGTCATGCTCCGAGCCCACGGATCCTGTTGACGCGTGCAAGTCGTGGGACTTATAGAGCTGACTAACATCTACTTGTCAAAATGCTAACACCTAGTTACCCTTAAATCTTGGTTTTTCTCTATTTAAACCACAAAATTTTCTTCATACTAGTTCATGTGGGACTAAAGTGTGAGGGTATCATAATCACTCCACCTTACAAAGATGACGTTCTCGTCGTCGCGACCTGATAATTGACACATCCCAGTATCACTGTCAGGTGATGTGAATTCTAGAGGTGGTTCCTACGGGTTCTAGAGGTGGCTCCCACCACATCCACACTTCCAATACGCGGTGTAACACTTAGCCCTACATAGCACTTAGTTCTACACTTCCAGATGACAACCTGCTCGGATACCATTTTGTCATGTCTCGGGCCCACGGGCCCTGTTGGTGCGTGCAAGTCATGGGACCCACAGAGAACAACTCGATATTGGCTAACATCTACTTGCCAAAATGCTAGCACTTAGTTACCCTTGAAACATAGCTTTTCTCTATTTAAACCCAAAATTTTCTTTACACTAGTACATGTAGGACTAAAGTGTGGGGATATCATACATCTAATGTATCTGTTACCTATTAGAATATATAAATATTACCATGAATTCTGACCCCAACTTAAATTGGCGTTTTAATGTAATAGTTTGATACTTTCATAGGTATCAGTGTTAATATTGCGGCATAACTAAAAGTAAAGTCAAATAAAAATCTAGAATGCTAAATAGGAGTTGGGTCAATACCTAATAACTTAAACTTTTCGGTTAATATCGATTGTTGACCTCTGTTTAAGACCCAATAACCCTAGATTAGGCTTGTTTACTCTACAACAAATAATATCAGAGCAACCCCAGTTCAAATCCACCCCCTTCCCGCTCCAACAAAAAAGAGTTTTTAGACTCTTTTCTTAAAATCATTATTATTATGTCAAAACTCTCTCAACTTTGTAGACTCTTTCCTAATCAAAACTAAAATTATACACTTATTCAAAGAGCTTATAAAATCTAAAAATTTGAACAATCATGGTCATGAATTGATGTGATCAAAGTCCATTTCTAGATAATGAGTGGTGATCGCAGATCTTGAGTCGTGATCATGGATTTGACCTTCATTAGCATACTTTTAATCTTAAAGTGTTTTTGACAAAATGTTAAAAACTGGTCCATGATCAGTCCTGGACTAGTTTCATCCTAAACTAGTTTTGAGTTTGGATCAAGGGATGACTGGTCCAAAATAAAAGCAGTTTAGTGTGTGTGTGTGTGTGGGGGCCCCCCCCCTTCAGCCTCCAAAAACTGGGCCAATATTGGCCTTTTTTTTATTAAATAGAAAAGCACCCAAAATTGGGCCAAGTTTAATCCTCGCCCAATTTTAGATAGTTGCCAAACATACCCTTTGTCTCTCATTATATCTTGATTTATCTTTTTTTTTTCCTCAGCCTCAAAATTAATCACAACAAGACTTGGTAGGACCTTGTTCATACCATACTTTTTGTTTGAATAATAACAAATGTTAATTTGTTACTAATTTGTGTTTGAGATTTGTTGTGCAGGACGACAAAAAAAGAGTAAAAAATGAGCAATAATAGACAATTAGTTTCAACTCAAAGCAATGAATGTACTAGCATCTTCATCAACAGGCAAACACTCATCAGTTGGTCAAATGCCCATCGATGAGCATTTGTCAATCGATTTCCTAGCTGCTTATTAATCAATGTGTTAACTCATTTCGATGGAGAAATTCGGCAGAGACTAATTTTATCGATATGGGATTTCACCCATCGATGGGCATATGCTCATCAATGGAAGGTGGGCTATATCAGTAGTTTTGCTAAAATTGAATCTCTACTATTGGTCACTGCTGATACGTGACTCTTCTATCTCGTTTGTCACAACCATTCCTAACCTAATTGAGAAGAGAAAGAGAGAGAGGAAGAGAAAAAAGAGTCTAGGGTTTTAAGAATGGATCACACTCATCATCCGGATCATTTCTAACTATTCTCACTTACAATGTTGTCATGCTCTACACCGTGGATCGTACTTCATCGATGATTGCTGCCCTAGGATCATGTGACTCACTATCATTGTTCCAAATCTGATCTTCCATCTTCAAAAGACCAATTTTGACCATAAAAAGGTCTGTAAGATCTTTTTGATTTGTGCTTAGCTAATATTTTGTGTTTAACAAACAACATTTGTTCTACGATCGTTTTGATTAGGTTGTCGTCATATTGTGAAACCTCCTTCAAGAGAAGGAAAAGTGTAGATATATATGAGTTATTTGAACCACTATAAAATTCTCCATGTTTGTGATTGTGTTGATATTTGATTGTTTGGCTTTACTTTCCAATGCATATCTTGCTATTTGTTTCTATTTGGCGAGATATCTGTGCGGCAATATTCAAACCCCAAGTTTGCATCTGCGTCCAACAAGACTATTAGTGATACATAACCAAGAATGATATATTCTACTTGCACCTAATCATACGACTGTGAGACTATTATGATAAATTACCAGCAATGATAGATCTAGTCACATCACAATAACTGATCTTAGACAGAATGTGACCTAGGGATATACAATTTACAGAATTTAAAAGTATAAATTATAAATATAAAAATTGAAAGTACTAATATAAGATTACAAAAGATCTAGAATCAAATATAGCTAAAAATTTTAGGCTTATATTGCACGTATACCGTATTAACTAGTGTCGTAATTTGGAATTTGATTTTGTCAAGCATATCCAATTGAATTTTCACTAGCTCTGTTATGTTGAGTGAAATTTTGGTAGCTATTTCTTTTGGGTAAATTTAGTTGGTCTATGAGGATGAAACCGTTAAAGAGTCAAGAGAATTTGGATTAATTACAATCCGGTTTCCTGAAGAAAGACAAAATTATACAGGTAATTCTGAAGTCTGCATATCAACATGGGTTACCTTGATATTACAAATCGTAACTACAATGGTGGCCCTAGAGCCAAGACAACAAGCAACCCGCGGGGTTATCGGAATGACTACAATCATCAACTTCAGAATTACCCATATACATACGCAAACTCCAAGATTGTTGATTTCGGGAGTGTAGACCCAACCCTTGAATGAAATCAAGAAGTAGCAATAAAAAACCCCTACCAGTCGACTGAAAGAACCCCACCAGTTGATTGATTTGACTGCAGGAAACGAGCTTAGAAAATCCCTCTGGTCGGTCGACCGAAGGGAGAGGATCAGTCGACCGATGCGACTGTAGAAACAAGGCTGGCAACATTTGCTCTGGTCAGTCGACTGATAGCCTCGTATCAGTCGACTGATAACATGCACGAGTAGTCCTGAGAAAAAAATACCTTCTGGTCGGTCGACCAATGCATCAGTCAACCGATAGAGGTTATTTTGGGTTTCCTAATTCGGGTTGGACTCCGTTTTTTTACCTAGGTTTATATATATTCCTTAAACATTTTTAGGGATTAGTAATACATGAAAAAGGGGTTTTGAGAGCACTTTAAGATCAGAGATCTTAGAAAGAGAGTGGCCCATTGCAAGCTTTGTAATCTTCTTCAATAATCAAGAAATTTTCTGGTATGGCTCCTGAGGACGTAGGCATGTTTACCGAACCTCGTTAAATCTGGTGTTCTCTCTTTTATTTATTCTTTCCTGCAAGTTTTTTGATTTGCTGTAATTTCTTGCTTGCTATTAGTTAGTCATAAGATCCGGAGGGCATGAGTTGTCGATTGTTCAACCCCAATAATTGGTACTAGAGCTTCATTCGGCAAGTGTAAGAGCTATGGAGAAGAAAGAAAACCAAAGATTAAAAAGTTTGACGGATCAGACTTTACCTATTGGAAGTCACAGATGGAGGACTATCTATACCAGAAGGATCTTTACCGTTCATTGATGGGAAAAGCTAAGGGAAAGAAGAAGGATGAGACTGACAAGGACTGGGAAATACTGGATCGGAAGGCTCTAGGATAGATTCGGTTGTCGCTCACAAAGTCAGTCACCCACAACATATTAAAGGAGAAGACGACTATGGGGCTTATGGAAGCGCTCACAAAGATGTACGAGCAACCGTCAGCTACAAAGAAGGTTCATCTCGTCAAGACACTCTTCAACCTCAAAATAGTAGAAGAATATTCCTTCACGTTGCATCTCAGCAAGTTCAACACGATTATTGATCAACTCATCTCCGTTGACATCATATTTGATGATAAAGTACAAGCCCTACTAATACTATCACAGTTGCCAGATAATTGGGCAGGTTACGTGACCGCAATTAGTAACACTGTAGAAAAGGAGAAGTTAAAGCTGAGCGAGGTTTTCAGTATGGTTCTATCCGAAGAGGTTAGAAAAAAATCGTCTGAATCAGAAGGTTCAGGTTCAGCCCTAAATTTTGTGCAGAGAGACCGAAGTCAGAACAAGGGTAATCAGAACAGGAAGCGGTCGAAGTCGAAGAAGAAGAGGTCAGACTCGAAGCTGAGGCCTACTAAAGAAAAGTGTTGGAACTACGGTCAGGAGGGCCACATGTCTTCAGTCTGCAAAGCATCAAAGAAGGATACAAATGAGCAGGAGGCTCATATTGTGCAAGATGTCTTGATCCTTGTTATGGACAGTGACACCAATTCATGGGTTATTAATTCAGGAGCCTCATTCCACGTCACTGCTAATAGGAAGGTTCTTCAGAACTATGTAGCATGGGACTTTAAAAAAGTATATGTAAGGACCATAAATTTTTAATACTAGTTAAAATAACTTTTAGTATTTTAAAATATTTAATTATGATTTTTAAAAGAGTATTTGTATTTTTTTTGAATTTCTACAATTTTCTATGATTTAAAGTCTAAGTTTTATATTTATTTAAATGATATTAATATTTATAAATTAATTTTATGCGGTAAAAATTTATGGAATTTATCTGTTGCGTTATCGATGCTATTACATGTCATTTTAAATAATACGTTGTATTATTTTTATTATTACGTATATTTTTATATAATATGTTGTATTATTAATTACATATTATTTGTATAATTTGTTGTATTATTTCTATTGTTACATATTATCTGTCGTATTAGTATAACTTGTACGTTTTACTATGTATATAATTATCCTATAATTGTTTGATTTTAAATATAAGTAAATATATTTTATTTATTAATTATTCTAGTTAATTGTACTATATGGGTATATTTCGACTATTTCATATCAATTGTTGTAATAGCACAACATGTACGTCTTTATTTGTAGATAATTATTATGTAATTAGTTTAAATTGTAAGTACCCGTAATTATTTATTTTAATTATTTTGGTTTAATTCCCAAACCCTAACTAATATTATATACATATATATATTACTGTTTCGTTCTCTCTCTCTTCTCTCCTTCTTCCAAAACCCGCCGCCACACCCTCTCTCTCCTCCTCCCGATCTCTTTCCTCGACCACCAAGCACCATCGCCTCGTCCAAGATCCTCCGCCCTCACCCCCTCCTCTACCTCCGCCCCAAGTCGCCGCTCACCGCCCTGAGAACCGCCACGTCAGCCCCCTCCTCCTCTTCTCCTCCCTCACCCCTCTCCACCGCCTGATCCCAAGCCGTCCTCGCCGTCGCTCAGCCCAGCAGCCGCTCCTTCGACCCAGGTCGTCGCCTGACCACCTCGCCCGCAGCCCGACGGCCTCCAGCAGCCCCTCCCCTTCGCCGTCCAGAGCTCGCCTCCTCCCTTCGTCGTTGAACCACCCCCGCGCCGCAAACACCGCCCCTTCGTCGTCCAGTCACCCGCCGTCCTCCGACCAGCTATCCAACCCACGCCAGAGCTCCACTAGTCGCCTCAGCGCCGAGCCGCTGCACCCCAACCACCACTGCCCGACGCCTTCGCCTCCCTGTCGACCTCACCGACGATCCCTCCACCGCCGAGCAGCCCTATAGCCACGCCGAGATTCCCGCGCCGTAATCGTGCTCCGACCCGTGTCGATTCGTTCGACGAAAACCCGAGGCAAGATCCCGATCCTTTTGATTCGTCATTTCCTATTTATGTCTATCGTTAATTAGTTGCATAGAGTAGATTGTGAATTATTATTATCTGCGTGGCTTGTTGATGGTTAATATTTAACAATAATATTATGATGAGTCATTTAAAGGAAAATTTATTTTGTATAAAAGTGGTTATGTTGAGATGTTTTTAGAATTATTATGATAAAAAAATAATTTATTGGAAAAAGGGGTTGTTTGTAGAGAAAACTGTTTGATTCATTGTAGTGTTCATTACAAACTTCAGACTTTTACAACGAAAACAAAAAATTAGTCTTTTTATAAGACCTTTACACAATGAAAACAAAAAAAATACAATTCTCTTCAAACAGCGCAGAGATCGTTTATCGATCTTCTGCTTGCGTGGGATCTTGGCCTGTGACGGGGACGTTGATATCCGTGGACCACCGTCGATCAGATCTGATTGCTGAAGAATTGGACAGAGCTTCGTCGATTCGTGAATGAATTAAGAAGCCGTAGCGCTTATCTCGGCAACAGCGAGATAATTGCTCTTCTTAAGATCACCACAACAGGGTAATCTTAAGGGACGAATACGAGAACTGCAGATCTGACGAGCTCTTCTTCTTTATGCTGACGAACTCAATCAGATCTCTACTCCTCCTCCTCTCTGAAATTTGTGCACTTTTGATCTTTAATCCGGCAGGGCTTCGTCAACGCTCGAGAATTCCAGCTCTCCAAAAATGAGGGCCCGAGGCTGTATTTATAGGCACGGGGGGGAGTTCGGGCGGTTAAAATCGCATAACGACAGATTTTTGGGCTTGAAGACACCCCTGGGTGTCTCAACGAGGCCGAGACACCCTTGGGTGTCTCGGCTTGGGCCTGAGACACCCAGGGGTGTCTTCAAGCCCCGAAAATCTATCGTTATGCGGTTTTAACCGCCCGAACTCCCCCCCGTGCCTATAAATACAGCCTCGGGCCCTCATTTTTGGAGAGCTGGAATTCTCGAGCGTTGACGAAGCCCTGCCGGATTAAAGATCAAAAGTGCACAAATTTCAGAGAGGAGGAGGAGTAGAGATCTGATTGAGTTCGTCAGCATAAAGAAGAAGAGCTCGTCAGATCTGCAGTTCTCGTATTCGTCCTTTAAGATTACCCCGTTGTGGTGATATTATCTCGCTGTTGCCGAGATAAGCGCTACGGCTTCTTGATTCATTCGCGAATCGACAAAGCTCTACCCAATTCTTCAGCAATCAGATCTGATCAACGGTGGTCCACGGATATCAACGTCCCCGTCACAGGCCAAGATCCCACGCAAGCAGAAGACCGATAAACGATCTCTGCGCTGTTTGAAGAGAATTGTATTTTTTTTGTTTTCATTGTGTAGAGGTCTTATAAAAAGACTAATTTTTTGTTTTTGTTGTAAACGTCTGAAGTTTGTAATGAACACTGCAATGAATCAAACAATTTTCTCCGTAAACAAGCTGGCGACCACAGTGGGAGCCAACAGCCTCGCTGCCGAAGCTGTCGTGCCGCAGCCGATGATCAAGATCCCGGTGTTCGAAGAGGTCGAGTACGAATTCGACCAGTAGAAATTTAAAGAGTACATCTCCTCCTCCTCCTCCAGATCTGCTCCTCCTCATAAGCGCAGGAAGATCTCCTCCTCCCAGAAGATCCGCCAGTCTCCAGATCTAAAGACCCGAGAAGTCGATCTCCCCGTAGTCGATGCTACAGTTGCACCTTGTAACGATCCGCCGGCATCCAATGAGACCAGATCTGCAGATCTGAACTCATTCGCGATCAAGGAGCTGACTACTGAAGGTGCGCCAACTCTATCAAAGAGAGCACGTCAAAGGAAACGCCAACGCCTCGCGTGCCAATTCACCAAGGCTTTGGATCAGGTAGATGGACTCCGTTACCAAGCAGATCTGGAGTTCAGAAAACGCCAAGTGGCTAATCTATCACCACGACCAGCATCAGGATCCTCCTCCCGACCTCCGATTAACGAATGGGTTCGTGTCAAACGAACCTACTCTACTCTCGAGGAGAGAATCCAGAAGCGCCGCGCCTTGCTTGCGCATGCCCGGATCCTTGTGCGAAAAGCACAGGAAATGCAAAAGGACGAGGCAGTTAAGAGATCGCCGAGATCCAAACAAGTTTGGATGCCAAAAACCAAATCAGTGCCTAAGGCAAAAGCAGGCGTCGTTGCTCTCTGGCCTTCGTCAACTCCAGATCCTGCTCCCGCACTTCCGGTGAAGCCCTATGACAGCGTGAGTCTCTCCAAATCTAGAATCCTATTGAAGGATCACATTGGCTCTCTACCCGAGGATCGAGGCAAAGCACCTATTAAGGAACGCTTGGGACCATTGAAGGAACCCCGAGCAAACATCCAGACTGGGGGTAGTACGTGACCTCCTAACAAGTTGATTGCTGCAACACGATTGGGTGTGCGTGCAGAAAACCAGGAGCCCGTTAAGGTTTCACCCTCACAAAAGTGTGATTCTAAACGTGTGACTCCTGCAGATGCCAACAAGGCAATGTTTACTCAGAGGAAAATGTGTCAGACAGACGAACGCGTTATACCTGAGAATTCATGTAAACAGCTGATAGGTTGCTCTGACTGCAACGTCGATGAGTTGTACTATCGAGCTGGGGGTACGAATAAATCTCAAAAGAGAAGTACCTGGGAAGCGGACTCTCACTGTCCGTGTAACAAAATTATCAGGGCAGTATTATCAGCGTGTAGCTGCCCTAAGACCGCTCCACGGAGGGTCTCGATATTCGAGAGTATCTCCGCAGAAGCATTAAAACCCAAATCAAGGCGTTTTAGCAAGAGGCGATCAACCAATCGAGATGACGAACTCCTAGCATTCACCATCAATATGGTCGATAAGGGGAAGTCTCCAATTACTTCTTACCCCGATTTCTCCCCAGGAAAGAGAGTCAATTCGGGGATAGCCCAACTAATGTCTCGGCTTTAATTAGAAGCCGTCGGGCCTGAACAATCCGTAGTCATCGCCAACGTGACTGATAAGAGGAAATCTACCCGACCTTCTGATTCGGACCCCCTCATATCACATCGTTTAACTCGGCTATGTGCAGGGACTACTAGACGTAGAGATTATTTGAGGATGACCAGAGGACTATCCTCGGACGATGAAGCGTCAGACGCTTGCTCGGCAGTCGCTTCAGAAGCCATCGTATCCAGTCCCGGATAATCTCGTGAGGTGTTTATGATCAACACCGAGGAAGTAGCCAAAATGGTTGAGGATGCTTTAGCTAAGCAGAAAGAAGCATTCAAGATCGAAGTGGAAATGGCTATGCAGGAGATGAGACAAATGCACGACCAACAAATCCGAGCTTTATCGAATCAGCTAGGTGAGTCCATCCGTCGCAACACTGCTAACTAAGCAGGTAGCGATTCAGATGTGGATGAACACAACGCTGGGGATGGTCCCACTAAAAATAATGACGCTGGGGGTGGACCCACCAATGATGATAACACTGGGGATGACCGCATTATTCCTCTTGAAAATTGTCCAAAACAGGATATAGATGAGGACGAAAAGATGAAGGACCTCGAGAGCAAAATTAACGCTTTAATGTCTGCTCAAGAGGTAACGAAGACCGGCATTCCGTGTCCTTACCCGAAAGAGTGGGATTCGATCCCATATCCGACGAAGTTTAACCTGATCAACTTCACGCCGTTCGACGGGAAGGGCTCACCCACTCAGCATCTAATCTATTTTAAGTCTCACTTAGGCACAATTTCTGGCAACGAGCCCTTGATGGTGCGGTCATTCGTTGGCACCCTTCTCGGGTCTGCCTTCGATTGGTACCGCCGTCTCAAGCCCGGAAGCATCAACAGCTGGGAGGACCTGGAGAGCATGTTCCTCGCTCATTTCTTCGATGATGACGCTGAAGTATCGATCAGGACACTCTTCGATGAGAAACAAAATGACGGAGAGTCGGTGGATACCTTCATCAAACGCTTCCGCAATCAGACAATGAACTGCAAGGATCCCGTCACGGAGGAATTCGTTTTGCAAACCTATCATAACAACTTGTCCATTAACATCTTGGACGTTATGGGAGTAGAGCTGGTCAATACCTGGAAAGAGTTAAAGGTGCGCGGAGGGCAGGCCGAACACTTTCTCAGAAGGAGGAAGGTCGAAAGAAGCCAACCAATGGCTAACCCTCTGAACCCGAGTCTCATTTCCCATGATGAAGGGAAGGTACCTACAACAGTTGTTGATGTTAATCAGACGTCGCAACAGCAACCCCGAAGACAGCAGAAGACTTCGGATTCGAGGCTCCAAAAAGAGTACTCATTCAAGGACGAAGACGTTCCAGCCATCTTCGAGACCCTTCTTGAAAATAATAAGATTAAGCTGCCACCCATCACAAACTAGGAGGAAGCTGACAATACTACGGATCCGAAGTACTGTGCGTACCATAGGAGGATCCTCCATCCCACCAAGACTTGCTTTACTTTAAAGAATATCATCCAAACCTTGGTTAAAGCCGGCATCCTAACGTTAGGATAAGCAAAATAAGAACGCCACACTTCGAAGAGTATACGAGTATAAACTGCTTCTCAATCCTACAACCGGTATATGAGGTTAAACTGCTCCCTGATAGTCTAAACTGTTTCCCACACTTGACGGGAAGTTCCTGGAGAATTTTTTACATGTAATATTCTTAAGGATAACCTAGTCATGTAACTCACTATGAAGTTAGACCCAGTTTCACGAAGGAAGCTGGGGGTGGATGATTCATGTAACGGGAAGTTTCCAGAAGAATTTTTATATGTAATTTTCTTAGGGATAACCCGATCATTACAAATAAAGTGATAAGCACTAAACCCACCGTGATTTCCAAACACTCTTTTGCTGAGACAAGATTCGATCACTTCGTTGGATCAATCATCCATCACAAAACTCTCATTGGTGTTTAACGACTCATAGTCTTCCACCACAAAATCCCCCACCGATCAGACTAATTGATGGTGGGAGCACCAAAATTCCTTTCGGTTGAATCCACTCAAACTTCTATGTGTTTGTGTACTCAACATTCTCATTATTAAATTTCGGACATAATGCTTGGAATTTTGATCTGTCAATCTTTGACGAATTGTCAAACCCCTTCGTGTTAAGTCCTTATCACTTGACACTAAGAACCCCTACTGAGTGATTTGTACAAGTCAACACTCCTACTATGATTTGTACACCCACCCCCATTGTAGTCGCCAGCTTGTTTGCGGAAAAAATTGTTTGATTCATTGCAGTGTTCATTACAAACTTCAGATGTTTACAACGAAAACAGGGGTTGGTTTTGAATAATTATTAGAATAGATAATTTTAAAATATTATTTCGGAAAAGGGGTCATTTTGATTTATTAAGTTATTTTCGTCAAAAGAATTATATTTTTGATAATTATAATGATTTAAAAGAATTTATTTTGTGAAAGGAATCATTTAAGAAGGATTACAATAATTTAAAATAAATTATTTTGAAAAAAGATTATTTTTCTAAATTACATAATTAGTTGTTTATAAATTTATGACTCTTAATTTCGATTACCTGATTTGTCATGATATTATTGTACATGATCAGTTGTTTTTCCTATTATTTACTGTGATTGAGAATCATTAGTAGTTCATGACTTAGTAGCCTCGTGTGTCATGAATAGACTTAGTGACATGTGTGGGTGTGTTGACTGAGTTTAGGTGGTGAACCCGAGTTCAATAAGGATTATGGTTGATTTAGAAAATACAAGAGAGTTGGGATGGGAAAGTCCATGTTCATGTGATCGGATAAGGCTGTTGATGTATCTTCCAGGCCTCCCCATGATCCAGTGTAGCTTGGGGTTGGTTTGTTGGGTCAAAGTGGAGCCGGTGTAGCCACTTTGGTCCGTGAGCTTGATATTCACCTGATTCTTGCTTGAGTTTGAACCAGGCCAGAATCGGATTGCGTGTAGCCCTCTGACCGATCCAGTGTAGCGGCGTATTAGGTGCACGTAGAGGATTTGTGAGCAGCCAGTTATCTGATGACAGGAGCGTTGATTCTGTGTGAGATGTGGACCAGTGAACTGTTATAGAATGACTAGTTACCTGATCTTGTTATTTAAGGTGATTAGGATTCGTGTGTGAGATGTAGGCCAGTCATAATTCTTTCATACATAGATCAGGATTAATATTTAATTATCTACAATTTGAGACATATATGGTATATACATGAGGGTTTCCTTGTTTGGATTATTTCGCTTGACGTACTACGTCTCTTGTTGTAGATTTTTAAGTATTAATTCCATCTAGTTGTATGACTTTATGACTTGGATGATTGTTCTGCTCGCTAGCCACATGATCTCGTTACATGATCGATTCTGGATGTTTTATGTTATCATGATTTAGTAGTGTTTTCATGTTGATTTGTGGATTTCAGTTGTACGTTCTTTTGTTGTTTCTGTTATCGTATCGTTTTTCGCATTGGATTTTCGTTTGTTCTATTTTCTTTGTGGGGTCGAGTCTTGCCGTGCGCCATGCACCTGACGTACACCTATTTTCTCTGGTGTACGTCAGACTTAGAGGAAGAACATGTTTAACTGATGTCAGAAGATTCTCATTAGGAGTGCCTTGTAGAAGGAGCAGAAGAAGGAGTCAAAGCCTATTCTTTGATGGTTCCACTTTACTTTTGTAGTTCATTCTTTTTCTATTGATCGATGTATTTTTGTATCTCTTCAGTATTCTTTTGTTCAGTTTTGTATAAGGACATGTTGACCCGAATATTATGTCTCGGATGTTATCCTATTTGTGATATGTTATTTTTATTCTGAGTTTGTCTATTATATTCTTGTTGATTATGATCGGGGACCTGTGACTTCGTATTGTATTTATTTCCAGACGCTTAGCGTATTGGATTGAGAAGAAAAGAAAAAGAAAAAAAATGGTAGTGTATATTTCTTCTCAATCTAATACGTTGCGGGCTTGTTCACGTTCCGATTCCCGGGTATTTTAGGAAGCGGGGCGTGACAGCATACTTGGGGGATAACGAACCTTGTAGTATTAAGGGAAGAGGTGATGTGAAGATTCGGATGAAGAGTTCTAAGTGGTCTCTGAAGAACGTCAAACATGTATCGAAGCTGAAGAGGAATCCTATTTCAGTTAGCCAGCACGAAGCAAAAGGCTATGTTTCATATTTACCAGGGATTCGTGGAAGATCTCCAACAGTACTATGGTGGTTGCTCGCGGCAACAAAACCGGAACTTTTTACTTAACTTCACATGTGAGTGATACCCTCGTAATTGTAGCTGGCAAAGAAAGTGCAGACCTGTGGTATAATAGGTTGGGACACATGAATGAGAAGGGTATAAAGATTCTACACTCTCAGGGAAAGCTATCTGACATCGATTCAGTAGAAGTTGGTATTTGTGAAGATTACATCTACGGAAAGTAGAAGAAGGTCAGCTTTCAGAAGAGTGGAAGACCACCCAAAGCTCACAAACTAGAGCTTGTTCATACAGATGTATGGGGTCCAGCTAGCATGTCTTCTCTTAGCGATTCGGTGTACTATGTCACCTTTATCGACGATCAACTCGAAGAAGGTGTGGGTATACTTCATGAAGTATAAGTATGGGTGCTAAACTGTATCCGTATCCGATAAAATATCTGTAACCGTATTCGTTAGGATACGGATATGATTACCCAAATCTATAACCGATAGGATATGGTTATGGATATGGTTTTCTAGTGAAATATCCGTATCCAAAATATCCGAATACATATTAGTCATACTTTTTCGATAGTTTCGATCCTAGATTATGGATTTGTGGTTAATTTTGATGATCAAGATGTCTATTCTTAACTTTTTAGTTATAATGAAGATACTAACAAACTCTTTTGTATCACATGAACTATATTTTTCTCAATATTATCTACTCTTCTTATATCTATTTTGTATTTATATGCATATCTGCTTATATATCCACATGTATATCTGTAACTGTATCCGATTTTAACGGATATGGTTATAAATTTTCCTTACTGAGATATATCCGTATTTGTATCCGTATCTAAGATGGGTAAGCGGATGTAGATATGGTAATCATCATATCCGAGCCGCATCCGAACCAATGCACCCCCTAAGTACAAGTCAGAGGTGTTTGGGGTCTTTAAGAAAGGGAAAGTCATGGTAGAGAACGAGACAGATCTGAAGGTGAAGTGTCTGAGATCAGACAATTATGAAGAATATGAGCTGGAGGAGTTTAAGAAGTTCTATAGTCTAAATGGGATTCGCTTAGAGAGGACTACTCTAAGAACACAACAACAAAACGGCGTTGTAGAGAGGATGAACAGAACATTGACAGAGCGTGCAAGGAGCATGCGTCTACATGTAGGTCTACCTAAGACGTTTTGGGTAGACGTGGTGCATACAACAGCTTACTTGATAAATCATGGGCCTTCAGTTCCTTTAGATTTTGAAATTCCAAAAGAGGTTTGGAGTGGCAAGAAAGTTAATCTCTCACACTTGAGGATCTTTGATTGCGTGACATATGTTCATATCAGTGACCATATCAAGGACAAGCTAGAAGCTAAGTCACAGAAGTGTACATTCATTGGATACGACCTTAATAAATTTGGATATCATCTGTGGGATGATAAGAATAGGAAAATCATCAGGCGTAGAGATATCGTATTTAATGAAGAGGTGATGCACAAGGATAGGGATAATGTCAAGGATAGACAAAACAGTGGGAGCAGCACTAAGGATGTATGTGGATCCGAGTACATGGATTTAGAGGAACTTCTAGCTATGGGAGACAATGTTATGTTTGACTGAAGAACGGAGGAAACTCTAGGTACAGAAACATGTACCCAGGGTGAGTAGCCTAGGAGGTCATCCAGAGTACCTAAACTAAATCCCATATATCTTTCGTCACTCGATTACTTGCTTTTGACAGAGAGTGGTGAACCAGACTGTTATGAGGAAGCAATACAAGTTAGTGAATCTCAGCAGTGGGAGCATGCAATGCGAGAAAAGATGGATTCTTTCCAATCGAATGAGACATGGGAGTTAGCCCAGCTACTTGCGCAGAAAAAAACCTTACGTAATAAGTGGATCTACCGGGTCAAGCAGGAGAGTGATGGAAAATACAATGCCAGATTAGTAGTAAAAGGGTTCCAACAAAGGGAATGAGTGGATTACACTGAGATATTTTCCCCCATCGTAAAACTTACAACCATCAAAGTGGTGTTGAGCTTAGTAGTTGCTAAAAATTTCTACCTTGAGCAATTGGATGTGAAGACTTTCTTTCTTTATGGTGACTTGGATGAAGAAATCTACATAAAATAACATGTCGACTTTATAGAGGAAGGAAAGGAAGAGATGGTGTGTAGGCTCAAGCAGAGCTTGTATGGTTTGAAACAGGCTCCAAGATAACGGTACAGGAAGTTTGATAACTTCATGCAGAGCAATGGCTATGGCAGATGCAATTCAGATCATTGTTGCTACTTTAAGAGGTTCGAGTCCAGCTATATCATGTTATATTGTACGTAGATGACATGTTAGTTGCAGGGCCATGTTTACAGGAGATAAATTAGTTGAAGAAGTAGTTAACAAAGGAGTTTTCCATGAAGGATCTGGGTGCAGCCAAATAAATTCTTAGGATACGAATCAGTCAGGATGTAGCTTAAGAGATGCTGAAGTTGAGTCAGGCTGAATATATTAAGAAGGTGCTTCAGAGATTCAACATGCAGAATGCGAAGGCCATTGGCACACCCCTTAGAAGTCAGTTCAGGTTATCTGAGGAGCAGTCACCCAAGACAGATGTAGAGAAGGAGTTCATGATCAGAGTGCCATAGTCATCAGCCATTAATAGTCTCATGTATGTGATGGTTTGCACAAGGCCGGATATCACCCATGTAGTGGGAGTTGTGAGCAGGTTTGCCAGCAATCCAGGAAAGAAAAATTGTAAGGCCGTTAAGTGTATATTACGATACTTGAGAGGGACTACGAATATGTCACTGTGTTTTAGGAGAAAGGAGTTAGTACTACATGGATATGTGGATGCAGACTTTGTCGGTGATCATGATACGAGGCGAAGTACCAAGGGGTATGTTTTTACCTTAGGGTCAACAGCAGTGAGCTGAGTCTTATTGGCCTTCTTGTTTAGATGATGTTTAACAAATAACTTACGACTAATGTTATTTGTCTAGTATTTGTAGTTTTTTATTTATTGTAGACAAACAACAAGTTAGAGGTTGGATGGAATTACACCATAACGATCATATCAAATGAAGGCTGGTGGAAATAGTGGAGTGAAACAATACAATTCAAGTTAAAGATTCAAATTTAAGCTTAATCCGTAAGTTTACCAAGTCGAGTTATATTGAAGATCTTCAAGCTTGGGTATATAGTTTATAGTATTTGTAGTATATGTTTATACTTGTGTGTAAATATCTTAAGCTTAATATTATACACACACAATTTAACGGTTTATGTGTTTCATCCACAAAAGTTTTTGCAAACAAATAGATATATAATACTTATTTGTTTTATATGTGGATAAGTTATTTTGGTTTAGCTATATATATATGAAACAATATATATCTTCATTTTCACATTTATGTGTTTCATATTCTATTGAATTTGCAAAATATTATGTTTATGGATTGAAGACTTATTTACACTATTTTTATATCTTGTATAAGTCTCTAAATCCATCCTAAAGTGTTTCAAAGTTTTGTTTAAGTTATTTTGGCAAAATCAAGTTTTTAACATACTTATGTGATTTTGCAAAATGATGAGATTTCACATTTGCGAGATGCTTTTTGAAAACAAGTTTGTGTAGCATGTTTATTATCATGTCTACAATCATTTCCCAAAGTTTTATATTTTTTAGAATTTATTTGATATTTTAAACCCTATTTTAAGTTGACATGTACTGTTTAAAACAAGCTGTGTGCATGTCTTGAGTCGACTCATGAACAGTGTTCTCATAAACTGTTGTGTAGTTTACATTTTTTTCTGATGAGTCGACTCATAACATCATGAGTCGACCCAGACAGGTTGAGTCGACTCATACCTGTCATAAGTCGACTCCTAAACTATGTTGGAAAGTGTGTTTTATTTCTGATGAGTTGACCCATGAATTCATGAGTCGACCCATGCATGATGAGTCAACTTATAAATTTTATGAGTCGATCCATAAGCTGTTTTTAGCCTATAATGGCTAGGTTATGAGTCGATCCATGATTTTTATGAGTCGACCATAAAGTGTCTGTTGCACAGTAACATGTATTTTCCAGCTTTGTTTTCTTTTGGGTTGCTGGTCTTTTTCTTTGGTTTCTTGGGGTACATATATACCCCATACCCTCTAACTTCTGAGGGTAACTTAAGAAAATTGTTTAAACAAGTTTAAGGGTGTTTGTTGTTTGTTTACGAGAGTTTTTACAAGTTTAGTTTTTGAAGAGAATTTCACAAGAGCAAGTGGAGATCATCTATTTGGTGTTTGAGCATTCAACTCTTCTTCCTCTCTCTTGTTATCTATAGAGAAGTTTTCTAAACTCAATTTCTAGCATTAAATTTATATTGTTTGATTATCATTTTATTAAGCTTATATTTATATTGAGTTTAGTTTGATTTATTAAATCTCTTTGTTACACCCACCCACTTGAGCTTATTGTATTTGCATTCATAGTATATTTGGGGTTGTGAGAGATTGTAACATTGAGTTGTGCTTAATTAAGTTTTCACCTTATTTAGAGAACAATCATTTGATTTGTAAGCTTTAATTGTGAGGAATCACTTTGTAATACACTAGTACACCGAGAGGAGTGTGTGGTGAGAGATGGGGTCATCCCAAAAGGAGTGAGATAGGTGGTAATACCTAGAGAAAGGTTATAATTCCTAACAATTGAGAGAGACACGGGCTAGAGACCAACACTTGAGGTGGTAGTTAGTGTAGTTACATTGTGAGATTGTGAACGTTGATCGGTGAGCGTTAAAACCGATATTGTGAGGTGTAAACGTTATTCGGGTGAGCGTAAAAAACCCGGTTATGATAGTGGAGATTTCCTCGAGGTGAGGAACGGAGATGTAGGTCGTGGGGATCAAACTTAGTGAATATATTGTGTGTTTGAGTTTGTATTGGCGCGCTTATTTTTGTTCGTCTCATTGTGCTTTTGTCTCTTTGTTTATGTTGCCCACTATCTAGTTTCGATTGTTTACCCTTGTGTTAGTTTCATAGCCTTGCATATATATCTTATAGTTTATTCCATTGCCAGGATATATTCTTTTATTCATATTGTATATTCTTGCTCATAATTAGTTGTATATTATACTTACAAGAATATATTTGTTAATTAGTTTTAATTGGCATAAAATCAGATTAGATCAGCATAAGACCCTAATCACCCCCCTAGGGTCTAACAATTGGTATCAGAGCTTGGTGCTCTTTGATTTAAGATCTAATCAACTTGAGTTAAAGATCCAAGTTATCTTTTGTGCTAATCTTATTTTGATTTTATTTGTATCTTGCTTGCACTTATATACATTATGGATATGCACGGTTTATGTTATGCTATTAATATTGCTCCTCGTTTGGATAATTTTTCCTATGCTCAATGGTGTGTTAGATTCAAACTTTTTGTTCGATCTAGATATTTTGATTTATGAGAAATTATAGATTGCACTTATATTGTACCTACTTTGAAGAAATCTAAGTGGAGTAAAGATGATCATAAAATATTTACCATGAACAAGCTTTTATTAGAATTTTTACATAATGCGTTCGATTCATCTTTTTCTAACAAGCTTGATTATTTTGATAGTGCTTACACATTGTGAAAACTTATAGAAGTACGTCAAGGGAATTTGGAGGTAATCCAACAAGCTTTGGAGGATTCCGCTTCTAGTTCATGTGGAGCTTTATTTTCATGCACACGGCTACTATGCGATAGCCCTAGTGAGATTTTCGAGTTCGAATCTATTAATGATTTTTTCAAATGATGAACTTGCTTGTGCATCTAAGAGATTATTGCATGCCTATAAAAATTGTATAAAGATTTTATTAATTTACAAAGCAAGCATGATGCATTAAAATTCTATCATGAGAAGTTAGCTTCCAAATTTGATATCATTACTCAAGAAAATGATGCTCTTAAAGAAAATAATGATATGTTTGTACGTGTAAATTTCTGATTTTCCCGGGAAAGGGGAGGGATTTCGT
>BQKN01000075.1:98796-113869 GCA_022839385.1 Asparagus kiusianus | reverse complement strand
GATTTGGAGTATGCGGCCAACGTGGGGTAGTCGCGTGCCAGCGAATCCGCTTAGTGGCCTAAGAGGGAGCGATCCTGTTCTGTGGGCGAATTCGTTCACTTAATCCGCCGCGGTAATTTTCACCGTCTACAATGTTAAATTTGGAAAATAATAATTTGAAATTGGATATTGCTAACTTGACTCATGACAAAAGTAATGTCATGTTAGAAGTTGAGAACATAAAAAATAATACTGCTTCTTTTATAAATGACTATTTATGTTCTACTTCTAATAAAAATACATATGTGCCTAATAATAAAGATTTGAATCTTGTGAATAAGCGTATTTCATCTTTAGATTCAACTTTGAGAATATGCATTGATAACCATAAGAAACTTATGGACAAGTATGTTAAATCTAGTGCTACAAAGTCACCTATACACTATGTACACTTGTATAGTAAAGTTTACAAATGCTCAATTTGCTGTCGTAAAGGCTACATTGCTAAATTTTGCTATAATGCACTCAAATCTTCTAAGACTAATGCTTCTTGTGTATCTCATAAGGCTTCTTCATCATACACACATATACATGCACACACTCATAAAGTTCATCATAAGCATACTCATGTGTTTAAATGTGATCATTGTGGTCGTTTTGGTCATTTGGCCAAGTATTATTTTGATTTGAAAAGAAAATCATGTTTTCCAAATATTTCTAGTAAACCACATATGTTTAAATGTGATATTTGTGGTAGATTTGTCCATTTGGCAAAGTTTTGTTATAATTTGAAAAAATGTTTAAACTTACCAAATTTCTCAAGTAGACCACATTTGTTTGATAATGTTTCTCATTTGCAAAATATTTCTAAAAGACGATCTTTATTTGCAAATGATTCTCGTGCACGAGCTAATGGTCCACAAAAACAAATGGGTCGCTTTCATTACACACATTGCAATCGGAAAAGTCATGTGAATGATTATTGCTTTGACCGTGTTAGTGCACCTAATGCGCCCAAGAAGGTTCATAACCCTAGGGCTTTAAGCTTTATTTTTCTTTTTGTAAAATGTTCTTTGAAAACTTATAATATGAAAACAATTTTTCTTTGGTCAATACCTTTGTTTTCATGATTATTAGTTTCGCTTTTGATGAGAGGTTTGTGTTTATTTAACCCTACGGATTTATTGGGGGTTCGTTTCCAAACCTTGTTTACCGGGTGCTAAAAATATTTATATGGGTTGAAACAAGCTCAAGAGCTTGATATGGTTGCTTCTCTCATTTGTGAAAATCAATGATGATTTGGTTTTATACTTTCATAGATGATTTTTTTCCATAGTTCATGATTCTTTTACATTTTATAATCTTATTTTTGAACTATAAAAATTTTATTTTGATTTATTCTTTTGAATTCATTATATATCACACATAGATGATTCAAATTTCAATTGTCCCTTATAATGCATTCTATATGTGGTTTGATTAAGTTCTACAAAGAAAGCTTTCTTTATTGATCAAACATTGTTCTTGGACTTACATCTTGATTTATGATTTCATTTGAGTGATTTGTTTTTGTTTGAAAACTATTTTTTCATGATCCTCATATTTACTGTTCTTTTAATTTCATAAATCTATTTTTATACATGATCTTTATGTTTATGTTTTGAGACACATCATTTCAATGATACATCCACATGCGTTCTCTTTATCTTGATATATGTGAGTAATTTTTAGCATGTTTTTATCTATGCTAACTCATATATGTGCCTTAGCCTTCATTTTATACATTCATGAGGTATTTTGTTTTGATAAGGGGAGCAATCTCTATATTTGTTTTATACTCACCCATGCTTATATGTAGGGGGAGCTTTCGCTCTCTTCATCATTTGTCCCCTTTTTGATGTCGTCAAAGGGGGAGAAATATTATGAGTATAGCCTTTCTTATTTATATGCATGATATATTATAATTGATATATTCATTTCTTTTATGCATATATATCTCTTATGTAAATTGTTTGTCATCATCAAAAAAGGGAAGATTTTTGGTATTCTTGTTTTGATGATGTTTAATAAATAATTTACGACTAATGTTGTTTGTCTACTATTTGTGGTTTTCTATTTATTGTAGACAAACAACAAGTTAGAGGTTGGATGGAATTACGCCATAACGATCATATCAAATGAAGGTTGGCGGAAATAGTAGAGTGAAGCAATACAATTCAAGTTAAAGATTCAAATTCAAGCTTCATCCGCAAGTTTACCAAGTCGAGCTATATTGAAGACCTTCAAGCTTGGGTATATAGTTTATAGTATTTGTAATATAGGTTTATACTTATGTGTAAATATCTTAAGCTCAATATTATACACACACAATTTAATGGTTTATGTGTTTTATCCACAAAAGTTTTTGCAAACAAATAGATATATAATACTTATTTGTTTTATATGTGGATAAGTTATTTTGGTTTAGCTAT
Source organism: Asparagus kiusianus (assembly GCA_022839385.1). Classification (NCBI taxonomy): domain Eukaryota; kingdom Viridiplantae; phylum Streptophyta; class Magnoliopsida; order Asparagales; family Asparagaceae; genus Asparagus; species Asparagus kiusianus. Next base: position 111,419 of record BQKN01000075.1, on the reverse strand, counting down.
ATAGATATGAAACGATATATATCTTCATTTTTACATTTATGTGTTTCATATTCTATTAAATTTACAAAATATTATGTTTATAGATTGAAGACTTATTTACACTATTTTTATATCTTGTATAAGTCTCTAAATTCATCCTAAAGTGTTTCAAAGTTTTGTTTAAGTCATTTTGGCAAAATCAAGTTTTTAACATACTAATGTGATTTTGTAAAATAATAAGATTTCACATTTGGGAGATGCTTTTTGAAAACCAGTTTTTGTAGTATGTTTATTATCATGTCTACAATCATTTTCTAAAGTTTTACATTTTTTAGAATTTATTTGATATTTTTAAACCCTATTTTAAGTTGACATGTACTGTTTAAAACAGGCTGTGTGCATATCTTTAGTCGACTCGTGAACAGTGTTGAGTCGACTCATAAACTATTGTGTAGTTTACATTTTGTTTCTGATGAGTCGACTCATAACATCATGAGTCGATCTAGACAGGTTGAGTCGGCTCATGTCTGTCATTAGTCGACTCAGAAACTGTGCTGGAAAATATGTTTTGTTTCTGATGAGTCGACCCATGACTTCATGAATCGACCCATACATGATGAGTCGACTCATGAATTTTATGAGTCGACGCATAAGCTGTTTTTAGCCTATAATGGCTAGGTTATTAGTCGACCCATGATTTTTAAAGTGTCCGTTGCACAGTAACGACTATTTTCCAGCTTTGGTTTTTTTAGGTTTTTGGTCTTTTTCTTTGGTTTCTTGGGGTACCTATATATACCTCATACCCTCTAACTTCTGAGAGTAACTTAAAAAAATTTCTTAAACAAGTTTAAGGGCGTTTGTTGTTTGTTTAAGAGAGTTTTTACAAGTTTAGTTTGTGAAGAGAATTTCACAAGAGCAAGTGGAGATCATCTATTTGGTATTTGAGCATTCAACTCTTCTCCCTCTCTCTTATTATCTATAGAGAAGTTTTTTAAACTCAATTTCTAGTATTGAATTTATATTGTTTGATTATCATTTATTAAGCTAGTGTTATATTAAGTTTAGTTTGATTTATTAAAAAGCTTTGTTACACACACCAACTTGAGCTTATTGTATTTGCATTCATAGTATATTTGGGGTTGTGAGAGATTGTAACATTGAGTTATGCTTAATTGAGTTCTCACCTTGTTTAGAGAACAATCATTTGATTTGTGAGCTTTAATTGTGAGGATTCATTTTATAATACACTAGTACACCAAGAGGAGTGTGTGGTGAGAGACGGGGTCGTCCCAAGAGAAGTGGGGTAGGTGGTAATGTATAGAGAAAGGTTGTAATTCCTAACACTTGAGGGAGACATGTGCTAGAGACCAACACTTGAGGTGATAGTTAGTGTAGTTACATTGTGAGATTGTGAACGTTGATCGGTGAGCGTTGAAAACCGATATTGTGAGGTATAAACGTTATTCGGGTGAGCGTAAAAAACCCGGTTGTGATAGTGGAGATCTCCTCGAGGTGAGGAGCGGAGACGTACACTACTAGAAAATGGGTTATTGCCTACGGATATTTAGCGACGGAATTTTCCGTCGCTATAACATAACTTATAGCGACGGAATTTCCGTCGCTATTGATACGTAGGAAAATAGTTTTATAGCGACGGAAAATTATATTTTAGCGACGGAATATGTCCATCGCTAAAATAATAGCGACAATATTAAATTCCGTTAGGAAATCCAATATAGCGACGGAAATTCTGTCGCTAAAACATTTTTTAGCGACGGAATTATCCGTCGCTAAAACTTTTCGGAGGGAAAAAAATTTCGGGCGCGGGCGCCCAAAATTTTGGGCACCCGCGCCCGTTTTTACCGAGACCAACCCCCCCTTCTCTCAGATCCCGACCCCTCTCTCTCCCAGATCCCGACCCCCCAATCTCAGACCCTCGTCGCCGCCGCCTTCGCCGCCGGCTTCGCCGCAGCAGCCGCCATCTCCTCCACTGCGCCGCCTGAATCCCATCGCCGCCTCGCCTACCTCCACCAGATCTCGTCGCGAGCATGTCCCGCAGCAGCCGCCATCTCCTCCACCGCGCCGCCTGAATCCCCAGCGCCGCCGTTCGTCACCCTCCCCATAGTCAGACCTGCACTACCTCAGACCCGAGATCCTCCCCGACGTCTGATAGCTCTGAGATCCGCCCTGAGCTCAGATCCGTCGTGAGCTCCTCCTTCAGCCGCTGTCGACGCCGTCTCGTTGTCCTCACGTCACCGACAACCCCGGCAGCCCCTCTCCGCTGATCCTCTCTCCCGTCGCCGCCAAGTCCAACGCCACGAACCAAGGCAAGTCCCATTTGGACTTGTTATTCTCTCATGCTCAGTTATTACGGATTAATTTCATGCTGTTTATTAAGTATAATAGATGATACATGTGGTATAAGCATAATACGTATACTGTCAGTTGATTATTAGATTAGTTCTTCTATGTTCACGATGAAAAGTTATTATGGTTGTGTGTTGAAGATTAGTCATTATTGTTAGCAATTATTTTCAATATTGTAGTTGGGTAATATTATGGCGATGTTGAATTATTTTGTTATATGATGTGTCGTAATACTAGGAAAGCGAGAGAAAAGAAGTATTTTAAAGAAAATGAATATTTTAAAGATTATTTTAGAAGTACCTATTATAAATAAATAAAAATAATTTATTTGTGAAGAGGATTATTTTAGAAAAATTATAATACTTTAAATTAATTTATTTTTGAGAAATATTATTTTTGGAATTAAATTGTATCTTGTGTTGGATGGTTGTAAACTATGACATTTCATGTGCAAAACGGTCACTGTTTTCAATCTCCGTTACGATCGTGGTTATATGAGACAATACTTAGCTAATGATAATATTTTTATGAGTAATTTAAAGGTTTGAATAGTAAGTTAATGTGACCAGTCTGCATGCATAATTTTCACTATGTATATTTGTTATTCATGTCTTGCAATTTATTTGAATACATGGTATCAATTAGATATTTAGATCTATTATTTCATGTCTTGTTTGAGAACCTTAGTTTTTTGCAATATCCAAAAATTATGGAAAAATCAAACCCTAATAAAAAATATTCATATTGTTAAAATTATAATATAAAAAAAATTAGGGTTAGGGTTAGGGTTAGGGTTAGGGTTAGGGGTTAGTGGTTAGGGTTAGTGTTAGGGGAGGGTAAGGGTTAGGGTTAGGGGTTAGGGTTAGGGTTAGGGGAGGGGAGGGTTAGGGTTAGGGTTAGGGTTAGGGGAGGGTGAAGGTGAGGGTGAGGGTTATGGTTAGGTGAGGGTGAGCGTAGGGGTGAGGGTTAGGGTTAGATGAGGGTTAGGGTTATGTGAGGGTGAGTGTGGGGGTGATGGTGAGGTTGAGGGTTAGGGTTAGGGTTGGTGTAGGGGTGAGGGTGGGGGTGATGCTGAGGGTTAGGGTTAGGGTTAGGGTTAGGGTTAGGGTGGGGGTGGGGGTGAGGTTTGTTAGGTCTCATGGTATGAGCCTACATCTTCTAATCTTGTTTTGATGATTACAAACAATTCCTAATATTGTTTGTCTAGTGTTTATGTTTCTTATTAGGTATTCTAGACAAACAATGAGTTGGAGGATGGATGGAATTGCGCATTTACGATCATATCCAATGGAGGTTGGCGGAGTAGTGGTTGAAGGCTTGCAATTCATGTTAAAGATCCAAGTTAAGCTTCATTCATGTATACCAAGATAGAGCTTCGTTGAAGATCACAAGCTTGGGTATATTTAGTTTAGGTTTTTATACTTGTGTGTTAATACTTTAAGCTCATATTATTCACACACACGTATTTGTTGATTTTATCAAAATATAGGTGTTTTTGTGAAAACATTGTTTTATTAGTTTATAGACTTCAATATCAGTTTATACATATTTTATTAAGTCTATAAAATTATTCTACAATGTTTCAAAACATGGTTTATATCAAATGTCAAAAACATGTATGTTTTAGTTTTCATGTTTTGGACTAGTTTTATAAAATGATGAGTTTTCACTTTTGGAAAATGCAATTCCAAAAATTCTTTTTGTAACATGTCTATTATCATGTTTATAAACATTTCCCAAAGTTTCATATTTTTTAGACTTCATTTGATATTTTTTTAAAGACTCAAAACCTCAATTTTTTCTGTGTGCAAGTTTATGAGTCGACTCATAACTAGAAATGAGTCGACTCACAAACTGCTGCGTAGTTCTCTTTTTCTTTCTGCTGAGTCGACTCATAAGTTCATGAGTCGACCCGACAGGTTGAGTCGACTCATGCCTGGCATAAGTCGACTCAAGAACTGCGCTGGTTTTTATGTTTTGATTCTGCTGAGTCGACCCATAACTTGATGAGTCGACTCATGAATGATGAGTTGACTCATATATTTTTTTCAGTCGACTCATAAGCTGTTTTTGGCCTATAACGGTCAATTATGAGTCGACCCATGAAAAGTGCGAGTCGACTCATAACACTGTATATCGGTGTTCAAATATTTATTTCTCTCAACTGGGAAATGATATTTCAGAAATTCTTTCTCTAACATGTCATTATACATGTCTAGAACCTTCCCACAACATTTCATAATTTTTGGAGCTGTTTTACTATTTTTAATTGATTTTACAAAGCCAGATACGTAAGATTCCAGAATGCTGGATTTTGGGGTATTTTGGTCTTTTCTCTCTATAACGGCTATAAACGGCTATAAACGGCTAGTTCTTGTTTTGGGGTGTTTTTGGCTGATATTTTGGGTTGTTATAAATACCCCATTGCATTCAACTCTCCCATTAACTAAGAGAAAAGTTTTAAAGAAGTTTTTACAAGTTTGTTTAAGGTTTCTAAGTGTGTTTAAGAGTTTGGTTTGTGAAGATAATTTCACAAGGGCTTGAGGAGATAATCTTTGGTGTTTGGGCTTCAAATCATCTCTCTCTCACTCTTGTCATTTATTGGAGAAGTTTTCTAAACTCAATCTAGCTTTACATTTTATTGTTTAATTATCATTTTATTAAGCTAGTGTTTATATTGAGTTTAGTTGATTTTATTTATCTCTTTGTTCACACACAACCTATTGAGCTTATTGTATTTTCATACTTAGTATAATTTGGGGTTGTGGGTTTGTGACATTGAGAGTGTGCTTAATTGAGTTCTCGCCTTGTATTAGAGAACAAATCCTTTGTTGTGAGCTTTCATTGTGAGATCACTTGTATTACACTAGTACACCAATAGGAGTGTGTGGTGAGAGACGGGGTTGTCCCAAGAGTAGTGGTGTCGGTAGCCTAGAGAGAGGTGATAATTCCGAGCACTTGAGGGAGACACGGGCTAGAGACCAACACTTGAGGTTGTGGTTAGTGTAGTTACATTGTGAGTGTTGTAGAGTTTTTGGTTAGCTAGAAAACCGAGTGTGTAGAGAAGTTCCGGCTTCCAAACCGGGTGTGATAGTAGAGATCTCCTCGAGGTGAGGAGCGGGGACGTAGGTCAGGCGGACCGAACCTCGTGAACATATCGTTTTGTTTGTGATTGCATTGGCGCACTTTTATATTCGTGCTTATTATTCATATTGCCTTTATCAATTGCACATTGTTTATATTCCCACTATCTTATGTTGTTTGTTTCACCCTTGTATTAGTTGTATATCCTTGCATATATATCTTGTCATATATCATTCTTGCTAGGATATTTGTCAATAAATTTAATTTGGCATAAATCGGATTAGATTAGCATAAACCCTATTCACCCCCCTCTAGGGTTCCTTCCTAGCGGCATTAGGGTACTTTCAAGGTTGAGGTTGAGGTTGAGGTTGAGGGTTAGGTTTAGGTTTAGGGTTAGGGGATGGTGAAGGTGAGGTTTAGGGTTAGGGTTAGGGTGATGGTTACAATGAGGGTGAGGTGATTGTGTGGGGTTATCGTAACTATTATATCGCTAATTACATAGAAATTGCACACACTGTACACTCATATTTTCGAGTCGTAGAATACCCCGTCCAATAAATACTATATATAATCTCTTTATTTACTTGTCACATACGCATACAGGATTGTTGGCGGCGCTTACTCGTTGTTCTCCGTGTACTATAGTGTACTCGGAGAACGAATTGGGATCCTCTCCTAATGAATCCTCTTCTAATACCTACTAATAAGAAGATCTTGGCCTTTGATTTATCAATCAAAGGCCAAGATCTTATCCTTATCTCCCGCCTACTTTTGTGCATGAGGAGATCTTGGCCTTTGATTGATAAATCAAAGGCCAAGATCTCATTAGGAGATATTAGGAACCCTCTCATTAGGAGAGGATCCGGATCCGATTAAGTACAGCGGGTAGGTGTTGCCGAAATTTTGACGAAATAAAAGTACACTTGAACACACGTAAATACATATACGTGCTACGTTTACATACCTAATGGGATAGAAGCCTTCCTCTGACAGCCGATCACACACACTTGTCCTATAACTTAAAATGATATATGTAGGGATATGCTCACTTCCATTAATTTTTAAATTCTAGATGCGGACAATTCCTGACAAATCGTTCATGGGCATACCACGTGATCGAAGGCATCTAGACACTCGATACAAGGATGGGATAGAAGCTTTTTTAGCCTACTCTGACACCAACCCTCTACGGTCACTCAGCGGGTTGATTTTTTGTCCTTGCAAGAATTGTAGGAATGATAAAATGCTCACTAGGAGTGACGTAAGTTTCCATCTGTTAATCAATGGATTTGATAGCTCTTATGTATTTTGGAGTCATCACGGTGAAGGCGTCCCGGTGATGCAATTAGAGGAAGAGTTTACTGATGTCGACAATCTGACAATTGACATAACTGATATGTTGGAAGATATTCTTATCGTGTCGTCTTCGAGTGATGTTAACACTACTGATATGTTTCAAGATGTAGCCCGATTGATGAGACTTGTTGAAGAAAACGAGTCACCGTTATACGAGGGTTGCACCGAGTTCACAAGGTTTTCTTTTATGCTGAGGCTTCTTCATATCCAAACACTCAGTGGGATGGCTGTTACACATTTCGAGATGTTATTAGACTTGCTCAGGAAAGTCATTCCAGGCGGCGAGAAGAGCATCCCCGCAACTTATTATGAAGCTCACAAGATTGTTGATACCCTGGGTCTTGATTACAAAAAGATAGACGCCTATCCTAATGACTGCATCTTGTACAATAAGGGTAATGAAGGTCTAGAGGAATGTCCGACGTGTCATGTATCACGCTGGAAAAAACATACAGGCACATCTGAAGGCATATCATCCAATAAACAGAGCAGAATCCCTGTGAAGGTTCTCCGATATTTTCCAATTATTCCTAGGCTGCAGAGGTTTTATATATCTACCGAGCTGGCTGAGAATATGCGATGGCATTCGACCGATCGTAAAGAGGACGAGAAATTGAGGCATCCTGCTGATGGTGAGGCATGGAAGCACATCGATCGTATATACCCTGACTTTGGTAAGGAGTCTCGGAATATTAGGCTGGGGCTTGCTAGCGACGGATTTAATCCGTTTGGAGTAATGAGCTCTGCTTGGTCTACCTGGCCAGTGTTGCTGACACCGTACAACCTGCCACCGTCGATGTGCATGATGCAGCCATACATGATACTGTCACTCTTGATCCCTGGAAGATATTCTCCTGGAAATGACATTGATGTTTTCCTCCAACCATTAATTGACGACTTGAAGCTTCTCTGGGATGAAGGCGTCAGCAGTTACGATGCTTATGGTAAGGAGGCTTTCCGTACGCGTGCAATGGTCATGTGGACAATTAATGACTTTCCAGCATATGCTAACTTGTCTGGATGGTCGACGAAGGGTCAGATTCCTTGTCCGGTTTGCATGTCAGATTATGAGGGAAAGTTCCTGAAATACAGCCGCAAGTTCTGTTATTGGCAACACAGAAGATGGTTACCTACAGGGCACAAGTTCAGAAAGTTAGTAGGAAAGTTCGACGGCAATCCAGAAAACAGACCGGCACCACCAAGGCTGACCGGGGAAGAAATATTTGAGCTTCTACATCCTCTACCTAAAAAAATATTTGGAAAGAAAAGATTCAACAAAGAAAATCCATTTGGGGTTAGGAGAAAAATATTGAAGCAAAATTGGAAGGGAAGGAGAAAGGGTAAGCAAAATTGGAAGGGAAATAAACCTCGCACTGTCCAATCGCATGTGCGTGTCTCTAAGGGTACTGAACTTCCGCATGGATGGTCAAAATTCAGCATATTTTATCAATTGCCATATTGGAGAAGTTTAAAAATACGTCACAACTTAGATGTCATGCACATCGAGAAGAACATATGCGAGAATCTCTTGAACACTTTGTTGCAGGACGGGAAAAAAATCAAAAGATGACTTAAGGGCACGTCGAGACCTAGCAGAATTGAACTTCCGCCCCGAACTGCAAGCTATAGATAAGGGTGATGGAAAGTTTGTACTCCCAGCCTCCCGTGTCATACTGTCGAAGGATGAGATCCATAATATGTGTTTATTTCTGAAGTCCGTGAAGACGACGGATGGTTATGCTTTAAACATTTCAGCAAATGTGCATATTGAGGACAGGAAAATTTTGGGACTCAAGACATATGACCATCATATTCTATTGCATCAATTTCTCCCGGTTGCGTTGCGACATACTGAGAAGGAACTCGCGATGGTGGTAATAGAATATTGCGGTTTCTTCAAGCAGTTGTGCTCCAAGGTGATTGATGTCAGGGAGTTTGAAGAATTAGAGGGACATGTAGCCAATACACTGTGTAAAATGGAAATTCTATTTCCACCCTCGTTCTTTACGGTCATGGTGCATCTCACAATACATTTAGCATATGAAGCCCGCATCGCAGGACCAGTTCAATATCGCTGGATGTACCCTGTGGAGAGGTATTTATTATTATAATGCTCAATTAATATTTGTTAAATTACGTATATCAGTTTTATTTTGTCACAAATCATGAAACTATTTGCTTGTAGGTATTTGGGTTTCATGAAACATTTGATGCATAATCGTGCACGTCCTGAAGGATCGATAGTAGAGAACTATATAAGTAATGAGAGTTTGAATTTCATCTCTCGTTACTTGCGGGGTGTGGAGACAAGGCTCAACCGTCCCCAATGAATAATTGACGGAACATTCTATAATGATCGTGGGGAGGATACTAGATTCCCCAGAATGGAGCTAGATCAAGCCCACACATATATCTTGAGCAATGATACTATATTTAACACATACGCAGCGTAAGTATTTAACTGTTTGAATCAGATCGTATCACATCACAATAACTATCTATATTTAACTGTTGTAAATGATTTTATTCTAGGCTTCACATCCGATATGTCCAGACTATTCTTAAATGCAGAACAAAAAATAAAAGAGTTATGGACACACACTCTAGACAATTCCCTGCATGGCTGAAGGGTGAAGTAAGATTTATTTACATTTTTGATTCGTATATCAAATATGTGCCTGCCAACAGATATTTAAAATATTTGTTTCTTTTCTTAAAGGTTGACCGACGTATTACGAATGGGGTTAACCTGCCTGAGAAAATATGTTTATATGCCAGAGGTCCTTCTAACGTGGTTAAGCGTTATGGAGGCTACTGTATCAACGGCTTTAGGTTTAACACCATGGGTTTCGAAGAGAGACGACAAACGCAAAATAGCGGTGTGTTCTACTCCTTCTCGCAACTATCATACGCTAGTTCAAAAGATCTAAATCCGATACAAGGTGAAATCTATTACTACGGTCAGGTAGAAGACATTGTGGAGATTTTCTATGGGATTAATAATGAAGTCAGACATGTGATGTTTAAGGTTCGTTGGAGTGAGCTAAAAAAGGCGAAGGATGACTACGGTTACACACTCGTTAATCTTAACAAGGAAATATATCAGACTGAAAAGTACATGTTAGCTGCTCACGCAAAACAGTGCTTTTATGTCAAAGATATAATGAAAAATGACGAATGGGTTGTCCTTAAGAATCCGCCTAGATCCTACATTCATGAAGCCGTGTCTGAAGAAGATCATGAAGATGTTATCTTGGCCGATGAAACAGTTGCTGAGTTTTCCTTGACACAAAATAATCTGGTGGATGAAATTGCACTGGTGCGTCCTGATGTACCTGCGATTATATGTGAGCCAAGGCGTAAAATCAAAAAATGAGTCCACGGTAGAGTCGATAAAACTATAAGGACAGTCCTTTTGTCGGCACGCACACGGTCGCAGGCTAACCGTACACGGTCGCAGAGTAGAGCCTCAACATCATCATAATAATATAATGCTTGGTTATGATTTAAAAAGAACATTCATGTATCTGTTTGACTGGTTAACATGTATCAGTTTGTGTTATGTAGTATAGTATTGCCTTTATATTATCTGTTTAACTGGTTATCATGTATCAGTTTTTGTCATGTAGTATAGTATTGCCTTTATATTATCTGTTTGACTGGTTATCATGTATCAGTTTGTGTCATGTATTATAGTATTGCCTTTATATTATTTGTTTGACTGGTTATCATGTATCAGTTTGTGTTATGTATTATAGTATTGCCTTTATATTATCTGTTTGACTGGTTATCATGTATCAGTTTTTGTCATGTATTATAGTTTTGTTGGGTACTCATTATGTTTTCAAAGTATAGATGACAAAAGGATTACGTAAGAGAGCGCTTGAGAGACTTTTTGGTAGACATTCTGGAGGCGACGCACATGGCTCTACGTCAGGTATTTTTATTTATTTATTATATCTGTAGATTTCTATAAACTATTAATACGAGCCTAACATTATTTTTTCACATTTCCTACTCAGGCCGCATCGCTGCTACACATGACGGGCCGCCACAGGACACAGGACGAGGAGATGCTCCACCTGATGCGGAGACACTCGTTGATCCTGCCCAGCATGCAGAGATGCCGCCGTCGCCTCCTCCGCATGCAGATGTATTGGAGGAGCGCCGATATGAGCCATATAGCACAGCTGTAGAAGCTGCGCCACTACTGTCGGATTCTATTCTGGATCAGCGAGCCCACGACCCGGCTAAGGTGAAGGAGGATTGGGATGCTTATCATGATTTACGACTTATCGCACAGCAGAGGTATGAACAAGCAAGGCGTAGATGCCTCGAATTGAAAGGTGTGTATAGATTTTTATAGTTTATCTGTTAATATTTTAATTTGTATTATCGATATTGATTGATTTATATTTCGCCTGAATTTCATTTTTTCGTAGGTACCGAGCGACCTTCTAGGCGTGGCCGCAGTAGTACCAAGCCACAGAACCTCGTCCCAGATATTCGTCGGAGGGCCGTGATCCGATGGCAGAACGGCGTGCCTGTCGGGCCATTTGCTAACTCTTTCAACAATTTCCTCACCGCTTTAGCCAGGAGACATGATTTCTTCAACATATATTTGACGTGGAAGTCGCAGCGGATTGATGCGCTGGTGGCTTGTTGGCGATATATATGTGTGAGTCATTTATTTTAATTCTCATAATTATTAGTCATTTTATTATTTTGTTTAACACACTGATTTGTATCTTTTTTTTCATTGTATGCTGAAGCGATTTTTCTTTCTTGACGATTACGCTTGTGCCTGGACTTACTGCTTCACGCAAATCAATCTATCGTTCAAGAGGTGGCGGTCAGAGCTGAAGAAAAAATATTTTACTCAAAGAACAGAAGATTAGGAGCGTTACTGGCATCTTGACGAGCGCGTAGATAGAGTTGATTTTTTTGCACTTTGCGATTATTGGGACACGGCCGAAGCTCAGGTATTATTGAAGTATATATCTTCGTTTATTGTTTGAAATTCTATATTATATCTGTTTAACATTCTTTTGTAGGAACAAGCTGAAATAGCAAGGAGGAACCGCAATGCGCCCCGCAGTTACGAGCATCACGGGGGTCCTTCAGCCAGCATTATCATCAATTGGCGCTTGAGGTATATAATATATTAGCTCTTAGGTTATCAATTTGAGTATAATTTATGTGTTATGAGTTAATGATATATGTGAATAAAATAGGGAAGGGGAGAACTCGGGCATTTTGCAGATCGTATTCTGATTGGTTGGAGACCAATTTACGCCGATGAAGTGAAGAAAGCGCAGAACCGGGATCTGGCTGTAAGTAGCAGTTAATTTGTATATTTAATTTTTATAACAATGCATTTTAAATGTGTTAGAATTGACCGGGTTGTTTTGGTATATCGCAGGAGAAATTACATGCTAAGGTGCAGGAGCAATTATCACAGACTCGGGTCGATTCTAACACTCCGACCCGATTAAGTAGAGAGGAGGAGGATAGCATCATCGAGACGGTCATTGGACCGAGTAGGAAGAACAGATACAGGTGGAGAGGATCCGAGCATCGGCCGTACGAGTCCAGTAGCACCTACGAGTCTGCAGCTCCACCAGTATGCAGTTCTTCTCAAGACCCGACTATGAAGCAGCGGATGAAAGCGATGGAAGATTGGCAGTCGTGTCGGGAGTCGGAGCCACTCCAGATGGCGGAGGAAGAACGGAGGCGCCGGGAGCAGAGGGAGCTAGAATTCACCCAGTTCATATCGACTCTGCCTTCTGATGCTCAGGAGGCATATAGGAGACGGTTTTTGGCGGATCAGGTAATAT
>BQKN01000075.1:81407-97960 GCA_022839385.1 Asparagus kiusianus | reverse complement strand
GTGGTGGTGGTGATGATGATGGAGGGGGAGGGGGTGGGGGGGGGGGTGGGAGTTTGGTTGGTTCGTGGGTGGGGTTGGGGGATTGTTATTGTGGTGGTGGTGGTGGTGTTATTGTTGTGTTGTGGTGTTGCATGTGTTGTATTGTCGTGATCGTTATGTGCGTGCTTGATGTTGGGTTTGGTCGTGGTGGGGGAGGGGGAAGTGTGGGGATTGGGTTGAGCTGGGTACTCGTGCGTGCGTGTGTGCGTGTCGGTGGAGATAGGTACGGGTGCGTGCGTTGTTAAAAACATGTGCGTGCTTGCGTATAATACATAAATATATGCCATGATACTCTCTCTGAATCATATAACATGTAAGAATATGCCATGATACTCTATTATTGCTATACTTGCATGTTATGCCTTGTTGTTTTATAATTTGTTACTTTACTGTAAATTCAGTTTTTGATGATGTACGTATTGCTCTATAACGTTTTATTTATTTTTTTAGGCTGGGACTTCTCGACAAGGTGGAGTTGGTGATGAGGATGATGATGATCGGGACTGAGTTTATTTGTTTTAACATTAAAAACAATGGGTGTGCTGTATAAACATTTCTAATGTTGGGATATTTATTATGTTTTTAGTGAAATAATTGTTATATATGCGTGAAATATGTGTTATATGTGCTTGTGTTGTGTAAATTTATTGTACAGGTTATTGTTGTGAAATATATTGTACAGGAATTTTTAATTTTCAAAAAATTTTTAAAAAAATTTCAGATTATTTTTAGCGACGGATATTCCGTCGCTAAAAGTTCTTTTAGCGACGGAAAACTGACACGCCAGATGTGCACTAAACAACTTTTAGCAACGGATTTTTCGTCGCCAATATATATTGGCGACGGAAAATTATATAGCGACGGAAATAGGGCGACGGAAATACGGTCGCCAAAAGAATATTTTGGCGACGGAAAATCCGTCGCCAAAAAATATAGCGACGGTTAATTGTATAGCGACGGAAAATACCGTCGTAAAAAAATTATACATAAACGATGGATTTTCCGTCGCTATATATCCGTTGCTATAAATTAGCGACGGATTTGCCGTCGCTAAAGGTAGATTTACCTACCCTGATAATAGTGACGGAGTTTTAGCGACGGAATTTCTTTTTTTCCATCGCTAAAACTTTTAGCGACGGATTTTGGACTTTTGGCGACGGATTTGTCCGTCGCCAATAGTCCCCTTTGCAGTAGTGGTAGGTCGTGGAGACCGAACTTCGTGAACATATCGTGTGTTTAAGTTTGCATTGGCGCACTTATTTTTGTTCATCTCATTGTGCCTTTGTCTCTTTGTTTATATTGCCCACTATCTAGTTTTGATTATTTACCCTTGTGTTAGTTTCATATTCTTGCATATATATCTCATAGTATATTTTATTGCGAGGATATATCTCTTTATTCATATTGCATATTTTTGCTCATAATTAGTTGTATATTATACTTGCAAGAATATATTTGTTAATTATTTGTTAATTAGCATAAAATCGGATTAGATCACATAAGACCCTAATCACCCCCCCTCTAGGGTCTAACAAGTCTCACTTTTGTAGAAGATAGTGACGTTATCTACGACTGAGGCATATTATGTCATAGTAAATGAAGCTAGCAAGGAGATGATTTGGTTAACCGGATGTCTGGAAGAGTTGGGTCTGAAGCAGGGGAACAGAGTTCTTTATTGTGATAGCCAGAATGCTGTATACTTTGCCAAGAATCTAGTATATCATGCCAGAATGAAGCACATTGACGTGCATTACCACTTCATACGCTCGCTGATAGAGGACAGAAAGTTACAATTGGAGAAAATTTCGGAGAGCCAAAATCTTGCAAATATGTTAACTAAGGCAGTGCCCATTGAGAAACTAGAGTTGTACGTAACTTCAGTTGGCCTTCAAGTATAGGAGATGAGGACGGAGCCACACTAAGAGGACAGGTGAGATCATCGAGAATGATGTTGATTGAAGAAAAAAATTTCGGGGAGGAGAAGATGCTTGTGAAGATGGTTGAAGTTCGAGAGAACTTGTTGATGGAGGTTTGGTCTCCAAGTGGGAGATTGTTAGTTTCGGGAGTGTAGACTCAAACCTGGAACAAAATCAAGAAGCAGCAAAAAAATCCAGACCAGTCGACCGAAGAAACCCCACCAGTCGACTAATTCGACTACAGGAAACGAGCTTGGAAAATCCCTCTGGTCGGTCGACCGAAGGGAGAAGATCAGTCGACCGATGCGACTGTAGATACAAGGTTGGAAACATTCACTTTGGTTGGTCGACTGATAGCCTCGTATCAGTCGACCGATAATGTGCACGAGCAGTTCTGAGAAAAAACACCTTCTGGTCAGTCGACCGATGCTGATGCATCAGTCGACCGATAGTGGTTATTTTGGGTTTCCTGATTCGGGTTGGACTCTGTTTTTTGACCTAGGTTTATATATATTCCTTAAACGTTTTTAGGGGTTAGTAGTACATGAAAAAGAGGGGTTTTGAGAGCACTTTGAGATCAGAGATCTTAGAGAGTGTGACCTATTGCAAGCTTTGTAATCTTCTTCAATAATCAAGAAATTTTCTGGTGTGGCTCCCGAGAACGTAGACACGTTTCCCGAACCTCGTTAAATCTGATGTTCTCTCTTTTATCTATTCTTTCCTGTAAGTTTTTTGATTCTATGTGATTTCTTGCTTGCTATTAGTTCGTCACAAGATCCGGAGGGCATGAGTTGTCGATTGTTCAACCCCAACAAAGATTACCCATGTAATTTCACCTAGAGAATCCTTAAAACCAAAGTTCATGATGAAAATAAGTTCCAAATTGCCATAATACATGGCTTTTGTTTTCAATTAACCAAAAAAATTAATGATCAAGCATGACGCTTAGGAGCTTATTAAACCATGATGCCTTTTGTCCAAGAAGAAGCAACAGGGTAAATGCACTTAAATCAATGCATGAATCCAAATCCAGAACTGCCACTAGTATGCAGCTTTACTAACATCATTAAAAGGAGAAAAGGAAATTGACATAGAAAAATGAGAGATCTAAAGCCAATGTACTCTTTGCTTCCTCTTGGGGATTTCTTTGGTAACAAAGGAAAGCTCCACACTTTTTTGTGAAGTGATGGCAGCTTCTAGTTATTTGTCATGTTGCAGGCAAGATGAGGCGATCAACCTCTGATCTCAATTTCCGTTTTCATTACCTTTGTCTCAGAGATTCTCACCAAGAGGATAAACCCAAAGTTGGCAGCATGATGGCTTAGCCATTGCATTTATATCACATGACATCCAAAAAGAAAACTGAAATGAACCAAATTTTAAAAAGGGAGAAATATTACAATTTATGAAATTCGGAATCTGCCCAAGATATTATTTTCCTTTTTTTATTTTCAATCTTCGTTCTACTCCCAAGTTGTATTTGCTTTAGCGGAAAATGATATGAAAATTGCATTTATCCCTCATTTTGATAAAAATATCTTTTATGCTTTTGTTAAATATGATATTTTAAGATAATTATGTTTTTTCCTTCTTCTTATTCTCCTCCTTTTTTTTATGGGGGAGCTGTGATATCTCCTATTATTTTCTTTTGTTAGTTAAAATTATAACTCTCAAGTTTCACCATAATTTTATGGGTTTTTTTAGTAATGGAGACTTTAAATAGTATGATACGATACCTACCTAGACTAAATCTTGCTATGGGTTTCTAACTAAATCCAAAAAGACGAATAATCCTTTATGTTGTTGCTTATTAGCTAATAACTTTCAAGCTATATTGTCCACATACTACTTAATGCATCATGGCAGAACTATTTTATTTCTTTTAATTAGCCTCTAGCAAATTATAAATGTCATGCTTATAACATATATCATTTGTTTATTTCAGACCTTTCATCATGTGCGCAATATGACAACTTGTACGAGTCACTTATTGCTGGAAATGTTCCCTCCTCCTGAATATGTTAGGATTTTTATTTTCGAAACTTCACATCATCAACATGGAGAAGGAATAACAAATCAAATCATATATATACTTTTTGAAAAAATATCCTTTAATATCTATGACACATTTGTTGTAGGTTTTTGCATAGTTTGGCGAGTTTTGCAAGCTAAAGGAGCATCTTGATCTGCTTCGACTTTTGACATCCTCTCCAAGAGATTATCCTGTTGAGGATAAATCCAAGCCTGGTAATGGCTCCGACATCTGATGTACTCTTGGCTTTGTAGCCACATGACAACCAAACAGAATGGCATAGACATGTAGGAGAAATTATATATTATATTTTTTGGGTTTTTATATAGGATAGCTTTTATTATTAAAAAAACAATAAGAGGGGGTATCTTATAAATTGTAACTTGGAGGAGGCTTTGATAATTAACATTTTAATGTACACTGGTACTGTAAATCTTTTATATTTTAAAATTAGTTCCTCAAGTTTCTTGTAATTGCTATTTAATACCTAAAATTTTAGGTTGCGATTGGATTCGAGGATTTGATTTCAAATTCTAGAATTGAATTTTGAAATTTAAAATCCAGAATTTCAAATTCAATTTCTTCGTTTGGGAAACATCCAAATTTGAATTCCAGAATTCAATTTGAAATTCATGTTTGGCAAACTTTAGAATTTTAATTTAAAAAATTTCAATTGAGTTGTTTACTAACTAGTATAATTTTAATTTCGGAACTAAAATTATAGGTCGAAGATAATTTAGAAATAAAATACTCAAATTATATATGGTTTGCATCGAAATTGGTGGAAATAAATGCCTCAAATAGTATATCACATATCCAACTAACTTGACATCTAGATAAAATATCTTTAAATCTCAATTGCAGTTAGTCAATAGTTAACCTAATAATCACCATAAAATTAACCAATATCATTCATCAATAAAACTTTGTAAACTCATTCACCACTAACCAAAACAATAAATAAAGTAGAAATTTTAAATATTGCATATAACAATTCAACAAACTAGAGATCCAAAATATCCAACAAATACAAACCAACAAAAGTTAATATTTCGCCATTACACAGTGTCATGCTTAAGTTGCTCTCGCACTAGTTTCTTTAAGACTTTTACATCTGATTCAAATGAGAGTTTCTTTCTAATGCTTATACACTTTCACTTTGTATTTCTTTTGCAGATTCCTCCCCTCGGTTCAGAAAGTCTTGCTTTGTGAGTTTTTGAATCACATGAAATAATAACAAGAAGACCAAATCAGCTTCATTCTTAAAGACCGTACAGACTTGCAATATAAAAGAAATCATGTTCTATTAGATTTGCTAGGAATCACATCCTACTAATATTCTCCATTAAGCACTTGCCTGCATCAAATTGGTATCAAAGTAGGTTGAGCTTCATTGCATACAAAGCCCTTTTTAGTACAACATGGGGAGAGATCAATTTAAACCAGGATGATGAAACCATGTGGTTTCATACAAAATAGTTGTACTCAAAAGAGCATATATTTCAGCTTGAATAAATGAAAAATTTTAGTCAAGATAGCTGAGACAATGATGTTCAAACATTTGAAATGTAGTAACTAAAATTATCATAGTCGCTTTTGTTAGGCCTAGAGGGGGGTGATTAGGGTCTTATGCTAATCTAATCCGATTTTATGCCAATTAAAACTAATTTAAATATTATTCTTGCAAGATAAATATACAATATGATATGAGCAAGAATATGCAATATAAACAAAGAGATATATCCTAGCAAAGAGGTATATGATGAAATATATGTAAGGATATATAAACTAACACAAGGGTGACATAATCAAACTACAAATGTGATAGGGCAAAATATACAAGAGTAAAGGTAATTGGCGATATAAGATAAATGCATAAGCAAATGTGCCAAAGACAAACTCAAACACACTCAAATGATCATGGAGTTCGGACCTTCCGTCCTACGTCTCCGCTCCCCACTCCCGGGGAGAAATCCACTATCATAATCCGGTTTGAAAGCCGGAACTTCTACACACTCGGTTTTCTAGCTAACCGAAAACTCTACAATTCACACTCTTGCAAACCCACTCTACACCCTTACAAGTATTGGACCTAGCTGTGTCTCCCTCAAGTGCTCGGTTACAACCTCTCCCTAGGTTCGTCAACCGACGCTACTCCTCTTGGAACGATCCCCGACTCTCACCACACACTTCTCTCGGTGTACAAGTGTATTACAAAGTGATCTCACAAGATAGGCTCAATACAAAGTGTTTATTCTCTACAATGGATGAGAACGAATTATAAGCTCACTCTCTAAGTTACACAAACCCACAACCCAATTATATTATGAATGTAAATACAACAAGCTCAATGGTTGTGTGTGTGTAAGCAAAAAGAAACAAATCAAAACTAAACTCAATATAATTCTAGCATATAGAAATTATGAATAAAATAGTAAATAGCTAGAAATAGAGTTTAGGAAATCTTCTCTAAAAAACAAGATGGAGAGAAGGATTAAAATGAAGCTCAAACAATGTAGATGATCTTCTCCACTTGTAAAACAATCTTCATAAACCAAACAAACTTTAAACCCAACTAAAACCCTTGTTAAAACTCTTTTTAAACTTCTTTAAAACTTTCCATTGGGTTGCTGAGATAGAAGGGGTTTATATAGGAAGAGAAAACAACAGCAAAAACCAAAAAAAAAAGACCAAAAAACCAACAGAATCAAAAATCAGATTCTGTACAAAATAGCCATTGGAGTGAACGACGGTCGACCGTGGAAAAATCGCGGTCGACCGCGAGCCAGCTTTGAAACTCAGAAAACTTCCAGAGACTTACGCGGTCGACCGTGGCGGTCGACCGTGGGAATTTATAAGCTAACTGTCGATCGTGGCGGTTGATCGTGAAAGTTTCTGCAGCTCACTCAGCAAAAGACACAAGCGCGGTCGATCGTGGCGGTCGACCGCAAACTGACATATAAAAATTGAAGTTTAGAAACCGTTTTCTGATTTTAAAACCCTGTTAAAAAATATCAAATAAATTCAGAAAAATATAAAACTTTGGAAAATGATTGTAGACATGATAATACACATGCTACAAAAACTGGTTTCTAAAAAAGACTTTCCAAATAAAAAATATCATTATTTTGCAAAATAGTCCAAAACATGAAAATGTAAACATATGAGTTTTAACATTTTGGCTAAACCATGTTTTAAAACTTTACAAAATGATTTTATAGACTTGAAGAAAGATGTAAACTATTATTATAAAGTCTATAAACAATGAATATAGTATTTTAACAAAATACACATATAATGCACTAAAACATGATTTCATTGAACTAAATAAAATTGATATTGATGAAATCATATATATGCATATAAGTATGAAACAAAAATATGTTTTCTAATTATATTAAATTGTTTCATATTAAAACTTGAAAACTATTAAACCAAAATATATATGTATATATATAAATATATATATACAAAACCAAAACGTGTATGTGTGTATATGATTGAGTTTAAAGTACTAACACACATAATATAAACTCCTAAACTAAATGTTACCCAAGCTTGATCTTGATCTTCATTGTAGCTCAACTTAGTAAACTAGGATGAAGCTTGTAATTGGATCTTTAACTTGATAGCAAGGTTTCACTCCACTATTCTGCCAACATCCATTAGATATGATCGTGAAAGCTTGATTCCATCCATCCTCTAACTCGTTGTTTGCCTAGAATAAATACAAAAATACAAACACTAGACAAACAATGTTAGAAGTAAATTATTTGTTAAACATCATCAAAACAAGAAGACCAACAACTTTACCTTTTCTACTCATTACCTTAAGAAGAAGGAAGCCATATTAGTAAAAATTATAATCTCAGTCTAAAGTAGTGAAACATGGTCATCAGTATCATGCTAATTTGATTTGATCATAAAGTAGCTGAAGTGTCGCCTTCATTTGTTATAAAGTGATGTACTTTACTATATTCTAGGGCAAACCAACAAGGTAAGGCAACAATTCCAAGAGTAAATTCAAACACATATGTAAACATATATTGACTATCTCGCAAAAAAGTAAATTAGGTGCAAAGATAGAGATTTAATTTATGTAAAATTCATATTAGGATTCCTTCTTAGACTTGTATCATCAAATCCAAGTTCTCTTTCACTCGGAGTCCATTTCCAATTGAAATTCATGTAAAATAAAATAAAATTTTGGGTTCTAAAATTTTCCTCATGTTTAATAGTGCATTTCCTTCTTAGACTTGTATCATCAAATCCAAGTTCTAAAATTTCACATAAAATTCTCATGTTTAATAGTGTAATCTCTATTAGTTTAGAAAAAAACAAAGCAGTTCCATCACAAAATTTTCCTGAGTTTTCTATTCAACTTCCTAAACTTACCACTACAATATACTTCTAGGTTGAATCTCCTCCTGCAACTTGCTGAACAGATAAACGATCAATGACATTATTACTAGATCTATGAATTCTTAAGCAATTCAGTCAACAAACATTTAATTACTAACTTCACTAGATCTAATCATACATAGCTTAACAAATATATAACCGAACACCAAAAAATTCACAAAAAAAATCATAAAAATTTGAGAAAATCTTAGTCTGCGAGCTAATTTCCAACTTAATTTACAAAATTAGAAATTCAATTCATAAAACTAGAATACTAACCTTTGGCTTAGGGTTTAAGGAGGCAATGAAGGGCTAAGATTGGCTGGACATTGTAGACAGTGGATTGAGTAGGAGACGATGAGGCTGAGGTTGAGGTCGAGGTTGACATCGATGATGTGGTCGAGGGAACTTCAGAGATTAAGGTTGGGGTCTAGGGTTTCATTGTTGATGATAATCGTTCAAAGAGGTCGGTGAGATCGGAGAGGTTTACGATTAAGATTGAGATGGGAGAGGACGACAATCGATCGGAGAGATTTTGTTATCAACCTCTCCGATGATCGCCATCATCGCCGGAGGTGAAATTAGGTCTTGCAAGTGAAACTGGATCTCCTCCTCCTCCTCCTTCTCCTCATTGTCATCATCGTCGCCACCGCTGATGTTGAAACTGGATCACCTCCTTGTCATCATCGTCGCCATCACCGGCTGAGAGTAGAAGTGGGAAGGGAGAGAGATCGTGAGAGCGGGGGCGGGAGAGCGGAAGTGGAGAGATAAGATGGAATTGTAAATGATAGCCCCTCCATTGGGATTTAGAATTATGGGCCTAGTATAAGTTTAAAATATTAATGTATTTGAGTTAATATCAAGTATTCAAATTCTTTTGGATCCAAATAATAGATTGGGCCAAATATAGTATTTGAAATAAAATTCTGGTTACCAAACAAGCTAAGCTATTTTAAATCAGTTAATGTGCGTAAAAGGATAACCATATAGTGTAGTTTATGTGATTTACACTTCTTAGATATTTAAAAAACGATTGTTGGTTCTTTTAAAGAGAGTCGTCTTTTGTGTGACTTAGAGGTCACGGTTTTTAGTAGTGGAAACAACTTCTTATAGAAACGATAAGACAAGATTACATACAACATGTTAGAATTAAGTATTGGGTTATCGGGTTAAGACCCAATAACCTATTACCCACTTGTACTCCTATATATATGGAGCCATGAGGAGAAACCCTAATATGATTCTGATTTATCATTTCAACATGGTATCAAAACCGTCACCCCCTAAACCCTAACACAAAAAAAATCGCTCTGTACCTACGCCAACGAAGTCCTACTGCTACCTCTACGCCGACGAAGTCCTGCCGCCACCTCTATCCTCACCATCGGAGCTCGCCGACGCCAGCGACGCCAGATCCACCGCTCTTTGAGCTCGCAGCCACTGGATCTCTCATCCTCAGTGCTCACAACCATCTAAGTGCTCACCGTCCAAGCTCACCGACGCCCGCGATGCCAGATCCGTCGCCATCCAAGCTCGTTGACACCTGCTGCCTTTTTTTTTGAAGCTCGTCGACCCCAGATCTAGTCGACGACGATGATCGAAGCTCGCCGACACCTGTCCTCGAAGCTCGTCGACCATAGATTTATCATTGTCATCGTCCTTGCCTCTGTCATCATCGTCTACCTTGTTCTTGAAGCTCGCCTTTTTTAGCTGCTGTAATTTTTAGGCCGCTGTAATTTTTAGCCGCTGAATTTTTTGTTTTGTTGTTTGGGTTTGGGCCTTTTTGTTTCGGCCTTTTGTTTGTTGTGCATGATTTGTGAGAGAAGAGGAGTATGTACTCTTGATGAGAGTGTAAGGGTCTACAGATTCAAAAAAAAACAAAAAAACTACACACACACACACACACACACATATATATATATATAAAGACTATATATATATATATAAAGACTATATATATATATATATATATATATATAAAATAAAAAAACTAACCTACGGGTTCCTGAAAGCCGACCTTCGGGTATTTTATTCCAACCTTCGGGTTCTCACCCGGGTTATAACCTTCAGGTTCTATTCTAACCTTAGGGTTTTCGTTTTAAACCTTCGGGTTTTTATACAAGGAGATTGTGAACCTCCTGCTACTGTACTATCATGTTCTGTAATAATGACATGATCTGACATCTCTTCCACTGCTACTACTACTACTACCCCTACTACTACTGAGATCTCTGCCCCCAAAGTTGTATTGGGGACCACGATGAAATTAAATGGAACCAACTATCTACTTTGGGCACAAGCCTTTCGCATCTTCATTGATGCTCAAAATAAATTAGCTCATCTTCTGGCCCCACCTCCCGTATCTACAGATCCTACGTATCCCACATGGATCTCTGCTGATTGTTGTGTGATGACTTGGCTTCTTAATAGTATGGAAGCCCAAATTAGTAGAAATGTCATGTTCTCAAACATTACTAAGGAGATGTGAGATAATTTAAAAATTATGTACGGGAATGAGAAAAATGCATCCCATGTGTTCGAGTTGTATGAACGCATGTTCTCTCTTCAACAGGGTGATCGCTCCGTACCTGAATACTTTGGTGAGCTAAAAAGTCTGATCGATGAATTAGAGATGCATCAGCCCATCGTTACGGATGCACCAACTCTGTTAGGATATCGTAGGGACCTTGTAGTCTCCAAATTCTTGTCAGGTCTAAGTCCCACTTCACAGACTAAGATACGGTGCTAAATAATCGGGGGAGATACTATCCCGTCCTTGACTGCTACATTATTCAGAGTTATGTAGGTAACTATTGGAGTGACTACTGCATCTCCCACACCGACCGCTCTATCACTTGATCAATCTGCTATGTTCTCTGGACGTGGTAGAGGTCGTGGTCGTGGTCGAGGACGTGGCCACGACACAGGGGGAGGACGTGGAACCTTTGGGAAGAAGGTTGACTTCGATAAGGCTCTGCGTCAGTGCAAACATTGTGGGAGGATTAATCATATCTCTGAGAAGTATTAGGAGAAGTTTGGTCACCCTGCTTGGGCCAAATTGCTGATATTACACCTACTTCTGTTGATTCTCTGACTAATACTTCTGCTCCCTTCACTGTTCAAATTTCACAAGCTGAGTATGACCAATTGCGTCAACTCAAGTCCTCTTAAAATAGTCATTATGCTACTCATGCATCCTCTTCAGGTATGGATGTCTACATTGCCTCTCCTCATAAGCCATGGGTATTAGATTCTGGTGTCTCCTCTCATATGACAGGTATAAAGGATCACTTTGTTTCTTTAAAACTATCTGACAAGTTTCCATCGGTATGTATTGCTGATGGTACATACTTTCTAGTTCTTGGTGATGGAGCAGTCCATATTACTTCATCACTGACCCTTACTGACGGCTTATAACTTCCAAATTTTCCTATCAGTTTATTATCCATCAGTCAGTTCACCAAACACAAAAACTATAAAGTAACATTTTTTCCTTCTTATTATGTTTTTCAGGACCTAGCAACTGGGATGACGATTGGTTCGGGGCATGAGAGAGGAGACATGTATTATTTGGACGATAATATACCCGCTACCGGTCTTGTTGTAGAAAAATCTTATCACCATTTACTATAGCATCAACGCCTTGGTCATCCCTCGTTATCGTAGCTTAGATCTGTCATTTCTATCTAATCCTTTGTTTCTTCTTTAGGTTGTGAGTCTTGCAAACTAGGTAAGCACCATCATGCAAGCTATCCGAGTTGTATTGATAAACGCAGTTGTTCTGTGTTTGAGTTAGTCCATTTTGATGTTTGGGGTCATTATCATATACCTTCAGTGAAAGGTTACATATATTTTATTGTCTTTATTGATGACTTCTCTCGCATGACTTAGTTTTATCTATTAAAAGAGAGATATGAGGTTTCGACTGTTTTTTAAATCTTTTACAAAGAAATCAAAAACTAGTTTTCCACCTCTATTCGTATCCTTCGTACAATAATACGTTGGAATACATGAAAAATGACATCTTTTGTTTTTGTGCAAATATTGGTATTATCCATCAAACTTCATGTTCTCACACTTTACAATAAAATAGAGTTGCTGAGAGGAAGCATAAACACATTTTAGATGTTGCTAGAACCCTGATGATACATATGTATGTTCCAAAGTATTTGTGATCTGATGCTGTTCTCAGTGCATGTTTCCTGATCAATAGAATGTCCTCTCCTGTTCTTAATAGTACAATACTATTCACCTGCCTTTATCCTGACAAAAAACCTTTTTTTGTGGTTCCTCGTGTTTTTGGCTGTACTTGTTTTATTCAGGATTTGTCTCTAGGACTGGATAAACTATCTCCTCGGTCTATTAAGTGTGTCTTTGTTGGCTACTCGTGTACTCAAAAAGGGTATCAGTGTTATAACCCATCCACCAAGAGATATTTTGTGTCAGCAGATGTAACTTTTTTGAGTCTGTTCCATACTTCTCCTCGACTGGTTCATCTCCACCTGTCAATCCATCTGTGCCTATTCCTTCTATTGCTCCTACTACTGTTCCATTACCTGCTTTTGTTCCTTCTTCTAATAGATCTTCTCCAGGATTACAAAATGCCTCCACTGTGCCATCTGCACCATTACCACTACTAACGTATTGTCGCCATCCAAAAGTTCACGTCCCTCTCTCTGCTCCAACTGATTAGTCATCTCCTGTTTTAGGTCTGTCTCCTTCTAATATTTCTAATTCCTCTGACCTGGACATTCCAATTGCTCATCGGAAAGGTAAACAGTCTTGTACTAATCATCTTATATCTGATTTTGTTTCTTTTGACCGTCTTACTCTCTCTTCTCATCAGTTTGCTTTGTCCTTATCCTCTATATCTCTACCCAGGTCCTATGAGGAGGTCGTGTTAGTTCCTGCTTGGAAACAGGCCATGAATGAGGAGATGGATGCACTTGTTTCTAGAAGGACTTGGGATCATGTATCTTTTTCGATGGGTGCTACAGTGGTTGGTTGTCGATGGGTTTATACCTTGAAGTATCACACAGATGGTACGATTGATCGATATAAAGCTTGTCTTGTCGCTAAGGGTTATACTCAAACCTATGGGGTTGACTATCTTGAGACGTTCTCTCCTGTAGCCCGTCTCAATTCCATTCGCCTACTTTTCTCTATGGTCATTATCTGGACTGGACAATGTTTTAGCTGGATGTTAAAAATGCCTTCCTGTATGGTGATTTGCAGGAGAAAGTCTATATGGAGCAACCTCCAGGGTATGTTGCTCAGGGAGAGAATGTGACGCCCCTGGGTTCACACAAGGCTACAGTCCAAGGTGAAACTAATAATGTCAAACCTGCCTTGCACCACACCGTGCAATAACATGTTTCACCATCATAATTAATATCTATCTAGTAGAGACAACAACAGGTGTAGGTACAAAAGCAAGTAGGAGATAATACCAGGAAATAACTGAAGAAATGATAGTGACCACATTAATATCTCATCATCAAACAAATGGAAATACATAGTCAATGTCTGAATAAATAAACTGGAGTTCTCACAATATTCAAATACAGAAAGTCTGAGCAAAGTAAAATAAGGCACACCGCCTTTACAACATCTATGATATAGTCCTTAAATGACTAACAAAAATCTAAAGTGGAGCTCCAAATAAAACATAGCTAAAAATAAG
The DNA here is from genome assembly GCA_022839385.1 of Asparagus kiusianus. Classification (NCBI taxonomy): domain Eukaryota; kingdom Viridiplantae; phylum Streptophyta; class Magnoliopsida; order Asparagales; family Asparagaceae; genus Asparagus; species Asparagus kiusianus. The sequence continues at coordinate 83,889 of BQKN01000075.1, read as the reverse complement.
CAACTGGACACTAAAGTGTGTCGCCCTCAACCTGCGACTCTCCGGGCTCCTGGCTCGTTACCTGAAATGGAGAGGGACAACGAGCGTCAAGCGGTAGCGAGCAACATCACAACCAACCCGAAGGGAATAGGGCTCGTTGTATAAGAAAATACAGTTAATACATAATAAGTCTCAAATTCATAAATCTTAACTAAAAAGGAATTTTAGTATTTAGAAATTTGCAACACAAGCATAGGTACGTCGAGTGAAATAATCCAAACAAGGAAACCCTCATGTATATACCTTATATCTCAAATTGTAAATCCCTAAATATCAAACCCAAAGTCTAATACCGAAACAATAATAAAGAGGAATGCAACCCATCTCAGAATTTAGATACTGTGTTATGTCATAACCAAATAAGTGTCAAAGGTTAAAAATTTTCATAAGTGTCGCATCCTGATTTAGATAAGTGTCTTACTCATAGCTTAACAAATGGTCAACACATGGTCTAATAGGTAAATGTCCAACACGAGGACTGAAATGGATTATAGTCCAACACGAGGACTTTAATGGATTATAGTCCAACACGAGGACTGAAATGGCATAGTTTCCCCAACACATGGACCAAATAGTAATCATCAATGAGATATATGAAGAGATATACTTATACAAGTTTTACACGCGTCTCGGCGTATAAATTCTAAATTTAGTGCCCTCAGGTCATCTACCATGCTTAGATTCATGGCAACAGTAAACACTAGTATCAGATAGTCGAGGGAATCCCTCGAACACATGAAACACACAGCAAAAACCAACTTTGCACAATACTGTGCGGCGGTCGACCGCACCGGTCGACCGCACACGGAGATGAACCTCACTGTTTAGCGTATACACTCACGGTTGACCGCTGCGGCATCGCGGTCGACCGCCAAGACGTCGCGGTCGACCGCCGCGGTCGACTGCGCAGAGGGCAGACGTGCTCTGCCCTTGCTGCGCGCCCAGCGGTCGACCGATGCGGTCGACCGTGAGGCAGACAGAAACCCAGATTTGGTTTTTGTCAGCTTCTAAACCTGTATAACTTTCTCTTTAACAAAACTCAACATATGAATGTGTCATATAGTAGTAGATCACGAAATTTAAACCTTTTCAAAAAAAAAAGAATTATCACCAAGATCCCATATATGTATATACACATGATTTAAGCAAAACATAGTGTAGAACAGTAAAAAAAACAGGTTTTTTACTTATGCTAAAATGTTCTTAAATCTGGATCTCATTGATAAAAATCCTTTGGTGAGCTTTCAAAATCTGAAAATACCTAAATCTCATATTGTATACCATAATGATCTATTAGCTATTCATAAAATACGAATTTGGCCCAATAAAACCAAATAAAGCTCAAATTTTAACATGAAAACAAAGCAAGGTGAAGTTGGGCGAGATGTTACTCGCCTCTCATGAGAAATGGGCTCCTAGATCTGCAGGAGGTTGATCCCCTTCGCTGAAATCCGACAAATCCCGCTGAAAACCCTTTGCAAATCCTCCAAAATCACCAAAAACGAAAACTTAGGGTTTGAGGGGGAAGAGGGGGCTAGGGTTTTTGATTTCGGATCTCAGAGGGGCTCTCTCGGGTACATTAATATATATACAAAACCTACAACCCGACCCGAAACCCGATAAGACCCAAACCTGAGAAAACTCTCTGACCGCTATGCGGTCGACCGATGCGGTCGACCGCGCAGCCCAAAGAATGCCTGCTGCTCAAAAATTGACATGCTGGACATAAGACTTGATTCCTCTCACATAGAAACACCTGATGGGTTCTTAAACATAGAAAATCACATTCATCGTGTATATATATATATATATATATATATATATATATATGATTATTTATCATAAGAGAAATATTTATTATTAATAATTCACATATATTTGTTATAAAGAATTTCGGGGTCTTACATTCTTCCCCCCTTTAAAAGAATTTCGTCCTCGAAATTCGAAAATTATACCAATCTCGAAGTATGAAATACTAGATAACACATAGAGATATTTATACTTAATGATCAAAAATGATAATATTCTCGCTCAAATCCTAATCTAGTGGAACTAGTACATCGGGCGAAAAATCCAAATAAGGAACCCCCCATACATATACCATGTATTCCAAAAGATTAAAAATTAAGCGAAAATATCTTCATTCTAGCGTTAAATGTAAACATAACCAAAGATATAAACATGAAGTAAGATATGTAACATAATAGGAATTAATTTACCTGCTCAACCAAGTATGGGTAGTCGTGACTGTTTTCGCCGAAGGTCGTTTCCATTGCAGATTCCATTAAACTTCGATCATTTACAGAAGGTTACAATAAAAAATAAACAAAAAATTACAACTTTCGAGAAAATAACACAGAAGTCGTTTATCAACTACTGTTTTTGTGGGACTTTGCCTGTGCCGGGAGTGCTTTGGCTCGTGGACCACCGATTCGTAGATCGT